>JBBELK010000822.1:600000-1096297 GCA_037783545.1 Henricia sp. BOLD:AAB3569 | reverse complement strand
ACAACATGCTCGTATGTAAACTTAACTAAATTGGCCTTTTGAGTGTAACATTTCCACTGTGCTGGCACCCCGATTCCTTCACTTTTAAAAAGAGGTGCAGTTTAGAAAGTCCACCGTGACGTAGTTGCTACATGGTGCATACCATTGTCTAACAACCAACCGTCTGGATGATTTATGCCATTCTCTCCTACGGTGAACACGGTATTTATTCTGTACTTCACACCTTTTGCGTTCACCACATAGCAACGAAAAATTAGTCTGGTCAACTGTATACTAAATGTGCATGTGAATGGAAATACGTCAGTATATCCTACACCAGACGCTATTTTCATGCCTAAACTGTAACACAAGTGTCCGTCCCGGTTACGAGCGTACATTGAAAATTTGTACACAGGGTTTTTAGAAAGGCATGTTGTCACTCTATTTGTAACTCTTTTTGGGCCTAAGTTATCTCTTCAGAACAAATGAAACTTTTTTTTTTTTTCGAGACCAGACAAAGGTATTTTCTGGAAAATATGGTCTATTTTGCCAAAATGGCCCCTTTACTGTGTAAAGACCCCAATAGACATTCATCACGGTTCGTCCATCTTTGTCTTGTTCCCCATAGTACGTGTCGGGTACGATCAGTGCGTCTGCGCGTCCGCGCGATAGCGCGTGTATCTCCCGTTGAGAATCACTGTCTACGCTGCGCGCTCTCTTGATTGCGCAACGACTGTGCTATTGTAATGCACACAATGAACAATTTCAAGACGGGCCAAACTACTTTTTTTCTGCAAGCCTCGCTTTGGTTACGTTCATTTTAATGGGAGAAAAAGGAAGATGGCCGCACCGTGATCAAGGTCTATGGCGTCACTCTATACTTCATCCTCTTGCAACAGTGCCCCTTTAAAGCACTCCCTAACTCCTGCGTACAGTGGCCCTGTTGAAAAAGGCCCCATTTGGCGGTGGGACTAGCGACAGAAATCTTGTCGCCTCTGCTGGACCAATCAGGACGCTTGCAGTGCATTATGCAGCACGATTGCAGGCATTCAAATGTAACGCGCGCAGATTGTAAACACCGTGCATGCATGTGATACAATACTCGGTAATGCTGGCCGTTGTCCGCGTCGGCGATTGGCTGCTATTTAAAGAATACTGGGGAATCCGTTCCATTACATTCGTCAGCATGCATCCCTGTTATTAATTTGAAAAACTGCGGAGTAAATAAAGTTCGTCGTTTGAAAGTTTGGTAGGAATGGGACAGTCATAATAAGGAACGGAACCCAATACAATTTCTGGAAAGTATAGAAATTGTTTCTTTTCGGCATAACATGACCGAATTGATTAAATTACATCAAAATGACTCGGGCGTGAGTTGGCTCAAGACAACAGCCGGCTCGCTCCACAGATTTGCGTGTATATTTTCCCAGGGTATTGTCACGTCGCTTTGCAGAGTGGAAATTCCCTGAGATCTCAGGATGTCTGTACTTATGATGTGCTCTTTCTTTATAAAGGTCTTTGCAAAACCAAACATCGTTCGTAGCTCCATGGAGTAAAAAAGTGACGCCATTATTGCACCAGCTTATTCTGACCAGTACTGTGGCCAAGAATTCAATATAGACACTATTCCCGCGTTTGAACGGTTAAGTCGTGTCCCTAGAATCGGTTCTAATAAATGCAACCCGCTAATGGGAAAGGTGCCAGACCTACTTCCAAGCCTCGTCTTTAGATCGAGGCTTATAATGCATACGTAACTGGTACCTTTCCAATCAACAATTTGCACTCTATATAACTGATTCAGGGGACACGACTGAACCGTTCAAACGCGTGAATAAGGTCTAGCATTTGCATTATTCTAAAAGAATGTGAGCCGAATGGCTAGTATGTTTTAATAGAGGGCGCTTTTGATGTGAATAAGGGCTAAGCCAAGGATTTGTGTAATACGACACAGCCTGTATGAGCTATACAGTGAATGGGAAACGGATATAATCAAGCTTATCATTTGTAATTGATTTAAATTACAATTTCCTTGACGAATCCCTATATCGGAAATGGGTCTTTTATAAAACCGAGAGCCAAGGTGTGACATTTTGTTGCATTTAGCCCTACAATTTTTTTATTAAAAGAAATATCCGCGTAATATTTAAATAGTGTAGAATGCTTAAAATAATTTACAAGCAATTAAACATGTCTTGGTATCATGGAGTTGATAATAATTCGAAACAAATTGTTCCATCTCTTATGATTGCATTTCAAGTCTTTTTGACTACTTCATTTTGACAAAAGCTACTGGTTTCGACAATAGCTATACAGGTAGCTACATTATGACCGAAAGTTTCAAAATATTTCACTTAACAAGATCGCACTAGTTAATTTAATCGTTTTGGTCATGTTTTGGGTAATATCAACAGGTAAAGGTGTTGTTCGATACACGAGGGCCATACGCTGTTTATATACTGTGGGTAATCGTTCTCTGAAGCCTGTTTTTTATGAGGAAAAACAATCAGAATTACTGAAAAAGTATCAAGAGTAAGGGGAACAATGTGTCCCGTTTTTATAGAATGAAAATTGAGATGTGGTCCTTTGACTCCCGAGGTTTATTGGTTCCTGGATGTCACGGCCTACAGAGCAAAATAAGTTTGCTTTTCGGGACGATATCAACGATTTAAAGTGTTACTTAGTTATTTTTGGAAAAAAAATGTAGATGGATTTTTAGAAGTTACGGCTGATGCTGCTGCACGTTTAAATGTTTATGTTCATGGATGGAGGGAAAAAAGCAAGAAAACAGCGTAGTTCAACAGTAAATTTTTAGAGATGAATTTAGAAACACGAGACAATTGCAATGCCCCGACTGGGATTCGAACCCAGATCCTTGGCATACATGGCCAACTGCTCTACCAACTGAGCTATCTGGGCATCCCGTCGGGGCATCCCATCGGAGCATCACAACATCAAAACATACCCCATTATACATTAATTTTTTAGCAGTCGAATCAACATTTTATATTTTTTCGAAAACTCTAAACAAACATGGGATAAAAGAAAAATCATGGTGAGCTCTTCGTTATAAATGCTTGTTTTCTCAAACTGGTCATTTCAATTAATGATCTTCGTTTGAGAATGTTTTAGGCGGGGGAAATGCGAATACTGGATAATATTCGTGTATCATGAAACGATTTGTATTATTGGGGGCAGTATGACTTCTGGAAAGACGTTTGTTTGAAGAGCATGTACACATGTGTTGCCTTCTGTGCAATCCTGATGTCTGTGCAAACTATTTTGTTTGAAAAAAGTCTATGTACGCTGACTGCGCATGACTGGACAACTATTGACCACGCGCGCGCCCATTTACTTGCCATTCATTGGGTGCTGGTCCCGGAGGCGTGGCAGCCAATCTGCGCGCTCTGTGATTGGCCACTGCTACTTTGCACAAACAGGAAGAAGTCTGGCGATCACTGCTCCTGTTTGGAACTTATAAAAAATCTACCTTGGCAGAGCGCGCGCACAGACCACGTATTTTGACGTAGTGCATGCCAGGATTTTCTGCTAGTTCGCCCTGTTTTTGACGTGTGCACGCGGGTGGCTGTGCGGCTCAGGCCTACATTTGGTAAACACTATTTCCGGGGCTCTTCTTGTCGATTGGCACGCGGCAAAAAGCGGAATTGGCAATTTTTTTATAAAAAGATCGGGGTGCCTGGCCAGACAGGCAAATTTGCGAGTTGTGTGTCACCGAGGCGCAGTGTGTATATGAGTGCTTGATTCGCCAGGAGATTAACCGAGTTGACTCGTCTTCTGTTCTTGTGGAGGATTTTCTTATTTCCTTGGAAACTTTAAGTTGAGGAATCACAAGCTCATCATTGATCCAAGCCGAAAAGGATTTTAATTATTTGCCCGTCGCTGTGGAATAAATATACCTTTGGGTTTCTTTTGTGGGGTATTTAGCGTGGAATATAGTGCTATATTCCGTGGACTATATATAGTCGGAGCCATTGGCTCCAACGGTAAGTTTGTTTTTCTACGTGTTTTCATATTTCTGTCTTTAGTTTAGTTTAGTTCAAAGTTCTTATGTAGCGCAATTCATGTCTGCCGACATATCCACGCACTTTATAAAAACCGCCTAAACATCGAGACACGTAGACGGGCGGCAGATTCAAAAGCGACGCGCGTCAAATTTACGCGCCAAACGGCTCAGTGTGAATTTACCCTAAAGCCCGATTTCCATATTGAGCTCGTGCCAATGACGTCATTTTGGGAGTCAAATAATGCCGCGTCGTTGTGGAAGCAATGTGCGTGCGCGTTGTGTGTGTCCATAGCGTGCGTAACGCGCAATGCTAAGGCTCCCATTGGTGAATTAAACCGCGTTACGCCCACCAAAGACACACACAGCGCGCGCACACATCGTTTCCACAATGACTCAGCATTATTTGACTCCCAAAATGCGTATTTGCACGTGTTCGAAGGGGGTCAATAGACGTAACATACGCAGAGAGTATACCGCAAACTAGCAACGCAAACAGTAACGCAGACAGTCGGTAAAGTTGAACCAAGTTTAACTTTGCCGATTGTTTCCGTCAGCGTTTGCGTTGCAGTTGTTTGCGTCTAGTCTGCGTGCGCGCGTGCGTTTCGATTATATGAAAACTAGGCTTCAACACACCTTGTACCAGTCTTTACGATCCTCTTCAAGCAAAATAGCAGTACTAAAAACCTATTTTCAGTTTCGAGCAATTGTGCGTACAAACCGCCGACTGTCTGCACAAAACTCGACAAAATTATTTGCCCTTAAGCTGTGATATTCTAATACAATTATTACAATATTTTCTCTCTCTTTTCTATTCTTTGCAGGCGCAGTAAAACAACTTTCCTAACAACATCCAAGTCCCTGCGGCGCCGCAGCCAGCCAGGTTCGCGCCGTCATGGACCGGGCAACGTACTGCATTTTTGTGGTGGGGATGATATTTTCCGCGCTCCATTTCACAGTCACAAAAGGTACGTGAACCCGCAAAGGCACAGGCTCGTCAGCAATGCGCGCGCGCCAAATTTGTGCAACGAAATACGCAGCTCCATGGCAAAGGCATGGAGCTGCGTATTTCGTGGCAAGAATTTGGCGCGCGCGCATTTCCGACGAGCCTGTGCCTTTAACCAACAAAATGTAAATCATAAAGATCACTTGAACTTAGTTTGTGATACGAACAATGTATTTTCCCTTGTTATGCCACCAAACAGTCACGAGTGTCAAGTGGTATGCGGTTTCGTTGACAGAATACGCGCCACACAACAAAATTTTAGTCTAGTTTGTATCATCTTCCTTTCGCAAGGGTCTTTGCTGTACATCGAGTTCCACAAAACCCTCGCTGCATCGAGTTGAGCTAAGCTGTATTTTAGGGCCCCGGGCTGTTCGACCAACGAGATGGGTCGATTTCACTAACACGCTGTTTAGCGATCATCGTTAGAATGATCGCTAAATTCAATTCCATCGTTATTGCGATGGCGATGGATTTTGCATTTCACTAAAGCCGTCGCAATAGCGATGAGTATTAATTATAAATACATTTATTGGACGAGGACGATCGCTTAGTGACGCGTAAACAACCAGAAATTCGGTGACTTGATGCACGATTCTGCAGCGCAGACACTATATAGCGACAGATATGCCATGATGCTCGGATGTTGTGGAATAGAAGCATCCTGAGAGCTTAATACTTGAACGGTTGCATCTATTGCATGGCTCCTAAGAGTTGAAGGGCGGAAATGTGGCTCTAAAATGTCAATAATTCTCATGACACCATTTCGCGTAAACCGATAATATTTGTGCATCTTTTTGTCATTGTATGAATCCAAAGAATTTGTCCTGTCCCTGAAAACCCTCTCTCTCGGTAATGTTCTTGCGTTGTTTTGTACAACAACTGAAACGCCATTCCGAGACACACTAAAAATCACCAAACCTTCAAAATACTAAACAAATGGCGCAATACTGTATTTTAGCGATGAATGTTTCCATTTACGATGACAAATTAGTCGTCGCTAAGTATTCATCGCTAAATAACAACTAGCGATGGCCAACGCCATCGCTAAGTTTTTGTGAAATCGCTCTTCGAAGTTGATCGCAAAGTTGCGATGGATTTCGAGTTTAGCGATTGATTTGGGCATTATCGATCATCGCAAAGCGTTAGTGAAATCGGCCCCGGCAGATCCTATTTGTCCCAGTACATACAGCGTGATATTTTCAATAATTACTAACAATGCAGTGCATGCATTGTTGGTACATTAGTGTTGAGCATGCACAGTTGTACCAGTCGGTTACATCATAAATCAAAACGACGTCCGGTGGTGCTCGCTTTGTGATATTAGAAATGGAGGTTCGGATTCATGAAAACCCGGCTGCCTGACAGAATATTTCATGAGGTATAGTAAAACAAATACCACATGGTTTCATGGAAAATAGTGAAAACTAATGACCCCGTGGTGTTGGATATTAAATTGGGACTCTCTCTCTTGGCTTGCGCCTTGTGAGATAGTCCCAATTATCCAACACCTCGGAGTCATTAGTTTTTACCATTTCCCATCAATACTAACTGCTGGGGGTAAACCTGCGATGGACTGGCATCCTATCCGGGGGGAGTAGCATTGGCAGTGCTTCTGGCGCTACATCATGCCTGCCATGGAAACTGGGGATGAGTATCGGCTGTGCGAGGCGCTAGGCTCGTGAAACGACTTTGCTCCTTTTTTTTCTACTAAAATAGCAGGCATTTTTAACCGCACTCGTTTTGCGATACAAGGGGACATTTTGAATGAAAATCATGCTCGAGTGCGTTCATTTTTACTTCATAGAACTAGATTTTAAAGCAAATTTGCAGTGACCTAAAATATTACTTAATGAGTTGACACGAACAAATCGAATAAAAGTGTTGATTTTTCCCGTGTGAAATGGTACCTTTGTCGGGGAAATTGCCAACTAAAGGTGCTTTTTGAGAAAAAAAACTATCGTTCAACAAAAAGACCATGAATGGATTTTCAATTTTTTTGGAGTATTACTGCATCCACATGTTGCTGAAATTTCTAAGACAGTTTACCAACACTAAATACTCAGCACTGTTATAAAAAACAGTGGTTCCTGGTTCTGGAATTCGTCGAAAAGTGTCATCTTTTTAAGGAGAACGTAGGAGCAAATGTTTCACAAATGGATGTCAGATTAAAGGACAAAATGATGGTGGATTTGTTGACACTGTTTTCAGTGTCTTTGTACTATAAATGTGTATGTTGGCACATTGAGTCAGTTCACCAGGTGCTGTCCCTTGAACATGTATAATCAAGTTGAAAAAAACGACATTTTAAGGAGTTCACGAGTGACGGACGAGGATCGATGTACTTTTTTGCAAGCGTACATGTGTCAATTTGTTGAAACGGCAAAATAGTTCACTCTGCATGTTGCTCTTTTGTATGCCATTTCAAAAATAATATTTTAGGGGTTAGTAATATCGTAAAGTTGAAAAAAGATTCCAAAATTCTTATATATTTATTTGTGGATTGGTGACCTTAATGTTTCCAAATTGGATGTATTTAGTCCCTACTTATTTGTTTGAACACTGTACACACGGCCTCGCGTTTCGACCCTAAAAGAGTCTTCTTGAAGGCAAAACGTAAATACATTTTTCTTAATTGAAATTGCATTATTTTACAATTTCCTAAATACAGTTACCTAAGCTGCTAAACATGTTTCCTAAAGATACGTAGCCTACGCTCAGCTATGTGTGGCGTTCACGCAGACAGCGTTTTATGAGTCAATTGGGTCTGATACAATTCCAGGCTAGGTTAAAGATACAGTCCTTAGTTCTCAGCAAATTTGATTTTTTTTTCTTCTCCGAACGAAATGTTAGAGCATTTACTTTTGTTTAACGACAAAACATCATACTTTGTATTTTAGACATCAGAAACCCTGCGAAAATTGTAATTGTTCGATAACTAAACGTTTGTCGATTATTTTCGGTTATGTCTCATTTGAAAGCGAATAACTTTTATGTTTCTCGAAAATTATCAATTCAAAATTTTTTTTTTTTTCGAAGTACCACACCCAAAACGCACGGACTGTATAATTATCTTTAGTTAAAATGTATAACCCGCAGAGTGAAAGGTTTTACGGTTTTCCAGAGCATTACTATACAACTGGACAAAATGGGAAACGGTGTCCTTTATACCCCAGTCACAATTAGCTTGCGATGGGTTTGCGAGTAGTTTGCGACGGATTTCTAGGCATTTTCGGCCGGGGTCCCACGGGACTCCTTGCGGCTGCCGGATCATTTTTGGGCATCGGGCGTGCATCGAGTTACTTTTAACTCGGACTTAAAACCTGGTGCGGCGTTTCGCATCGCAAACTGATCGCCAATAAATCGGCCGATGCCTGGCCGATGTCCGGCATGGCATCGCACACATCGGGCGGGCTCCGGGCCAATTTTTTGACAACCCAGACAATCCATATATCGGCCAGGCGCCGTTTAGGCGCCGCCCAGACGCTGCTCAGACGCCGGCCGGGCCCCGCCCGGCGTCCGGCCGACTTGGCGGCGCCCGGCCGGAAATCGGCCAGACATCGGCCGGGGTATCGCAGTGACATAGGCAGGACATCAGCAGGACATCTGACGAGTGCCTACTGGACACCGGCCGATAAACGTGCCAAGAAATCGACCCCATTCCGTCATGGCAGCGTGCGGCGCACTTTTAATTGTGACTGTGACCGCCCAATCGCGCGATCTTTCGCCGACCTCTACACGCCGACCGATGCCTATAAATCGCACACCCCGCCCGGCCTCCGCTTTAATTGTGACTTAGGTATTACCATCGGAGGAAAAAAACTACCATCAATTATTTTCCAATTTCACATTATTCCCCATGCCGGAGAAATTTATAACTCTCATACTCAGCTGTTGCGGTTTGTCTGACGTACTTATATAGGGCAATGTTACCATCAATTACACATCAGTATGTTACGATACAACGGGGAAACTCACTCCACAGGGGTATAACATTCAGCGCTGGAAATAAAAACGCAACTGGGAACCAAACCTGTAAAGTGTATCAATCAATAGACTTTGATAGATCTTTTTTTTTTTTGGTGAAAGATTCTGGCTGTCTGCATTCTCGGGAAAAAAAGTTCAAACCAGCACTGGCCTACAAGTACAAGATGTCCAACGTCTCAAAATTTTAACCAACCATGTATTGACCCGAAAAGCTTACTTACTCAAATGGAAGATAGAAGTGGTTCAATTTTTTGTATAGGAAAACGATAATTAAAGATGTATTTATATAAATGTGTGTACACACTTATTTTTTTACAATGGCGCGCTCATCTGAACAAAACTAGGCCCCTGGCTATCGTGGTACTATGGCTCTATTTTCCTTGCAGTATATAGCCAGGGAACCAGACTAAATAGGACGGTGGCTTCGCAAAATTTCTTGAAAAACTTACACAGTTTTTCATTGTTTTATAACGCAGATGGGATTATCGTACTCTTCCTCAATCACACATGAGGATAGCGCCTTTTGGGATTTGTTTTGCCAATACTCGAAGTAACTGTATACTCAGTGCTTCCCCGAGAAACTATGAGAAAAACCGGCATAGCATTCTCGGGTGGGACTCAAACCTACGACCTTTGGCAAAAGGTGTATCAGTGTTTAACACTGCCACGGGAAAATGATTGCTTCCTGCGGATCGGGTTGTTTCTTTCACCACTAAAAGTGGTTTATTTTGGAAAATGTATTCCTAAATTTATAATTTATGGAGCCAAACACGATTTACGAAAGCCTCCTTTAGTGTGCTAGTAGAGCAGAACGCGTGTGGATTTATACGGTCGGAATGCCATTGTTGTTCTATACACATAGTATTAGTAGATCAAATCTCACACCCTGAAAATACGAGGATCATTCAACAAGTGATAAACCTCACCCAGAAAGCGTTAGAGGAGAAAGATTGTCCTTGCATTACTTTTGCTTCAAGTCCAGTGATCCTGCTGCAGTGGTGTTGCATTCTAGTCCTCCAAAATACTCCTCAAAATCAAGGATGACTTCACGGTGACCCCACATATGGGATTTGAGTTTAGGAAGAAGTCATACGGTGCCAGGTCAGGTATTCAAAGCCACAGTTGGCTGCTTCACCAACTGCCACCTTCGCTGTGTGGACAGGGGCATGGAGCAACATATGCCTGCTCGCTCACAACTTTCCCCTATACGTTTCCTCTTGATCGCTTCTTTCAACTGATGCCTAATACTCCCAATTAATGATTTGACCCCTTTTCGAGTAGTCTATTATGATAACACTTTCAGAAATCTAAAAGTTTTGATTACTTACTTTTTCTGGGCGAGAATTATAACTTTTTGGATAACTCTCGTACACGTAACGATCCAAATTGTTATATAAAATACTGAAGCCTTGTGTGTTTTCTTTACATTGATGGAAAAACGCTTAAAATCTCTTCGAAATCCGCTCCCTCCTCCCGTCTTGAGGCCGACTTTGCTGTTTCCCCGAAGCAGTCTCAACCATACAGACCACTACTCGATGAAAGATTGGAATTGAATGTTCTATAATGTGATCTTTCTTGGTTAACACGTTGGATTCCCTGTAGGAATATTTGTTGTGATACATGTAAGCCTATTTATTTTCCAACTTGTTATTTGGGACAGTTTCTGTTTCTTCGTATAGGGTTGACTCGGAAAAAATTCGTTGTGTCGGAAAATGCGTGCCGTTGGCAGCGAACTTGGCCGGGAAGTATATGCACTGTTAATTTGTTACGGTTTGCGAAATTAATTCCCGGTTTGCAAAATAAATGGGCTCTGTACTTTTACGAACCACTGACACAGTATCCCTATTTGTAATTGCACAAACATACTGGATAAACTGATTAGGCCTACTTATTTGTAGAATTACGGATATTCTGTAAAATTAATTCGGCAAGGTTTGTTATAAAAGATTGATTGTAAATTTGAGGATGTAAGATAGATTGATTGCTTCTGAGATAAGATTAATTTGGGGAGGATAAGATGGTTTTATGAAATATCTATTTGATCACGTTTCCTTGTAGCCTACGATGAAGTGGACGTACTCGTAGCAGCTGGACTCTCGGGTCGAACCCCGGGAGTACGGGAGACCAAGGCCCCGGATGGCCGCCCAGCCTACAAGGTGCGACCCATGAGCCGCGACCTGGGCACCGACCATGGAAGCTTGGAGCATCTGCTCCGGTCTATGAAAGAAGAAGAAGGTTTCATCCTGATCGTTACAGCTGCCCCTGACTCAAAGAAGCGAGTCAGCATAGTCTCGATCGATCAGATCGGAAACGAGCAAGTCCGGGGCTTCGGTTTGTACCTGGACAAACGTAACGACGAAGCAGTCGTCCAGTACGCCGAGTTCGGCTCGGGAGAACCTCGGGAAGACTCGGTCAATTTCGCGCCTCTCGAACTGGACGATAACGTGGACTTACATACATATATCCTGGACGTCCGCAGTAATTTAGTGACTCTATACATGGACTGCCAGCTTCTTGGGTTGAAGATACTTCCCACGGCGTTTTACATGGACATGGACGCCGAACACATGAAGCTTCGGCTGGGCAAAGGTGTCGGCGGCAAAAACGGTGTCTCGGACTTCAGGGTAAGTTCACAGTTGTTTGTGTTTGTTACCATTGCAAGTGTTATTGATGATACTAGCCCACTTAGGCCCCTGTACGTTGGTGTCACATAACATCCAACCGCCTGATTTATGAGCACTAGCCGCCACTGACATACTTCGGGAAGCCCGGGAAAAATATTGTCCGTCGAAAATCCAGCAGCGAAGAAAAAAGGATTAATTTAAACATATACCTGTTGCTTTTTTTCTGTAAATAAAACCAACGATTGGTAAGGAATTTATAATAAATTAAAAGGAGGACATTGAAAACCGGAATTTACTTTTATCAATTTCAAATATTTCGCTTATAAGTTATAAGGTTTAGGCCTACTGTGGAAAAGGTGTTAGATACATGTAATAAAGTGAACCTTGGCAGTAGGGTTGGCGTATAGTAGTGGTTCCCCGCCTTTCACCTCCGGCGTCCAGGGTTCGATTCCAGACACTAACTTATAGTTTTCGGTGGCGGCAAAAGCTTTCTCGTAGCGACATTTCAAACAGTTTTAGGAGAATGGTAAACCATTTTTTGGGGGTTTTCTACTAACGCAGGGGCAATTCGGGCAGAGTGACACACACTGCCCAAGCGGCTGGTGCAGTCAGCCTTGCCACAGTGTCCATAAATAAATTATAGGCCTACAACTTGTTAATGAAATGTCTGGTTTGAGATTACGCCCAATATACCTAACCACCGTTAGGATCGAAAGGAATTGACAACTGAAAGCATCATTATGGGTGTGTTAAGATCGCGATTTTGTAAGATTGCGTCACTCAATACGGTTCTGCAACTCGGCCCTTTATGCCATCAATTACCTTTAACTTTCCTTTTTATCAATTGGAGATGAAGAAGAAGATATAAATGGAAAGAAAAACCCCAGAGAAATATCCCGAGGGAAACCCCACGCGGTCAAGTAAGGACTGCAAACCCAATCCACATTCACGTCCTGGAATTGAAACCGGAATGCCAGAGGTGAAAGGCACGGAAAGAACCGCTACGCCAACCCGACCTCCTCCTTTTCCTCTTTGTCCACATCCGAAGCTTGTTGATCATTACGCGCTCCGTTTCATTCACTGTCGGTGGAAATTATCTCCTGTCATCTCGGGTTTGTCATAAAGATGGGACCTTCATTATTTACTGCTTTAAATCTGTAAAACATGTATACTAAAGACATCATTCACAAGTGGATTCAAACCGGTTGTCGCATGTTGAAGATTTGGATAATAAGGACGGACTTGAAAGAAAGGGAGAAATAACTGCATACCTCGGGCTTCGTTAGTCATGCGTTGAGTGATGATTCCGTTTGATGGCTATACCTAAGGTCTTGTTATATTGAAATCGTTTCAGTTCCGTCTTTAGGGTTTTATGACAGGCAGGGTTCATGTGGTTCTCTTTCAATAAATTAAAGGCACATTGTATCATTCGCAAAGACCCACAATTTTACTTCATGAGTTGACAAGAAAAGGCTTACTCAAAGTGTTGATAGCGTTAGAAGCAAAATTCATTTATGTCCAAGATGGTACATTTTAAGGTTGTGCACACATATTTTTTTGTTTTCACCATTTATTTGACACAAAAATCAGGCATGGATTTTAAAGGTTTTCTGAAGCATTGCTGCATCTATGTAGGCCTAGCTGACACTTCTGCAGGCTAGTTTACCAACAATATTTTTTAGATATGTCACACCCCTATTCGAGGAATCCATAACAAAATCCATCTTTTATGGATTCACACAACATGGGCCTTTAAGCTGTCTTAACTTTCAACAGCCACATTATGGTGGAGGGTTGTATGTTTATACAAGTGTTCGTACGCCCACGTTATGATGTTGTGCAAGGATTCACTGATTAGGTGAAAAAGAATGCATGCAACGCGATGTACAAGTAAATTACACAGCTGGGCCATTTGAGACAAAAGTCGACAGGCAAAAAGCCCACTAGTTTACGGAGGCAAATCCATGTTTTTTCTACGTAGCTTTAGTTTCAAAGCAAATATTTCTAAAATTGTCATTAAACCTGCTTACAGGTGTCATAAGCTACATGATTTAGCCAAGACAGTTAGTGTTTTCCAAGTCGATATAATTTATAGATTTTATGAAGTTTCACAGACCAAACTGTATTATTTTGCCTGCCGTTAAACAACAGAGGGTGTACTAGATGTAAACAAGTGACGTCACGGGGCACCCCATCTATAGACGAGTGGACTTCCTTTGAAGATTTGTTTTCACCTTGTGGACATGTATTTGGTTCTATTTCAACTTTTCATCAATGGTAGTTAATGGAGGTTGTTCAATAGGAAATTTACAGTATTAAATTTTACATGGTCCAATTTTATTAGTCGATAATCTTTTCATGTCTTAATGGATATGTTCGTTTTAAGTTTCCCGATTTTTTTTTCTTTGCACAATTTGCCGTATTTATGCTTAAAAGCCCCAATACATCATTTGCAATTACCCAAAATTTTACTTTACGAGTTGACAAGAAACACTTGACTTAAAATGTTGATAGCAATTGTAACACATGATTTTGGTATACCTTTGTGGGACGAATTGCCAACTGAAGGTGCCTGTTTTAATCGTTTTTCCATTTATTCAACACAGATTTGTAAGGGTTTCTGATGTATTACTGCATATTTCTACAAGGCAGCCTATCAGCATTATTCCTTAGTTATGTAATGCTGTTGTTCCTGTTTTTAAAAGTTTGTTGTACATTATGTAATAAAGACAGGTTACAGGATTGGAAAACTATTACAAACGGTGTTATCTCCATGTGATTGAGGATGTGCGTGATAAAAACCAACCTGAGTGTAAGGACGGGGTCACACGAATTACGAAATCCAATTTATTGTAGTACATGGATTACGATATTTTGTCCGTGTGACCACTATTGTAATCGTATCACAATCGGTCAACGACGAGAATTCTCATCATTAATACGATTGTGATCGTATCACAATAGAATGGCAAAACACGCGTGTGACCCCATCTCGTAATTAATCGTATTACAATCCATCCCATAAGCCCCTTGAAAACTATGCTGGAATGTTCTGCGTGGCATGGGCAAGCGTTGTTTTGACGCGCCGCTCAATCCTCACGGAGCATTCAGAGCGTCAGACGCTTGACGCGCGACGCGCATGTTTGTCCAGGCCACAAGTCGATTAAGACCTCGTAATTCGTGTGACCCCACTTTATTGTAATACATGTACAATTACAATCCGATTATAATATGTTTGTCGTGTGACCCCACTGTTACAATAATATCATGATAGAGTAATTACGAGATGTTTCTTGTGTAACCCCGGGCCTAAGTCAGCTAGCTCAGTACCCCATCTACGTTGCGAAAAAATGCACTTCGGAGTTTGTCATGGTTTTTTATTTATTCTCTAATCTTGTGTTGGTTGTTGTTTTGCACAGGGAACACTTCAAACAGTAAAATTTGTCTTCCAAACTACCACAACGGAAGTCTTACAGAGCCTGGGGTGTGACACCGACCCCCAGTATTCATCGTCACAGCTCAGCTTCGTTGGTTTCCCGGGGTTACCAGGCGAAACGGAACCCAGCCACCTTGGCAGTGACGGTAAGACCACGGCAATTTGAATGGGATCACAAGTTTGTGTTACGTGTTAGTCTAATAGAAATGTTAACAAATTTGTTAACTGAATCGGAATTATGGCCTCAGAAAAAACACCGTGTTTGAATCGATGTTATCATCTCGAGTTGCAGGTCATGTTAGTGTAACAGATCTGTTAACAGATATGTGTAACAGAACTGTTAACTAAATCTGGACGAAGTTGATTGTGTTAATTTTGATTAGTTTAGAACAGCTAAAGTGTGACGTCAGTAACCAGGGTAACTGGGTCTAAACATGGTTGTCTGAACATCAATTGCTAAAGCACATGGAAACAGCAACACACAAATGTGACGTTTTCACTTCAAGACTCTATTGAGACATTTTTTGGCTCCATGAAGATTTTGCAAATTTCAATCACTTAGTGGTTAACCTCGTGAATAACAGACCGCAGGTCACAATTCTGCGTTTGTGTTAGTATATTGAAAGTCATGCAGAACAGATGCCAGGTTAACATATCTGTTAACACGGCGTTAAATCTCGTTAACACTGTGTAAGCAGCAGGGTTGTAGTCGAGTCCATCACAGGTCCATCAGACGTCCTCACAAACCTTCACAAGTCCGCCACAAGTCCCTGGGTCTTAATTCAAGTCACAAGCTATTCAAATGAACTCCAACAAAGGCATTCTTTTGTGCGTGTTCATCCTTTGGTTCTTGTTACTGGACTTGTGACGGACTTGTGCGCGTCTCGTTACGGACTTGTGTTTTATCGGCTCTGGACTTGTGATAGACTTGTGATGGACTCGACTACAACCCTGGTAAGCAGATCTGTTAACCTGCTGTTAACCTCAACATTCAATTAGGAGTCCAAATTAACACCAAAATAAATGATCTAGATGTGTTAACAAATTTGTGACACTGTACCCTCCAGCAACCCAGATCTGGAAAGAAAACAAAAAATACCAATGCATCTTTTCGCGCGAGGTAGATTATTTTCTCGCCGTGAACTTCGCCATAGTCCCATTACGCTTTTCAGACCCTTGTGGTTACAAATTTACAGTCTGCGCTAAAGTATGTGTTTAAAGGCCACTGTATCATTTGCAATGACCCAACATTATACTTCATGGGTGGACAAGAAAAACTTTACTCGACGTGTTCACATCAATGGTGCACCATGTGAAATTATTGTCTGCTCAAAATGGTATGGTACCTCTGTAGAAAAATAACAACCAAAGGTGGTTTGCAAAAACAATGTGTGCACACGCTGACATTTTTAGCAAGCGTCTAACACAAAAATCCTGCATTAATTTTTAAAATTTTTGCATCTATAATAGGTAACTAAAATGTGTACAGTGTAGTTTACCAGATATGATAATTATAATGATAATATGGACTTATACCGTGCATTTGTCCGGGGGACCCCCTTTAAAGGCGCGAACACTATCAATACCCCTGATCATAGGGCTCCATTAAATCACCAATATACCATCTAAGCTCCCTGGGGAGTATACAGCCCCAGCTGCCTATCAGGTGCTCAATGGCTAATCAAACACATCAACATTCGCTACTCTCTGAGGTACCCATTTTACTCCTGGGTGGAGAGAAGCAATGCGTGGCAAAGTACCTTGCTCAAGGGCACACGCACCATGGATGGACCGGACCTGGAATTGAACCCACTACCTTTTGGAACTAACCCAGGTTTTGAATACGATTCACTAGACCGCTCTACCACAGCACTCCTCATAGTGTACAGTGTCTTTGTTGCCGGGAATTCGTTCAAAATGCAAATGATACATTGGGCCTTTAAGACAAGAAACAATTTGATATTGGCAACATCAGCCGCGTATTAAAAGTCAATCTGATTTTAGCTTCCACCTGCTGGGAAAATATTCGACAGAATATTCCCCGTTGCTTCTCCCAGGTCCCGCTTCAAAGCACTGTCCTTAACATTCGATATTCGCTGTACCTAATGTCCACTGCTGGGTGCCTATGGCGATTCACAGGGCCCGTTGGCTACAAGTAATCCATACCAACCCGATATTGTTTAAAAAAACAGAAATGATAAAAAAAAAACATTGGTCGAGGAATGAACAAATTGCAGGTTTCTAGCGGCATGACTTTTGCTGGCCGGAATAAAAGTGCAACGGGGGTTCATAACTTCTTGCTTGGTGGAAACTGTTTTTGTTGGTCTTTCTTTGAATTACTACATTGCGTTGTGAAATATTTGGGTCTTGCTCAGAGCTGGAGCCAATTTTGGAGAACAAGATAATATTTTCCCACAAATGCTTTTATTTTCTCCCAAAATATAAGAAAAGAACGAAATAACTTTTCAAATTATAAGAATGAATAGGTGAGGAACAACTGCAATACTATACCGTGTCTCGACTCGACTCTCGAGACCACCAGTTGGCTTCACAGCTCAATTGGTATAGGGCGTCTATGCGGGTTAAGCAGAAGGTACGCGGTTCGAATCCCAGTGGAACCAAGTTGTTTTTTACTGCTGCATCCAGATTTTTCAAACTCATGGACATTTGTCCACATTTGTATCTCATTTATAAGAAGATAACTTAAGCCCGAAAAGGGTAACAACATCTTTCTAAAACCTCCCTGTACAAAATTCCCAATGTAACCTATGCAACAGGACAGACCAAAGTGTCCCACAAGTGTCTGTCTTGCTGAATAAACAAAATGCCAAAAAAACTGTCGTGCAGACAGCAAAGTCCTGAAGTACGTCCCACTGCAGTAGGAAGGTGCTCCTTGGTGTTTATCAACAAGGCGTTCGAGTTTAGAGATATCATAGACCGTCGTCCCCATTCCCCAAAGCGGCGATTTGACCAAAACAGACAAATACTTGGAGATCAGCCTCAGCTACACCACATCGAAAACCTTCGACAGGATGGTATACCGGGTACTCAACTGATAAGACCGAACCTCGACCTTCCAAAAAAATACTAGACCCAAACACAGTACCTCTCCTCAGAAGTTCGTTTCATAAACATCCTTACCCCCATGTATGCTTCTTGGGGGTTCCTAAGTCTCATGTAGCACTTCAGTGTAAAACTCCTTTCTTTAAAACCCTTTTTCACGATGTCCTCGGGTTCCGAGTTAGGGAAGATTGGACAAATCATAGTTCTAAGAACTCTCTTTGAGGGCGTCAGGGACCGCAGCGTGTTGTTCTGGCGTGCATCCATTTCAAGAAGGTCTTCGGTAGCGTGCATAGGGGTCTGATGATGGAGATACATGACATCCAAGAGAAGCTAGAACAGACGATCTCCTTAACGTCACACTTGGACCAGGTCTACACTTCCGATGGCGACACAGATATCTTCGAAACTATGGCTATCGTTTTGCGTGGTGACACATTTTCACCTTTCTGGTCATCGTTGTACTCGATTGAGACAGATCATCGAGAGAAGAGGGAGATGATTGGTTTTAACCTTACCCTTACAAAACGTAGGAGAGTGGCGCTGGTGCTCGGTAGAGACAGATCTGGACTTTGTGGATGACGTTGCGCTCCTCTCAGATACCGCCTCTATAAGGCCAGAGGAGAGAGTGTGCCATGCTAAACGCCAAGAAAACCAAGGTCATGATGTACAACACAAATTATTCTGACATCGAGGTCGAAGTAAGTCGAGGACTTCAAGTACCTCGGTGATGCCTACATCTCTACGACTGCACATGGCACTTGATGTGGGGTACCGTGACAGAGTGGTTTGGTTCGTTGACTCGCAACTCTCGGGTTAAAACTTGGTGTTGCAAGCTGGACACTCTGTCGTCACGTGGTACCTGTGCCCTTGAGCAAGGCACTAAACTACAATTAATCTATCCTTCCGAAGAAATGTAAAGCACTTAAAGATCCATAACACTTTTTTGTGAAGAGTAAGGGGATTCATTAGTGGCCGTCGGCTGTCAATGGCGCGACTCACGTAGGCCTGTGTATTTCGATGTTTAGGCGGAAGCTTCATGCAACTGAATGATGATAAATCTCAATTTATTATATTTGGCTCAAACAACAGCACAGCAAAATTAACATTGCACATATCCGTATAGGAGTTTCTCATGTCCCGCATCATCTAAAGTACGGAATCTGGGAGCCATTTTTGACTCCACAATGTCACACAAAGCACACCTATCGCCGCGGATGAGACCGTGAGACCTATGGCAACGCCCTTAGAGCCAATGCTGGGGTGAAGAGCTGCTCCGTGAACCGGGAGGACTGACAGAAGAGTTCCTGGATGTCCCGCCTTGCTGGCGCACCTACAGCTGGATTCGACTGACTGGCTGTATTACTTTTATCTCCAACATAATTAATTTTTCCTCGTGTGGAAAATCTTTTCCTAAATTTATCGTGTTTGCCGATGAATTTCCCATATATCTCGTGTATGGTGATGACAACCAACGGCGCAGTAAACACTTACTCCTGCCCTTTAAGTCTCCTTTAGCGCGATGTTTGAGAAAGCGTGTGCTTGAGGGCCTAGCATTACACCACATATATAGGCCTACTCAAATTATTGTTTAATCCCTACGCACAATGATAGCGTAGTTGTGTAAAAGAAATACACAACCTGCCTCTCATTGTGAGAGCTTCTACGCCAGACAGTGGACCCTTTTCACCTTTATAAACCTTTCGCTTTGGTTAATGATGCTTTAGGACCCAGCCAACATTAACCCTAAAAGACCTCGGCACATACATAAACATGGTACAGAATTCGCAACGTGAAAACAGCGTGTAGGCTTTCATTTAACCTTCGCGTACACTCCAACCTAGCACTTCGTTCTCAGTTCAAGAGAAAAACATGTAGGAAGGGCGTGACAATAATGTGTTGGCATTTAATCGCGACCTCATAAAACATAGATATTCGCCAGCTGTCATCTGTTGATATTAGGCCTATAGGCTGTCAAATTTGTGTCGACCACAGTTGAGGTGTTCTGCATGGCATGCGCATAACAAGCAAACAACTGGTTTTGACGAAAGTATGCAGACGGCATCCTTGCCTGTCGATATGTGGTTCTTGCGGTCAGGTGCGGTTCTGAAGGGAATCGTGGGTGTTGTGAAATTCCCATACCAAAAAGGTGTAGCTCCGCCCTGTAGTTCTCATCTGCAACACATAGCAACAGAATTTAGTCTGGTCAAGTGTGCATGTGGTACTGGAAGGACGTACGTCAGTACACCAGACCCAGGGAGGTTTAGATGCACGTAAATCGCGAACGTGAACGCGAAATTCTTTTAGCACCGGTCACCTTAAAGGAGGTCTTAGAACTCGGACTCGAATCCTGGTCACATCGAAAGTGTTATTTCGTCAAGAAAGTCAAAGATGTATGTTTTTTGTTTTCATCTGTTCTAAGATCTCCTCAGAATAATGACAAGTATTTTGTGTTCGCGTTCGCGATTACGTACATGTACATCTAAACATCCCTACTATTCATGTGAAACGTACAGAAGGCTAATTGCTATTCACGTGACTTGAGATTTTCGTTGAGAGTATAGTTTCGTTTGTTTCCGCGCAGTGATACATCTCGGGATCTGGATTCGGATCTGCAACGAAACAAACAATAACTTGTTATAAACAACTTCCTCTAATTCTAGTATTAAGACTCGGTTATGTTTGTGTCAATTTTAACTTCAGTGCATGATCCAGAAGTCAGCGTTGATCACAGCTCGGGAAACAGCAATATGGGTCCGGTGAGCATCGAAACCAACGGCCATAGCGACACCGGGAGTAACAGCAACAACGCCAGGCCGGACGGGGTGGCGGTGGGCCCGGTGCCTGGTAACTTGAACCCTGGCCAGAGCACAGCAGGTACAGGGGGAAGTAACGTGATGCCTCCCCCGGTGCCTTACACTCCTCCCCTGGCCAATACGGGCCCCGTGCACCCCAACGCCCCTCCGACGGATGACACCATACAGGGGCAGTGTGCGTACACCTGTGATCAGATCATTAATCTCAACAACTTGGTGAAGGTGCTGTCTGAAGACTACGAGCAGATTTGGAATAAAGTCGAGCATTTTGTAAGTTTATTTTGTGTTTAAGGTGGATTCGCACTGAACATTTTTCACGCGTTACGCGCGTATATTTTGACGCGCTTCATCTCACAAAAATGCGGTGCAGAGGCGATCTGAGGTGAACCGACGCACTGAAAACCACAGATTCAAGTTGGGCGTCAACTATTTTTTATTTCTGTGAATTTTGAAAGCGTGAGTTCACAAATTCCCTCCGTGCCGCGTTTTTGAAAGGTTACGTGCGTCAAGTTTACGCTCATTAACGCCTGAAAGGGCTCAGTATTAGAGTTTGATATATTTTGTAAGAGTGGATTTACAGTGAGCAATTTCGCGCCTAATTTTGAATTTGAATTGAAATTACGCACTAAAAATAATAGAATCACAAAAACTCAGTGAATCGTTCTTTGCACGACGCTTTTCCTCAAAGTGTCGCGCGTTAATTTTTAAGTGTCTCCATTTTGCTTTATCGTGCGCGTGATAAACGATTGTCAATTTGTGGTCGGGCACGTAGTTTGTGCAAAAATGGTACAAGTATACATACTTTTTCGTGAACAAAAATTTGGCTTGTTTATTTTATTTATTTATTTTATTTATTTCTTTAATTCAGACGAACACTCAACCGCCGGAGTGGCCTTCCCTGAATGGATGTTGGTACATGGAGAGATATTATGAAAATGGAGCCGTTTTTAAAGTTGGCAAGTGCAAATCTTGCGAGTGCAGTATCGAAGGAGGGGTAAGATAGTAATTTCATTATCCATTTGCTCAACGTTTCTGTTTTGGCAGAGCGAAAAATAAGCATTTTTTTTAAAGTTCCTGTGGTGCATCTGTTTTACTTTTAACATATTTTCGCTCTTGAATTTCGTTTCCAACACTGTGTTTTGCCTTCTATCCTGTTTTGCACAAAATCGATTTTTCGTCATTGGATCACTTGCAGAAATCCCCCTCCCCCTTTTTGGAATAGTATCATTACAAATAAGAGTAATTCCAGTAAACTGTATATAAATTCACATCCCTATACCCAGTCCTTAAACAAAACCAAAAAAATCCTTGCATGTTTTTGTCACCAATCAAAGTCGTGGACCTTAAAAGGTAAATTACACAGTGTCAGTTAGTAATTTCATGCACTTAAGGGTTAATTAAATTTGATTATACAGACAAATTTGTAAAAGAGTTGGCGTCCATTCTTTTTTTCTTGAAACGACCTTCAGTCATTGTTTCCTTTTAAAAAGATACCATCAGACTGAAGGTTATCATTGTAATATACTTGGTACCGTATTTTTGTGTAAAGTGTAAATTTAGCAAATGTAAATTACCTTTTTTGTTGTTCTCTTTCCCAAAACACGACCTGTAGTTTCCAACTGTTGAGTGTTCTTCTATCAAATGCCAGCCTGGAAAATGTGCAAACCCCGTTTTCCTGGAGGGAGATTGCTGTCCAACATGTCCAAGTAAGTTTAAAGATAAAGTACATGATCGGTAAACTGTTATTTCCAACCGTGGCTAAAACATTGGCCTATGTTGACAAAGGTGTTTTGTATACATTTCAGCCCCCATCTGCAGTAAAACCTAAAAAATCCATGCATTGTTTTTAAAAAAGGACCTTAATTCAGTTGGCAATTTCTCCCACAATTTCTACCATTGCTCTTAGCACTTTTAGTCAGGTTTTTCTTGTCAACTCGTGAAGTAAATTTGTTTGTAACTGCAAATGATGTATTGGGCTTTACCAACGCAGTTCATCAGTTTGTTCATTTGTTCGTGGTACCAGTTGAATTTTCCTTCACATTACATGTCTGTGAACGTGTTTTGTTGAGGCCGTTGACCAGTTTGCGCCCGTTGAGTCTTCATTCAGTACGTCGGGCACCCTATATCTTGATTATTTGCGTAGAGTGGAGAAATGTTTCCAGACTAAACAAATGTACGTGTGTATCTGTGATGAATTTGCCGACTACCTGTCAATTTGAATCTCGAACGACGCCTACATACTCGAGTATAATATACTTGTCTTAATATATTGCACGGTGATTGCGAAAGGAGACTTTTGACAAATGTGCTTGAAATTTATCAAAACGATTCAAGAGGCACTATCAGGCTACGTTTCACTGACGCGAGCCATGAAAAAAACGGCAACACAGGCCTGAACAATACCAACATTTTAAACGTTCGACGATAGCTTGTGCCCAGCTTTTTAGTAGAGAACCATCATAACAGTGGTCAGCTTTGGCGAAAGTTTTAAGGCTTGTGTAAAGCCCGTATCATACTACCAGCGAAAGCGAACACGAAAGCGAATAATATGACGTAAATCTGACGTCAAACCTTTCGCGGCAAACATTCGCGCAAGTTGAAACTTGTTCAAGTTTCTGCGAATTCGCGGCGCGAAAACTTCGCTGTCACGACAATTTCGCGTTTGCACGCGTTCGCTTTCGCGTCCCGGGCTTCAGGCTTGCAACGCATACATAGTCTGGCACCTGCCCAATCAGCAGTTTGGATTTTATGTAACTGATTCAGGGGACATGACCAAAAATTGCAGCTTCTATTGCAAAGAACCGCAGCATGGTTTCTGCCCAAAGCTTCCAAAATTCCCCTATTAGCATTTTTGAAATATGGCGCGCTTTGATTTAAATGCAAAATAACCGCAATTGTCTTGTTTGTTTTATATGTAACTCTGTCTCTGTAAAAGCCCAGTCACACACTACCGTTTCAGCTGAACGCACGCCTAACGCACCAAATTATTTTCCTGCGTCGAAATGCGTTGATACACTGTAGAGGTGCGTCAGAGGTTCGTCCAGATTCGGTAGAAGGCCGGCGGGACACGGCGATACACGGGCATGTGCGCCTATGCCAAAAAATATTTTTGAACATGCACTAAAATTGTGAACGTACGATAATTACGCGCTGTGTGCGGCAAAATGCGTCCGAGGTGCGGGGAATGCGGTAGAGCCGCGGTAGGGCTTCGTTGAGTGCGTTAGCAGTTCGGTACAGTACGGCCACAAAAGTTGGACGACATCTTCAGCGTACACCCCGAACGCACAGATCGCGACTCTACCGCGCGTCTATCGCGCGTCTACCGATTGTGAACGCACGTATAGCGTTTGTGGACGTATGTCAGCGCACATAGGACGTTATCGGACGTCTGTATGCCGTAGTCCTACCGCACCCAGCGCATGTCTACCATGTGTCTACCGTGTCCAGCGCACCGCCACCGCATGTCAGCGCACGTCTAGCATTTGGCACTTGTACGTCGAGAAAACTATCTAAAAAGGCACCCAAATCTGGATCTCCTCATGTTTCTTTGTGCTCGCCATCAGGGCACATCGAGTGCGTTGTGTTACCGGTGGGGGCGCGCTGGCTAGCGGTGGGGGCGCGTTGACTTTCGGTGGCTTTTGGTGGCCTGCGCTGACAAACGGTGGGTATTTACAATTTTTGTGCGTTGGCATGCGCTGCGTGCGCTCAGCATGCGCTGAGTGCGTTCAGCATGCGCTGACAAACGCACTTATTTTTCCTAATTTTAAGGTGAGTTTTAACTCTAGACGCTGGCCTGCGCTGGTCCTGTGCGGTGTCTACGTTCGGCACGCGTTCAGCCCGCGGTGAACATGCGGAACTATACGCTCAGAACGGCCGATTTGGGGGTATTTTTGTGCGTACAAAAAATATTGGTTGCACGCTTCGTGCGCTGATGGCGTGCGCTAGTGTGTGACTACAGCATAACAGGTAAATCAGGTTTTTGGAAAGAACTACATTTTTACAACCTACAACCTTAAAAAAAAAACACCCAAATAGTATTGGGCCCTCTTATTTTGTTCCACAATACTTAAAGAATGCTATTTGTTTTTGTTAACACGATTTTGACTGCGTTCAGATGACAATCTTGGGTGGAGTGACTGGGCCGAATGGACCTCGTGCTCAGTGACGTGTGGCAACGGTATCCAGCAGCGTGGTCGGTCCTGCGACAGGACGCAGTTCGAGTGCAATGGGAACGATGTTGAAACGCAGATGTGCTACCATGACCCGTGCATAGGTACATATGACAAGTTCTGTTTTTGTTTGATTTTCATAGTTGATTAATTTTTGTCGGGATTTCTTTTTATCGCATTGTCGTAAAACAATGTGTCTTTGCTGAATCTAGTAAAACCTCCAAGTTGTTAGATCAGAAATAAATAACTACTAATTTGCACCCCGCACCTCATTGGTGGTTGCGATAATTTTGCATATTTTTTTGTAACTTCGTAAGAACAAAATAAGTTGTATTTGAAACTAATTTCTCTTGTAGAGTAACAAACTAAAACTGATTGTTCGCACTTCGTGAATAGGGGTATACTTTTTGTCATAGGGTATACTTTTTGTCATTTAACAACTTACCAAATTAAACACAATCAGGCTGTCAGAATTGACCAATATGTTCCTTGTGCACTTTATAACAATACATACAATGTAAGAAATCCGAAATTTAAAAAAAAAAAATTGTTTTTTTATTTGCACTTCGCGAGAACATTGACGATATTTTGTATAAAGATTATGAAACTGTCACTAATATTTAACACACAACGCCAGTGTGTTTGTGCGGGATGTAAATGCTCTAGCGCGACTTACTGACATTATTATGAGCGTCCATATAAAATGGTATCCATTTTTCAAACAAATGTCTACAGCCACACTTACACCGATAAGAGTCTAACGTGTTTTTGTTTTGTTTCCTAAATGAACAGAGGTGATAGACGGTAGCTGGAGCAATTTCACGCCGTGGTCATGCGCAGTGACGTGCGGCAACGGCACGGAGAGCAGAATGCGATCGTGTAACTCACCCCGACCCAAGAACGGCGGACAGCGGTGCGAGGGAGAAGACGAAGGGGCTGGACGAGAGGAAAGACGGTGCCACCGAGATCCGTGCCCCGGTATGTGTCTGCTTGCTCGTAAAGATGGATTATATGATTAAATTGTTATACTGTTACAAACGGTGATGTTATCGCCATGTGTGTTTGAGGATGTGTATGATAAAAAACCAACATATATATATTAGTTAGCTACGTTCTGAGAAAACAATGAAAAACTGTGTCCAGGCTTTCAAAAAATTGTGCAAGACCTCAGTCCAAATTAGGCTGGTTACCTGGCTATTTTACACGGAAGATGGAGTCATAATACCACGATAGTCAGGGACCTAGTTTCGTTCACGTGAGGGCACCCTTATAAAAATAATGCGTGTGCATACACATTTATATATAAAGTCATCTTCAGTTGTCGTTTTGTTATAAAAGATATCTCGGATTAAATTGTTGCATTGGACAGTTGGAACCACATCTATCCTCGGGAAGGTTTTTTTCTGTTCATATGGTTGATTTTAGATTTTAGGACATTAAAAAAAAGGGCTCTTCATGGGCTTTAAATGTGTTTTATCAGCCCTATTGAATGTAAAGTCTGATTTATTGACAAATTTCAAATTAGCACTGGCAACCTCGTTTCAGATGTTGACCCATTGCATTACGTCAGGCACTGAGGCCATCGTTTTGACAATGACAATTTGAAATTCCTTTATAAATTTGTTTCTTTCGTAGTTGACGGTCAATGGGGAATGTGGTCCGAATTCACTCCGTGTACCAAGACGTGTGACGGAGGCTGGCAGGAGCGTTACCGGTACTGCGACAGCCCGGCCCCTGCTCACGGCGGCCAGGACTGCGTGGGCTTGACCACTCATCGACGCATGTGCTACGAATGGCCGTGTCCGATTGGTTAGTCCTTTCTTGAATATTCATTATTTCATTTTACAAAGCCTTATGATGCATCGTAACTGGAATTGTGACTTGACACGCCGTCGCAACTCGAGTCGCGTCGCACCGTCCATTTCTCACAACGTGCGATGGGTTCGGCGCATCGCAAGTTCTTTGACAACGGCTTGATTCATTCATGTTTGCGTCGTCGTAACTTAACAGGGGGTGGGGTGAGTGAAGGTGGCACTTGGGCTCAGATTCTGAAGAAAGACGTAATTTAAGAATTTCAAAGGAGCAGGTTTCACCACCCGTTTTTATAAGGTTGGATTCACACAGAGCCTTTTTGCGCGTAATTTCGACTCGGCATGGAAACGACGCGCAAATCACAAACAAACTTTTCAGGTTTTTAGCGCTTTGTTTTACCACAAATTCTCTTCATGCCCCTTGTTCTGAAAGAGACGCGCGTCACATTTACTCGCGAAAAGGCTCAGTGTGAATCTAGCCTTAGTACAGTGTGAATCCACCCTAAAGTTGCGACGAGTCGCGATGCCGTGATAAATCGCAAGATGCGACGCGTCGTTGTTGAGAGGCAACTTGTGAGCCATTTCACAAAACTTGTCGCAAGGGCATGTGTTTTGTATATGTATTTTGTTTCGCTCCCCCACGCACCTCCTGTTAAAAATCCCTCGAGGATGTTTATGGAGGACTTCCCATCAATGGATCAAAATGTGGACATTTTCGAAATCAGCGTAGTTGCTGTACGAACCTATTTACGACTGTTTTACGCGTTCTTTATACCAAGCAAATGGCCGTCGGGAATAACGCTCCAAGATATCAAAGTTATCTTCGGCTTCGTCTACTTCGTTTAGCTGACGTACGACGTTTATAGTCAAGCGCAATTCTAGTAAAATGATTTCAATCTTTGTGCTCTTTTCATTGTGCCAATTAGATGCATGTTTGTCCAGTCCGTGTTTCGATGGGGTGGAGTGCGAAAGTTTCCCGGATGGCCGGTACGAATGCAAGGACTGTCCCATTGGCTACAGGGGTAACGGCATCGTCTGTCAGGACATTAACGAAGTGAGTTTGGTCTTCTATTTTTTGTTTATCTTCTAGTCTTTGTTTGTACTTTTCAAGTTTTGGTAATTGATCCATATGTTTTATCACTACTGAAAAATACAATCAAGCGCATATATACTATAGACCTTTATCACGGTGCGTCCATCTTTGTCTTGTTCCCCACTGCATAGTACGTGTACGTGTCGGGTATGATCAGTGCGTGTGCGTGTCTGCGCGATAGCGCGTGCAGTCTTCCGTTGTTGTTTTGAGAGAATCACTGTCCGCGCTGCGCGTTTTCTTGATCGCACCGCGCGCATGTCATTGTGATGCACACAATGAACATTTTCAACACGGGGCCAAACTATTTTATTTCGGCAAGCCTTGCTTTGGTTACGTTCATTTTAATAGGGGAAAAGGGAAGATGGCCGCACCGTGATAAAGGTCTATTGGCATAACGCCAGATATGTGAAAGCTTGTGCAGTACCAAAAGGCTTTACGTAATTTGTCCCGAGCACTACTTTGAAAAGTTGGAGCCTGCTGGGCAGACACTGACGCCGTCTATTTATAGGCAAATGTTGTTACTGAAAAGAAACCATACCAAGCAATAAAAGAAACGCAAATTTTCAATCAAAACATGAAAATATCTTTTGTAATTAAGTTGACATCGAAATATCACATTTTTTGCTTCTTTATGTATGAATGCATAAAGTTTCTATGTGCTGAAAATTCCCACTCTCGAATTGACCACTTTTTTTCAATCAAAAAGTGGAGAAATTGTTTGGAGTTTCTTTTGTTGCTCGGATGTCATCGTGGTATGAGTTGCAGTTATCAGAAGAACAGTTCGGATTTCGTAAAAACCGTGGTACTACTGATGCCATTTATTGTACCAAGCGTGCCCAACAGATAGCAGACCGGCGGAGAGAACCATTGTACCTGCTCTTTGTCGATCTTAGAGCAGCCTTCGATCATGTGGTTTGTGAATGGCTGTTTTTGTCAATTCGTCTCCGTTTTCCTTCAGGTGAAGCCCCACTCTTGATTGATATTCTCGAAAGCCTCTATGAAAATATTTCTATCACATACGATAATACAACTTTTTCAACTGGTGCTGGAGTTCGGCAGGGGGGACCAGAATCCCAATACTTTTTAACCTCTACCTCGACTTTGTCATGCGCACCTTCATGGAACAAGCAAAATCAAGTTTTTTGAATACGGTTTCCGGTTTAATAACAGTGCCGTGTCCCGCGAAGATCGTGCAAGATTCCGTACTGCATCAGACAACCCCACCCGCGGTTCAAGTTCACTATCATGAGCAGGCTATGCGGATGGTTTGGTGGCTTATTTACAGAGCCCTGATTCCCTACAAAAAGCTGCAGCTCTCCTGGAAACAGTTCTCAAAAGTTACGGTCTCACGGTCAATGCTACAAAGACTGAAACAATGGTCGGAGGGTTCAGACATCTAGAATCAGAGGATAGATACACAGCATCGATAATCTCCATCAGCGACACACCCCTCGGTAACACTGACAGGTTCCAATACTTAGGTGTTCAGATCGCCGAAAGTGAACCATCTACTGGCGACTGTGAACTAAGCTACCGTATCCAGTTGGGC
The DNA here is from genome assembly GCA_037783545.1 of Henricia sp. BOLD:AAB3569. Lineage (NCBI taxonomy): Eukaryota > Metazoa > Echinodermata > Asteroidea > Spinulosida > Echinasteridae > Henricia > Henricia sp. BOLD:AAB3569. The sequence continues at coordinate 1,066,752 of JBBELK010000822.1, read as the reverse complement.
CAAATTAAATTTAAAGAGTATAAGAACATCTTCATTAACCGAAACATCTGGCTGCAGACACGGGTCAAATTTCTCGAAACTTTTGTTCGCTCAACTCTCTGCTATTCGGCTCAAAACTGGTCACTCACTCAACAGCAGATGAGGAGGGTTAACGCAGCTTATAATCGTTTCCTGAGGTCTTTGCTACGCGGGGGCTACCGAATGAAATATGGAGAACATGCCCTTGCACTAACTAACAATGATGTCCACAGGATATGCAAGACGCAACCTGTGACAGAGTTTGTCCATCAAGTACATGGCTCATTTGGTTCGCACTTCACACTACTTTCACCCAAAGCGCTTGTTGTTTTACCAAAACAAATACATGTACACCAAAATAGGCTGTATGTCATTACAGCAAACTGTACTCGGTTGTACGGGCCTAACCTCAGACAGATTCTGCCAAAAGGCAATTGCACGAGAAACCATTTCGACTGTTCGGGAATAGTTTCACTTGACGAACCGTCCAGCGTAGTCGCGGAGGAACGATGTGATGTCGTTCGGGATGCTGTAAATTAAATAATAATAATATAGCTATGAGGTTTGACAATTTGGCTCCAGAAATTTTAAAACATTCCTTTGTCTGACATTTTTTTCTTCCTACAAATGTGGACATATGAGTTTGGGAAATCTGGATGCAGTGAAAAGCAACTTGGCTCCACCGGGATTCGAACCTCGAACGCCCTACCAATTGAGCTATGAAGCCAAATGGTGGTCTCGAATCACGGTAGTGTAGTTTTTCTCACTGATTTTCTTTCTTGTGTGCAACACGGTCTTAAAAGTAACTAATATCGAACCCTGTTTGGGAAATCTGGATGCAGTGAAAAGCAACTTGGCTCCACCGGGATTCGAACCTCGGACCTTCTGCGTAACGTGCAGACGCCCTACCAATTGAGCTATGAAGCCAAATGGTGGTCTCGAATCACGGTAGTGTAGTTTTTCTCACTGATTTTTTTTCTTGTGTGCAACACGGTCTTAAAAGTAACTAATATCGAACCCTGTTTGTATTTGTTTTTTAACAGTGCTTGGAAGTTTCTGACGCCTGCTTCAATTTCCACGGCGAGCATCGCTGCCTGAACCTGGTACCCGGCTATACATGCCGTAAATGCCCTGTTGGCTACCGTGGTAACCAGCCATCCGGTATTGGCATCTACCATGCTAGAAGATACAAACAGGTGAGGTCAGATCATTTTTGTTTTCGTTCCAGCAGCCGATTTCACGAAACTTTACGCAATGATGTAAGTCCAATGTGCCATAACTGTGCGTAACTTGTCTGGTACTTTTGAACGCGTTTTGCGAAAGGATATGGCGTGACTCGCCAACTTATGCCATAAGATGTGTCGTAACTTGCGAAGTGGTTTGTGGCGTAAATCGTAACTGTGTGTCATGAGGATTGCGTTAATGATGCTACTTGCAGAACATAAGTTTTCAAGAGGATAATTATATGCATTGCCGTGGCCTGCGATAGTGAAAAACAATCTGTGATGACTGAAATTCAAAAGAAACTTATAATGTGCACTTCACAAATAGAGAGGCACTGAAGCATGTCGTGCTCAATCTCGGGTTACCGATAGATGAAATTGACATTTAGGAATAGTTATCATCAGTCATAAACGTTTTAACACAGATGCATACAAAAAGGAAAAGAAAAACATCCTGACAAGTTTCTTTTTATGGTCAGTATATGATCGAACGGAGCACGCCGTGACACTGTGCGAAACGTGAAAAAACAACGACGTACGCTTTATGTCTAACCATTTTGTCAAGTGTAAACTCTCGGAATCATCCTCGTTCTAAAACTACTAAAGTAAAAAAAAATGAATGTTTCGTAAAATCGATTTCAAGTTATTGCCATAAATGGAGCCATAAGCCATAAATGCATGGCCTACGTCTCGTGCCATAATTGTTTGGGCGTAAGTTATGCTATGCGTAAGTTATGCTATGCGTAAGTTATGCTAGTTATGCGTAAGTTATTTCGGTGAAATCGGTTGCTGATCACGTAATCCGGATTCCGGATTTCCTGTGATCTGGATTTCGAGGAGGGAAAAACTCTTGGGACAACTTTTGCAAGATTGTTTTCCTTCGGCATCTTTTGGGAAAACGAAATAATCAGTATCTGGTGTGTCCAACTGCTGCATCAACAACTGCCAAGCACTACCACCTTATGCCTGGATCCGCTACTGTTTACTGCAAAACTGAAAATTTGCACCTGTCACCTTCAAACTTGCACTGAATCCACGATACTCGGTCAATTGAAAGAAATGAGGTGTCCAAATTCCCGTAATTAAATTTGCGTTCTGCTGGTGTTTTCATATAACAAATGCGATTATTAGTTTTATAGTTGGGTGTATTTACAACGGCTGGGGTAGTTTTTGTGAGATTTTTACTTGCGATGCACATGCCCTATTGACCCCCTTCGAACACGTGCAAATACGCCATTTTGGGAGTCAAATAATGCTGAGTCATTGTGGAAGCGATGTGCGTGCGCGATGTGTGTGTCTCTGGTGGGCGTAACGCGGTTTAATTCACCAATGGGAGCCTTAGCAATGCGCGTTACGCACGCTATGGACACACACAACGTGCACGCACATTGCTTCCACAACGACGCGGCATTATTTGACTCCCAAAATGACGTCATTGGCACGAGCTCAATACTAACCCCCGTTGAGTGATAGGGGTAAATGTTTACGAGACCATGCTAAATACCCCGGAACCATGCAGCGTGCTATATATAAAACTGAAACCCACCAGTAGATCATTTAACGTCACCTTTGTTGCCAAAATCGTTCGGGTTAGTTGTTTTATCCCGTGCGTATTTCCCATGGCACTGTCTCCCACCGCATTGACGCACTAGCATAGTTTGTTAACCTGTGGCCGCTAGCTTTTAATGACTTTTAGAAGGCAGACTACACTACATATATAGGCCTTTTGGGTTCGGTAGGCTACATTTAGATGTCCATTTTTATCTGATAATTGGGGATTCGGAGAATGTTAAAGGAAATTGGTGCGACTTCCACATAAGACGTGCCCAGGGTGGAGTCACACTAAAGGGTAGACTGGTTCCCGTCCACATATTCCACACAGGAGAATATAAGGACAGGTAAAGGGCGCTTCATCTTGATCTGTAATTGGTCGTCTTTGCGCGTGCGCATTGTGTTTTTTATATTTAAAAATTGGCAAAAGCCCTTTGCTTTAGGCAATGTACTTTATTTACATAATTGGATATGTTCGACACGCACGGCCAAGTTACAAATGTCAATGCAAAATCTGCGCACTTACTAAAAAAATAATAATAATAATAACCACGTGACGGGCAGAATTCTGCCCGTCATGGCTGCCCTTTACCAATCCCTATATTCTCGCAATAAGCGAACCAATCTATAGGGATCGGGAACCAATCTAACTAAAGGGGAGTTTACACTATCGCGGAAAAAATCACACTGTGCGCGTACCATTAGTTTGTACACAAACTGGTTTGCCGCTTGCGCGCGGTCTATCGCGACGCGCAGAAAGTTTCGAGCTGGCCGCGGTGCGCTGACCTTTCCAACGCGTAGCCAATTAGCCTTTTTGAAGTATGGCGGACACAATAGGAGGGCGCACTTTGCAGTGGGTATAAAATCGACTAAAATGCAAAATAACTAAGTTTTTCACTTTACACGTATTAATTTTACTTATAATTCTGTCTATGTATTATAATTACAACATTTAAATCAAATTTTTGGAAAGAAATACAATTGATAAAAAAATTCATACCCAAATGAAATTGCGCCCTCTCATTTTGTTCCGCCATACTTCTAAAAGGCTAATGAGCTATCAGAGAAGCCCCAAGTTACCGGAGGTGATTTTTTTTAATTTTGGAGAAATCGACACTTCGGACATCATGCAACGCGGTGAGCGCAGCGCGGCAGTGTGATTTGTACTACTATAGTGTGAACTCCCCTTTACTTAACCCTAACAATCCTCAATCCTTCAAAATCAATAAGATTCTACATACACCCTAGGGAGTTAGGGTTAATATTGTAATTGACAGAGGTACTTGAAAGTGTTTAAAGGTGGATTCACACTGAGCTTTTTCGCGAATAAACGACGCGTGTTGCTTTGAGGAAAAGGATGGAACTCGGAGTGAATTGAGTACGGCGCACTGAAAACCACAGAATTAACTTGGTTTTCACTTCAGTGCGTAGGTTACTCCAAATTCCCTCCATACTGCTTTTTCTTCAAGTGTAACAGCTTGTTAAAGGTAGTCTACATGATTGGTAAACTGTTACAAATAGTTTAATCTCCCTGTGTGATTGAAGATATGCATGATTAAAACCAACCTAATTAAAAATCAGCTCCGTACTTCGTCTAACTCTTGAGAAAACAGTCAAAAACTGGTTTACAGTCACTTCGCCCAAAACCACTTCGCCCTGAACCACGGCCTGTGCACGGAGTTGTTTTGGGCGAAGTGGCATTTAGGCGAGGTAGTATTTGGACGAGGTAGTATTTGGACGAAGTGGTTTTGGGGCGAAATGGCCTTTGGGTGAAGTGCTTCAGGGCGAAGTCGTCCAGGGCGAGGTGGTTTTGGAGCGAAATGAATTTACGTCTCGCGAGACGAAAAATAATCGTTATGCTCATTTCTCAAAGACTATAGCACTTCAAACAAAACCATTTCAGTAAAGTTTTCTACGTTATGTGTAAATATGTGAACATTTCTGATTCCTCGAGATACCAATCATGTATTCTATACCTTTAAATTTGTTACGCCAAGAAAGAAGGGAAATTAAAGTACGCCACGTTATGGCAAAGTTGTCTTGCAATTTCAAATCAAGACCTTGGTTATTTATGCAGGTCGCGGGTTTGAAATTAGGCCCGCCGGTGCCCATTGTGTGTGTGCCCTCGGGCAAGGTACTTTGCCATAAATTACCTCTCTCCACTTAGGAGGAAATGGGTACCTGTGAGGGCAGCGAATGTGTTGTTTGATTAGCTCATGGGCGCCTAACAGGCAGCCGGGCTGTATACTCCCCAGGGAGCTGAGAAAGTCAAACTAAGTAATGCTATTAAGAGCAAGATGACCAAGGGTAATACTGTGTAGCGCCATGACATACGTAATATGTGCGCTATATAAACATACATATTATGTTCAGGGGACAGTAACAGCTTAGCCCATAGGAATCCAGATACTATATGCTGCAAGATATGAAACCGAGCGACTCCCGCCACCCCTACTGCCCCTATACACCAACACACTCGTTAACATACAACTCCCCCCTAAAACCTGAAAGGAAATTCTTTGGCAACAGTGGAACGATGAAGGGGGCAGTCACCGGGTTTTCTATATTGCACCAAATGCCAGATACAGTTACCGTAACTATAGCCACAATGTTAATTATCGACGTCAATAATTAAATGTAAGAATGTAATTTCTGACGCAGATGCGAATTCCATTCCCCTAAATCGACACATTCTGCCGGATCCGCACGCAACTGGCTTGTGCATGATATTGACAAAAGACCCACATGTGTTTTGTCCAGGAATTTAACTCGCCAAGACTAGGCTATATCATATTTTATAACCATTACAGAATGTCGGCGCACGTGTAATCATTTAATTCGGTGCACTTTACGGGAATTTACATGTGAATGTTCCCAAACTCAAAGCAAGCGATCACTTGATCATCGCGTGTCAGCAATATTAGGACAATCCTGGTTCGTCTGCGTTTTACATCACCTCATATATTCCCGCGTGCCAAAAGGCTATAGGGGAAAATGGGGCACCACGGCCGAGCGGTGTATGGCGTGTTGAATCCAAGACTATGGTCAATTCACAGGTCGTGGGTTCGAATCCCATCCCGGCTTGTCCATAGTGCGTGTGCTCTTGGGCAAGGCATTTTGCCATGATTTGCCTCTCTCCGCCCAGAAGGAAATGGGTACCTGTGAGGGTAGAGAAAGCTAATGTGTTTGATTAGTCCCTGTGCACATAAGCAGCACGGGACTGTATACTTCCCAGGGAATTGAATGATATTATTGAGCTCAATGACCAGGGGTAATAATGCAGAAAGCGCATTGAGAGATCCGTCGGATCTGTAATGCGCTATATAAGAACTGTCTATTATTAAATTTCATGGCACTGCTAAGCACGAAAAAGTGCTTAGCACTGAATGTGTTTGCTTTATAAAAAATAGGTTACCAGCCAAAATTGTATGTCAAATTGTGTTATAAGAAAGAGTAGCAGAATATCAGTAAATCACACAGTTTTGGCTGTTAACCTATTATTGCAAAATAAAGAAAATAATTGGCCCAAGTTCGTGTGTTTCTTGAGCACACGAACATGTGCTTCAATCACTAGCCTCAATAGACCATATCGAATAGCTGCCATCTTGTAGGGCAACTTTTAGTATTTAAATCGGTCAACAATGTAAGCACAAAATGTGCAGCCATTTACATGTCCTCAAGGAACAAAGAAACTGCCCTACAAGATGGCGGCTATTTGATGCGATCTGTAAAAAAGACGGTGTACAAGGGCTATGCGAGAATTGATCAGTGGTTTCAATGCAACGCACGCGGCAAAAAAGACCTCTGCTGCCACCAAGCGTCTCAAATCGCCCATTCAAATGCTTTGCCCGACTGCTTGGATGTCATTTAACTCGTGCACACTAATAAAACTAATATAACCAATCTAGCAAAGGTACGGTATCGTGAAGTAAGATGGCGGGTGTCGCTTATCAATCCATTGCATATAGATCAGTGGTTTCAATGCAACGCATGCAGCAAAAAAGACCTCTGCTGCCACCAAGCGTCTCAAATCGTCCATTGAAATGCTTTGCCCAGACTGCTTGGATGTCATTTAACTTGTGCACTCTATCAAACTAGTATAACCAGTCTATGAAAGGTATTTTATCGTGAAGTAAGATGGCGGGTGTCACTTACCAATCCATTGCATATAGAGTGGTTTCAATGCAACACATGCAGCAAAAAAAGACCTCTGCTGCCACCAAGCGTCTTAAATCGTCCATTTTAATGTTAAGGAATGTTTGCCACAATAAATCGCCATCATAAAGCAGTGCAGTTTGATGGTAAGAGTTCGAAAATATTATGGTCTACATGTATATTCATTTTAGAAAGGAAAGAATATCCGACCACAGTCAAAGTACATGCATCATGGTGTGCCAAACTACTAGACAAAATGTCTCGACAGTGTTAAACATATGTGGTGTCCATGTAGCATAGGTAAAACAAAAATCTCATAATTGGTGAGAGATTGCTCAATGAAAACACGAATGAATATATTGGCACTATATCATATCCAGTGCAACAAAATTTTGAATATATGAGAACATTTTCAGTACATAATCAATACACATTTTACCGATGCTACATGGACACCGCTCCAGCTTGCTGAAATGACCCGTATGTTATATTTCAACTGTAATTTTGTTTTCAGCAATGTATACCAATCAACCCTTGTGCGGAGGGCACGTCCCATTGTCACGTCGATGCACGCTGTATCTTCTACGGACCGTATTCAGAGCCACAGTACGGCTGCAAAGTAAGTCGGAACATGTCTTAAAATGACTATTAATTATAGACCCATTGTACCATTTGTAATGATACAAAGTTTTACTTTCAGAAAAACCTTAATCAAAGTGTTGATAGAAACAGTGGCAAAGACCACATGTTTTTCGCTGTTCGAAATTGTACCTTTTTGTTGTAGGAAATTAAAAACCGGAGTGCTTTAACAATGAGCGTGTGGGCTCATCTTTTTGCATGGATGTTAACGATTTTCTAAAACGTTGCTTCGTGTATTTAGCTGACATTTCTGCAGGTTAGATGTGCATTGCAGTTGTTCCATAATTTCATGAAAAAAACTCATGATGTAATTTTATTAAGTTATCTTAAAGGTAAATTGGGTGAAATGCATTGTTATATGGTTAGACGGGAAAATATTTTCAAAACCCAGAATTAGGTTGGACATTCCGATCAAAAGGAAAACTGAAGATAGATTTTGGCTTATGTGGAACAGTATTCATGTACCGATATATTTTATCACTTTACAGTGCAAAACTGGGTTTGCAGGCGATGGCCTATCGTGTGGTTATGATAGCGATTTGGATGGTTGGCCGGACGAACAGCTTGACTGCGAAGACCAAGGAGACTACACGCGATGCACGCAGGTAAGTGTCGTCTTTATAAAAAAAAAAGCAAGAAATATCTGTCAAACAGACTTACCAGAGTTTCAAAATTTAGACCGTACCTTTTGAAAAGTGGCAATTTTGGCCTTGATTTTTTTAAATTAAGGTTTGTTTTGCCCTTACCCGACGTATCTATTAACACTGTATACTCAGTGCTTTCCCGAGACACTATAAAAAACTTCATTGCGTGCTCTGGTGGGACTTGAATCCACGACCTCCTGCAAACAAGGCAGACGTCTTAACCTCTCGACCACCGAGCTAGCCGGTGTTGAATGGCTGGTTCGAATCATTTCGCAACGGGGATTGCAATTTGTTTGTTCGTGTTTTCCCACAGTAAGTGGTATAAGACATATCTGATGAGTGATAACATAAACGTAAACTCAAACTAATCAGAAATACCTTATTTTACCATTTACTGCAGAAAACACAAAGAAAAAACTGAGGTCATAGCAAAAAAACGAAATTATGAAACAATTTTGTTTGAGTCTTCTTTTTTGTTAGCAGTATAGTTCAACCAGCAATAGACTACTAAGGTGTGACGTCAATTGATATGGTAACTGGGTCTAAGCATTCGCTGTTAATCTAAAACTCCCACTGCAAAAGCGTGGGGAAATAGTTCATGGGTTTTAGTGTAAACCCAGATATCTTGTAACTTTAGCAAAACAAAAGGTGACGTTTTCGCTTTAGTAATATTTATGGCTGTGTTGATATTAAAAGCTGAACAGAACAGAAACGTGTTTCTGGTGGTAGTCGCAAAAACACGCTCTGGTTATGTATTGTTTGTTTAGTAATGTATTGTTTCTGTATTTTTATGTTTGGCAGGATAACTGCGCCGCTCTGCCAAACAGCGGACAGGAAGACACGGACGGGGACGGTAAAGGCGATGCGTGCGATGATGACGACGATGATGATCTTGTCAATGATGCAAGGGTAAGAACTAAACATGCCGGCATGTAGAGGAACATACGTCATCGTCATGAATATAATCACCTGCGCATGGATACCTAATGATTTGTTAATCCTGTGACGCACTTCCCACCACATGCTGTCATTTACCATTATACTTTGCGACAATTTACTGAACATTCGTTATGTGACCATACACCACAAATGGTTTGTAAAGGCGTCCCCAATTCAATTTCTTTTTACAGTTTCAAAAAGAACAATTTCCATCAGCTTCAAAAAATGTTTTAAGTTCAAACAATATTTAGAAGTGGAGTTACGGTTCACTGAACCTGATCCCGTTACATCGTAATGAAAAAGCCTAGAAATCCCTAATTACCGTGACAGAAACGACCGAAAAGAACATGTTGCGATTCCGTTACGACAGGTTACGACTACTTCCGACTCTGATGAAACCATCATACGACGATCGTAAAAGTGGAAACGATTTTGATGCGAATCCTTGCGACACTAATACGACACTTCGCGAATGTTTGCGATCAGATTGCGACATTTTACGATGCATTCCGATTTCTTTGCGACATTTTGCAATCTTTTACGATCGTATGCGATGCCATTACGATCGCTTGCGATTCTTTACGATTTTTGGCGACCTGGAAGTGATTCTCTGTCGTGGTTTCCTGGAAATTATGATGATAACGTGACTTAATTGCATTCGTATCAAATCGTAAAGAAATCGTAAAAGTTCGTATTGAAATAGTGCTGAAGGATTGGTTAAGAACCTTTACGATGGCATTAGGATTATTTACGACCTTGTTAAGACACATTGCGACCTTATTACGATATCTTACGACCGGTGCGACGATACGACCTTTCACGGAATTTGTTAACATTCCAAAAATTTCGTAATGACTTTGCGACCACGACGAATAATTACGATCGTTTAAGAATGTTTACGATTGTGTTTACGAATGCCCTTACGAATGCTTACGATTCAAAATCGTTAAGGTTCTTTTCAAAAATCGTCTAAGTGTGAAAGGGGATTGAAGCCTATTTAAAATGTTACGATATGAATCTTCGCAGAAACCACCGTGTTTCCAATAAGCTACAATCATCAAATTTCACACAAACAATATTTATACCTTATTTTACAGCACAACAAAATTAACAACAAAATTCACACAAATTAGCGTTTTGCGTGTAACCCTTAAACTATGGCTGGTGCCCCGAATTATTCAAACGAAGGTGCAGTTTATAAAGCCACTAAGCTGTTGTTGTTACCAGGTGCACGCCAATGCCTAGCAACCAACAGACTATTTGCTTTATGCCATTCTATCCTACGGTGCACATGGTTTTGATTCTGTAATCCACACTTGCCATGTGCACCACATAGCAACAAATATTTAGTCTGGTCAAGTGGCTAATTGTGCTTGTGAATCGAAGTACTTCATTACACCTGGTGCCATTTATGTGTTACACGCAAAAAGCTAGTTGACAAAAATAATAAAGTTTGCCGACTGTATGACCCGTTACATAAAACGCAATATTGATTATAAAGAGTAGTACATAACAGTCCGTGTGGTCGGACTGTCATTTTGTTGTTTTTGAAAACAAATGACAAATTTCTCAAATGTCACTGTGGTTACGAATGGCAACCACACAGCAAACAAAATACCCACGGAAAAACACCCCGCGCCAAAACATAATGCACCCAAAAAGTATCCGTCCCACGAGGCCCGTACCCCACTTCACGCCGCAAATTCAACATGACATCAAAAAGTACGCGGTTTTCCTGTAATCCCGGCAGATTAATGGATTAATGATAATCTGTAGTCTTGAGGACGACTGACTGGCGATTGGCAGACATTTTTCTATCTCGAGCCCAGTTTGTTGTTCGCGTGTTGGTGGCGAGACGTAGTTCTTTGGGTACATGAAGTATGTGAAGGCATTAAAGTCGCGTGTCCAGATCACATTTTTGAGCGCCTCATTTTAACCATGGGTCTTGACATTTTGATATCGTATCATTTGTCAAATTTTTCGCATTGTAGGCTACCATTCTGAAATTTCGCGCTCTCAATCGATATATTTTCGAGAATATCTTCAAACAACCACAGATGTTTTGTAAACTAATTTATCCGTTCCATATCGAAGCGGTGATTAGCCTACACCAACCGTTTAGCTTCCTCATCAAAATTGGAGATTGCAAATTTCCTGATTTCTTCTCATGGATAGTATTCAGGGGAGTTTTTTATTATATTATTAGGTTAAAGCAAAATCAATTTTCTGGGGTAAAAATTGGAACAAGCTGCTTTAATAACGGGTGTGTGGTGAAGTGGGGTCTTCAAAAACCTTCCGCTAAAACACGGATGACGTGTACCGACAAATGTTCAAATGTTCAAATGTCTGTAATTCAATTAGGAGTGCATCAGCTGGTGACCTTGATCATTCTGCAGGGAAACGTGTCTTATGGTGTTTCCGTGCCATTTAATGTGGGTTATTCCGAGAGGTTGTTTTTTGCTTAGTTACAATTTTCATAATGTAATCAATATTGACATTGTAGGGTACAGTTTGGTCTTTGACAAAGAGAAGTAGATTTTGCAGACAGAATGGATAATTGTGCACCTGCTTTTGACATTACCATTTTGGCCTAATTGGCGCCAAATTGGCGTCTGGATGGGAATGTGTACTTTCAGGTTATTCTATGGCTGACGTCATCATATACGAACGTGGTGAAACTGGGCCGTTATGTTTCATAAGCAGTTGTGTCCAAATGAATCGTTAAAGGAGGTGGTCAAATTTTTCCCCAGAAAATTGATTTCTTTTTAACCTAGGAATCATATAAAATGCCTCCCCAAAACACTATATATATTAATGGGAAGAAAGCAAGAAATTTGCAATCTCTAATTTAGATGTAGATGCAAAAAGGTTAATGTAATTAACTGCAATGCTTTATTCAACCAGATAAATTAGTTTACAGAACATTGACGATATCTTTGGAAATATACGGATTGAGAACGTCAAATTTCAGAATGGTAATGAGAAAAATATGGCAAATGATATGGTATCAATTATCAAAATCTCAACACACATGGAAAAATGGGAGGTTAACAAAACTGGACACGCTCCTTTAATGGTGAGGTTTTGGCGTGCACGCGGTTATTAGTGATCACGACTACGTTAAGCTATAGTCCTAAAACCTTAACTATTTGCTGTCCGTTTTTCATGAGGGTGTGGATGCGTTGCTATCAGAGTTGAGAACAGAACTACACTGAACATATTTATTAAATGCCACTCGTGCATTCGTACCGATTACGCAAAATACAGTATTATTAAGACGTCGTTTTGCCGAACTGTGTTCGACCGAAAACACTTGGCTTTTTATTTTGGCTATTCGGTTGTATGCAGTTGTAAATGGTTTATTAATAAATCAATTAGAGGTACTTTACAAATCAGAATTTGTAGAGCGGACCGGACTTGTTAAGCCTGTCACCCAATGTGAGACTTTAGCTATACGAAATTCCCACGATTATGTATAAGATTATTGAGATTAACGGGGACTGTGTAATCTCAACAAATCTTACCTAAATGCAGGAAATTGAGGTTTTTCAAGGGCGCCATCAAGCGAAAGCCGGGTGCCAAAGCCAAAAGTAGAATCACTATTTTTCGAAAATGTCCTTTAGAAATCTAATCCATTTTTTGTAGAAATAAAGTAGAGAAAACAACATTACATGTGCTTGGAGCACAGACCGGTTAATTGCCTTTTTCACGTTCTGAGAAAAATACATTCAGAAAGTGTCCAACGTACTATATATATCGGAATGACCAAATTCTACCATTAAAACAAGTTAATTAATATCACTTAGCTGGATTGTGCACCAAGTAGAACATTTATAATTCTATCACAATATACAAAAAAAATCTCAAAGTCCCCAACATGCACACATATTTGGTGTTCTTTGGTACGTCGTGGGGGAATGTATACCGTCACGTGGTTTTCGGAAAGGTTCAACGTTATTGCACTTTTTTGTTACTATTCTATTGGGCTTAAGTTGTCGCCTTGGAACTATCTGAAGTTTTTTTATTATCTTGAAAGAAGATTTTTAAAAAAAAACATTGTACAGACCATATCGAATGGCTGCCATCTTGTAGGGCAACGTTTAAATTGGTCAACAATGTAAGCACAGATTGTGCAACCACGCATGTCCTCAAAGAAACTGCCCTGCAATACGGCTGCTATATTCGATACGGTCTATAGATATGTGCTCCTGGTGGCAAACAAAATATGTTCAGTATTGAAAACGCCAAACATTTCTTCCGCAGGATAACTGCCAGTACGTGTCCAATTGGCTACAAGAAGACTATGACGACGATGGTGTAGGAGACGTGTGTGATAACTGCATGTACATAGCCAACACGCGGCAAGAGGACACGGACGGCGATGGCGAAGGCGACGTTTGCGACGATGACATTGACGAGGACGGTACGCAATAGTGTAGGGTGTCCTTGCGTGTGATTGGTGGATTGTATTTTAATATTCATATATATGGGTCTGTCCACAGTAATGGGGTACATTTGAAAAATAAGTCAATAATTCCTTTCAGATGTCTTTAGTTTATCTCAGAATTAAAGAAATGTCCTTGTTTTGTTCTCAGGAGATAACTTTTGCCCAAAAAGGTAACAAATTGCTGCCACAACATACATTTTTGAAAAGCAAGTGTACAAATTTTCCTATTACGCATGTAACGTGGACAGACAATTTTGTGACATTTTTTTCCGTCTTTGTTACATGCGTAATAGGACAATTTGTGCACGAGGTTTTCACAAATGTATGTTGTAGGACTATATTTCTTACTCCTTGGTGAAAAAGTTATTTCCTCAGTTTAGCTTGATAATTTAAAGATAAAATTAAGACATTTGAAGTGAACTGGAACCTAAGATCTTGAATGTTACAGAAATGTACCCCATTACTGTGGACAGACCCATATGCAAATTGGAGGTCTATACTGTTAAGCAAAATGTCCCATATACAGTGCATGCAGTTCTTCATGCCGATACATCTGTTTCAGTCTGATACCAATAGAGTGCATAGATGGAAACGTCACCCTTTGTATGTAGCCAATGTTACTGGGTCGAAACTAAAACAAGTGAACTGTTCTCATGTGCTTTAGCAATGTACGTTTCAGATTACCAGCGTTTATATTCAGTTACTTTGACGACTGACGTCACGCTTTAGTAGTATATTCGAACATAATTGTTTGGAGTTTTGTTGGGTACAATGACCGAGTAGTTTGGATCGCTGACGAGCAGCATTCAGGGGAAAACTAGGTTTTGCGAGTTCGATGCCCATTCGTGGTACCTGTGTACATACTTTACTACAATTGCTCCAATCTTCGGTCGGGATTTAGAGCTGTTGGTCTAGTGTGTTGTGTAACGCACTTAACATATCCCAGAGCACTCTTTCGTGAAGAGTAAGGGGATTATCAGGTATCTATGGCCGTTGGCCGCCAATGGCGCCACCCACCTATGTATCTGGCTGTTTAGGTGGGTGGAAGACACTTGTAAGCTTCACGCAATTCAGCCTACAGGCTGTGAATTGAAGTTCCATTAATCCATTAAATAAAGTTTATTATGTTGTCGCTTACTTTAATTTGTTAAGTTTGGTTGTTTTTGTGAATAGGAATTTCGAACCGCGATGATAACTGCATGTATGTGGCCAACGCAAGGCAACTTGACTTCGATGAAGATAGATACGGTGATGTGTGCGATAACTGCCCTGATTACGCCAATCCCTATCAGGTCAGTGTTTGTGGCTTTAAAACAGCGATTCTTGACCAGAAAACATGTTTGTTGATTACAGTGATCTTGTGGATAGCGAGGCACTGATCGACCAATCACTTTGGAATCGCATGCAAGACTGTTCTGCTTCAGTGATTTCCTTACCGTAATAAAATGTGAAATTTTCTGTTTGTGGGAGAATCCTGCAGTTAAAGGGCCCCTTATTTAGGATTGTTATCAATGAAATCTATGCTTTAAAACCACTCTACTCAGTTAAAGTCATAAAAATCCTATTTGGAGCTTGCTTTGGGGGTTAAAACGAAGGTTTTTAGTTTTTATGCTAATGCAAATATGCATATTCATGACCAAGGTCACGATGTCACAAGAGCACAGACAGGAAAATCACATTCAACTGTGCACAAACGATTCCACTTTTTTCTCAATTTTCCTGAAACTTTTGTAATCCATGGCTGTTTGAGTTTGATTTACATGTTGCCTGCTGTAAGCCATGATAAAACTGGGGGTAGAAACTGCAGCAATTTGCCACAAGTCCAACTTGAAGTCTTATGTTTTTTCTTAATTTTTTCATTCTGTCTTCCTTATGTGATGCACTCAAAACAGCGCCCTCTGTCTGTGATTTATTGCAATGAAATCTTCAAAGTTGCAAAAGGCCACCTTTTATTGATTTTACATCCAAACAAACAATAGTATGTCTTGCTGAACAAGTATTCCATCATTATGAAGCAAAGTTTAGGCACAAAGTTATTTAATATGTCACAGGCCCTTTAAGGCTCTCGAAAAACCAATTTTGTTCGATTTTCATCCTGATTAAACCTGCGTCGGATAACGGCCCTATACGTGCACGAGCTTAGAGATGTACCTCGGGCTCAGTGGCACACCCTGCCTCAGCGGCTCTTGTGGGGTCTGGTGTAGTTAGCCTTGTCGTGAGAGGAGGCCATACACGTGTCTGACCGATAAAATAATGTTACATTTCTTAGCCTCATCAAGCCGATTTTTTGGTCGGAGTAAAACCTGCGTTTCTTCCACGCGCGCAAAAAAAGAAAACACGTTGGATATATGGCGCATCGAAACGATGACCAAAAAAACATCCATTACGAATGAAATTTGGCCAAGCCGAATTCCACGTTTGCGCATGGCTTTAGTCGTTCAATTCTTTCTTGTCAAACCTTTTGTCTGTTTTTCCATTACCTCATACCATGCGAAAATTGAGTATTTTCTTTCCTTCCTCACAGACCGATAGCGACGATGACAACGTGGGCGACGTTTGTGACACCGATAAGGACGTTGACAATGACGGCCACCAAGACAACCTGGACAATTGCTGGGACATTCCCAACAGCGACCAGACGGATCACGATGGAGATGGCAAAGGTTAGTATCGATTCTATTCCGATTCTATTTCATTAATATTAAAACGAAAGTTGGCACCAAATTGTGCGGATCATGTGGTAAAGGTCAGTATCGATTCTATTCGAATTCGAATCTCTTTTCAAAAACAACAGTTGACACTAAAATTTGAAATATTTCTCGCAAACAATAAACATGGTACAAAACACTGCTAAATTCTTAGAGTGTTGTGCATGATTTATGCATCCATTAACATTCAGAATGACCAAATACTTCCCGAATTGCCAAGATAATGGGAATCGGAATCGGAATCGGAATCGTGATTCCGATTTTTAACTTGGTATCGATTCTCAGAAAATCCGCCTGACCTTTTACCCATATTTACTTTTACCCAAGAAACAAAACACACATGCCTTGATCACTTGCAACTCGTACATTATTCTTCTACATGTAACAAGAAACATGACCCACTGAAATGCGGATACGAACTTCACAAAGAATGGCACAATTGCACCGATATGGGCGCCGCCATTTTATCCGAAACTGGGCGACGAATGGCGTTTTTGTATTTAACATTTTCTAATGTCTTGCCGCATATGAATGCACGAATTTGTTCGCAAAAACGCCAACAAATCCAAGTATCCTGTTAATATATGAAGAATATTTGATGTGAGTGTCCCTTTATTTGTCCCTTGTCGTGCAGGTGACGCTTGTGACATGGACGATGACAACGATGACATTGAAGACGAAGTTGACAATTGTCGTCTCATCTACAACCCAAGCCAGAATGACACAAATGGTGGGTAAAAACTATAAATACCAATCCATTTTTTTTGTACGTTTTCTCTCCTTCCTTGCATTATCGACTCTCTATTCACGTTCATGAAAATATCCAAAGTCAAAATCTTGAAGAATTTATGAATCTATACATATGCTGAACTTGCCCTCAAAATGTCATCAATAAATCTCAAAAATGTACCGAGATATGACCTTCCATCTGATTTTGAATTCCATCTGATTTGGATTTTTTTAGACAGGCTCCGTTAAACACATTTTAAAATGTCTGTACATTAAAAAAAAAAGCGTAGGCCTAGTTAGGGGAAACAATTAAAACTTAAAACTCTAGCCCGAATCAAAATTCTGACTTATATTCTGACCCATATTTTTGTCAGTATTTGTGTTTATTGACTTTTTTGTGTTTAGTGACTTCTTGATCATGTCGTTCATTATTATTAAAATTTGAATTTATTAAAATGTTTGTTAATTTTATATAAATATTTTATTTATCTTTTCTCAATTTAGAGAATGGTCGCGGTGATGCGTGCGAGTATGACAACGACGGCGACGGTGTGACCGACCTCCAGGACGCATGCCCAGACAACTTCAACATCCAACGGACTGACTTGTCGCACTTCCAGCTCATTAAGCTTGACCCATGGGGGTCGGCCCAGATTGACCCTCACTGGATCGTCAGGAATAGAGGTCAAGAACTGGTCCAGACAATCAATAGTGACCCGGGTCTGGCAATCGGTAGGTCCGCAAATTTTTGAAAGCATTTTTCCCGATTTTTTTAAACGAAAAAAAATCATACTTTGTATTTTAGACATCGGCAACCCTGTAAAAAATGCCGTTTTATACGGCCGTTTTTGCGCCTTACCGTAAAATATTAACATTAATTGTTCAATAACTAAACGTTGGAAGATTTTTTTTGTTGATAGCTCATTTAAAAGCGAATAAACTTTTATGATTCCAGAAAAAAATTATACACTGTTACAAGACGGTGTATGATAAATACCAACTTGTGCGTAATCCAACTCAGTACTTCATATACGTTCCGAGAAAACAGTAAAAAACTGTGTCCAACCACACAAACTTACAGGGGCCAATTTCATAGAACTGCTTAAGCATGAAAAATTGCTTAAGCATGAAAAATTGCTTAAGCATAAAAAATTGCTTAAGCATGAAAAATTGCTTAAGCATGAAAAATTGCTTAAGCATAAAAAATTGCTTAAGCATGAAAAATTGCTTAAGCATGAAAAATTGCTTAAGCATGAAAAATTGCTTAAGCATGAAAAATTGCTTAAGCATGAAAAATTGCTTAAGCATGAAATTGGCCCCAGATGGGTACATATGGATAGCTCCTTTGTTATCTCCTTCATGCTTTGTAGCCTATTCGCAAACTCCATAGACCTAACGCACGTTTTACTTTGTGGGGAACCTATAATTGGACAAAAGAGACTTGTTCATACACGCGCGTTTATACAAATTAATCTTTTTTAGTTATCATTTTGCTTGTAAATGGATATTAAGTGGAGTCATTGCATTGGACTGTTGGAACCACTTCTATCTTCCATTTGAGTAAGGTTTTCCGGTAAAATGGTTGATTAAATCGTTAGGACAATACAAATTCTGTATCGACAAATTTCAAATTAACACTTGCAATCTGTATTATGTCAGGTGTCTTTTCATTTGCAAATTATATCACAAAAACACTAAGACCATCGTTTTTATAATTGCAGGCTACGACGAGTTCACGGCAGTTGAGTTCAGCGGAACGTTCTACGTCAACACGGAACGAGATGACGACTACGCTGGCTTCGTGTTCGGGTACCAGTCAAGCCACAGGTTCTATGTCGTCATGTGGAAGCAAGTCACGCAGAAATACTGGGAACCGATGCCCACCATGTCAGAGGCCACGGCTGGTCTCCAACTCAAGGTATAAGCTACAAAAATGTTTTTAATAGTTGTTAAAATCGTTTTAAGGATTGTTTGTTTTTTTAAGAAACAAAATCCGGACAAACTCCTTTAAGGAATAGAAAAAGGTATAATTTTACACCTGCCACGACGCTTAAAGATAGTATACATGATTGGTAAACTGTTACAGATAGTTTTATCCTCATGTGTGATTGAAGATAGGCATGATTAAAACCAACCTGAGCAAAAACCAGCTCCGTACTTCGTCTAACTTGTGAGAAAACAGTCAAAAAAGGGTTTGCAGTCATTTAGCCCCAAAACCACTTCGCCCTGAACCATTTCGCCCTGAACTACGGCCTGTGCACGAAGTGGTTTTGGGGCGAAGTGGCTTTTGGACGAAGTGATTTGGGGCGAAATGGCACTCGGGCGAAGTGGTTTGGGGGCGAAATGGCACTTGGGCGAAATGGTTTTGGGGCGAATTGAATTTTCGTCTCATGAGACGAAAACTAATTGTTTTACTCATTTCTCAAAGACTATAGCACTTCAGACAAAACCATTTGAGGGGAAGTTTTCTGCGGTCATCATGTTTATATTGTGTAAGTTAGGCGTAAATCTGTGAAGATTTCTGATTTTCGAGATTACCAATGATGTATACTGCCTTTAAGGTTATAGGCCTATACGTAAAAAGTCAAAATATTGTGTGTTTTTTTAAGCCTAGACGCTAATTATATTTAATATTGCAAACATATTTAATGGAGACGAGGATTTTGAAGTTAGTAGCATCGCAAAAATTAACACGAAGGCAGTTTTCTCGAAACCTGAAGTCAAATTTAGAAATAATAGAAAGCTCATTAATCACTCTTTATTCTGACGTACATATGTATCTCAAAACCCCAAAGTGGGGGACATTACTCATTTTCCTTTGAAAAATCGTGTTTTCTCCGTTTGAATCTTAAAACGATCCACTAACGTGAAGTTATGGAATATAATGAATATGAAACTTTGACAAATGTTCCAACAAGTGCACGTTTTATTTGGGCAGTTTCGCAACGGTAGAACAAAATGACACAAATCATGACTTTCCAAAGCGATGAATCGCAACGAATTTGCAATAATTGGTTTAGCAGCGATAATGGATAATTTCCTATACGTCACGTGAAAAGGTGACGCCACCACGCGGTCACTTTTTAAGATAAACCGTCAAACGTCTTCAAGACGCAAATTATCTTGAGAAGCAGGTGAATCCACGCCTTCGGGAAGTTTAGATTAAGTGCGGCAACCGCTGATTTCCTTATTTTACAGCAATCTGCCTCGGGGCGAATGCCAAAGGCAAAACTTAACTACATGTACGGTGGGCACGCAAACTTTGGTCTACCACTGTCCTTCCTTCGCCGGAAAACACCTAAATTGGCCTTGCACGCTATGCGAGTATTTATACCGTAGGCGGGTGATGCTCTGCATGCACGATGTCAGAACCAAACAAAATACATCACAAAAAGTAAAACAGCCGTTGAAAATATGCTTATAACTCCAAACATGTAGATTGTATTTCAAATATGGGTCATTCCATAAAAACGGGACACAATGTCCCCCTTACGTCGTGAAACTTTTTTATAATTACCGGACTACAGGGAACGATTACCCCTGGCATATAAAGAATATATGACCTCATGAATCGAACACCACCTTTATCTGTTGATACTACCCAAAACATAACAAGAACAATTCTATAAACTAGTGCGATCTTCTAATGCAAGTGTGACATTTATAAACTTTTGCTCAAATTGTAACCTATTTCGCTCATAATGTAATTTGAATCGATAAAGTCTATTTCTACAGCTGGGTAAAATCAGCAACCTTTTCCAGAAAGAAACCCGTAAGAAAGACTTGAAATGTAATCGCAAGATTTTCTTGAATATTTTCAAGACTATGATACCAAGACATGTCTAACCCTTTGTAAATTATTTTAAATATTCTGCGTTATTTAGAAATTGCACAGAATTTTCTTTAAACAATTTTGTTAACTTGAAAAGGCAATGTTTACAAATGCATCAAAATGTCACACTTTGGCACCTGTTTTTTTATGGAAATACCCATATTTTAACGTAGAATGAAAGGTGCTTCATTTGCTACACATGTAGCCATTTTCGTTCAATATTAAGAATAATGTAGCAGGGGAAACCCGAATGAAAAATAAATATCAAATCTTTCCAATTCTGTTGAATCCATCAATTATTGGACGTTTTAGAACAAAAAGTAGTTTGTGAACTTTAGGGGACATCATTCCATTGAGATTTGAGAAATGACTTACTTTTAAGCAATTAAACTTACTTGTGTGAGACTTAAAGGTAGAACACATGATTGGTATCTCGAAAATCAGAAATGTTCACAAATTTACATGATAACTTACACAATATAAACATGATGCTGGCAGAAAACGTCCCCAGAAATAGTTTTTTTCTGAAGTGCACCAATATTCCTCTGTAGATATGGGTCATTCCATGAAGTTGAGGAACAAAGTGTGACATGACTTCATTTCCACAAAAATGGTCAATAAGGGAGCAATGAATCACCATTTATATAACGATGTTGCATGATGTGGTGGTGTACACTGTTTGGGGGAAATTTGGGAGTCGTCAGTGTTGACAAAGTGCCACCATTTTGAATTATTTAACAAAGTGGTGGTTGTGGATGTAACTTGGAAACCAATACAGTTCAACTGCTTTCACTCCAACTACAAATGTTGAATTTGAAATTAACACACAGTTCTCAAACTAAACAATCCTTTTTAATTTGAATTTGGAGGATTCTAGCTTAAATTTCTGTGTGATTCAAGAAAATCTGCTAAAAAGCACCAAATGTCACACCTACATTTAAACAAAATTATGTTTATTAGTTGACATCTACATTTAAATCCATGAGGATTTTGTTACAAGTAATGAATGTTTTAAATTTCTCTCATCCAACAGCTCGAATTTCTGAATAGTATAGATTCATGGGGTTATCAAGGGCAAAAACAAAAGTAAAATGGTTGTGGATGTTACACGGAAACCGTGTTCCTCAACTTCATGTAATGACCCATATGCCACGCCGTTATTTAAGAAATCCGTAAAAAGCGTCATCTTGCAAATGATACATTGGGCCGTTTGAGATCTTAAACTCCGGCTTGTGCTAAATTACCTTCCCTTTTTATCGCACTTTGCAGTTGATCAACTCCACAACAGGTCCGGGCGAGTATCTGCGAAATGCACTCTGGCACACGGGAGACACCGAGGATCAGGTGGGTTGAAATTAACCTACATTTTGTCTCATAGTATCGACTGTCTAAGAACGTTAATTGCATCCGATTTAGTGACTGCAGCCAGGAATATTGCACAAGTCTGTGAAAAGAGATTTGAGACCGTGTGTCTGCAAAAACCCGGACAAGGTCAAAATCTTTAAAAATGCAACCAAGTGTATAAATACTTCATGAAAGTACATGTATGCCAAAACACGCCCTCAATTTCATAAAGATATCTTGAAAATTGACTGAGATAAGACCTTCCATTCAATCTGGAATTCGGAGCGTCTACGACAGTAGATAATCCTTTTCTTTCGAGATGTTTTAACACTTCTTTAAAACACATGATACACATCCAAGATCTTCGAAAGGAATATTTAGTGAAAAACTTGAAAATTAGAACCATGCTATGAATTAAAAATTCCTATATTTGCATTAAATTGTGTGTTTAGTGACTTGAACGACAATAACTCCGAAGAACGTTATAGTTTGTTTTTCAACGATCACTTGGAAGTCGATGTTACAAGCACAGTATTTCGTGTGCCGCCTATATAATTGCTACTGAAAAGAAATAACCAAATATAATAATCTGAGGGGAAAACGCATGTGGGCTTACCTTATGGTCTCGGGTTCAGATCAGTTTTATTATGGCCTGTATTTTTTATTTCGGTTTTGGGATGATATTTTGTAATACAACCTTGCGCATCTCCAACTCAGCTGGTACAGCATGTCCGTTGTGTCAGAAGTCTCTGTTTTAAATATTTTCATATTAAATTGCAGTTTCTTCTCGCCCCATTATTTTACTATGAAAACACTCGCATAGTCTTTTGTCCAAATAACCAGGGACAATTTTTCTTGAACATGATAAACAACCCTTCAGCTAACCTAGATGCATTAAGCTTGGCCATGTTTTTGACCTATATTCTGCAGTAAACAAAGCAGATCTGAAATTGATTACCAAGTATGTCAATTTCATAATCTAAATGAATGACCAAACCATCCGGCCATTTACGGTGTGGAAATTACACCCATACAAAAACAGTTTGTTTTTAACCCGTTGGCTTGAGCATAGAAATCCTTGGCACACGCCAAAAGCCCACTTAAAGTAAGGTTTAAGAAGTTCGGTTTGAAGTCCACTTCAGGCGTGGCGAACCTGCATTTCATCACCACTGGACTTATATTATACTGGCTTACGGTCATTTACAAGACAAGAATGATTTTTGGCAAGGACTTGAACCACGCCCGTGCAAGAGTGCGTGTGCTTGATAAAGATAAGCGAGAGGTCTCAGGGTTGAAATTAGGACACTAGAGGGGCCGTCCAGAGGGACATCTGGCTTGAGAAAAGGTCACCCCATGTCGGAATCAGCCTTAGGCCTTTGCACCGGTTTTGGGAGGGGTGGTATTTTAGTTATCACCGGGTCAACATTTGACGGGATTTCTGGTGCAATATACAGACGCACTTTGTGTCTGGCATGTGATGATTCGGCGTGTTCATCATCCATTAACATGCGCGGTATAGAGTACCGTTAAATCTTTCAACAACAACGTTGCCGTGCGGATTTTGTCTCGAATAATCCGTCGCGTATAAAAAAGAGGTCACTTTCGGGGTTAAATACGTTCCGGTCAAAAATATTGTTCTGAGCTAATTTAAACAGTGCTTTCCTTTCAATTAGGTCACGCTACTTTGGAGCGATGCGAACAAAATAGGCTGGAAAGATTTCACGGCGTACAGATGGATCTTAACGCATCGACCAAAAACTGGCTACATTAGGTGAGTGAGTAGCGTGCTCTGAAAACACAGGTGACTGAAAACAAATACAAAACGTTTTGCTTCGAGTACATAACTTTGCAGAAATAGCAAGTCACTTATTGCGTCTGAAATCAATTGAGGGTGTTCCACCCCAACTTCAGGACAGGGTATTCCGTCCCAACTTATTGTATACAGTACTCGGGAATTTCGTTGTTTTGTTGATAAACATTCTAACAAGAAGTTGGGACTGATGTTGAAGTTGGCGCTGAATTAAATTTTAGAAACATTTCGTTTTCGATGGTCCTTTCCATTTCATCTTTTTCGTGAGCGCCACTTTTTAAATACAGTGACATGCTTGAAATTCCTCAAATTTGTTCACTTTCTTCACAATTTTGTTTATTTCAAAAGTTCAAGCCTTAAGCTTATATTTCGAAACGTTTTGAGGGTGTGAAACTGCCTTAATATCCTCTTCTTTTTTAAAGTGACGTTTGTAAGTCATTGTGGTCTAACACGGACACACTTGTGGGGTACCAAACAATGGAACAATGGTACCCCATAAAGAAATTCAAAAGGAACAGTGGTACCCCACAGAGGAATTCTAAAGAAAAGGGAAAATAGGACAACAATGCAAGTACCCCATAAACCCCTGTGTACACAGACACAGTGCCCCCACCTTCCAACACACTCCCAAACTCCATTATACGATAACAAAGCGATAATCCTATCGGATGTAGTCACTCATCACCCCAAACCGGGATTATCGGCTCAAGTTTTCTGTAGAGGAATTCGGTCTTAACTGTTTTTATATCTTATATCTTTCATGCTCCTTATGTTAACAGAGTGACCATGTATGAAGGCAGCAACGTTCTTGCTGATTCCGGTGCCTTGTATGACCTAACGTTACAAGGAGGCCGCATCGGGCTGTTCTGCTTCTCACAAGAGATGGTCTTCTTCTCTGACTTGGAATACAAATGTCTGCCAGAGGTAAGCTCCGAACGGATTGCAGGCTGAAGAGTGATAGAACGCCATCCGAATTGTATGATTTCAGGCATGAGTTTAGTGCCGGCTTTGATGCACACCTGTGGCCACACAGTATCGTCTAGATGTGGAATGCGACGTGATGGCATCATATTAAGGCTTTGCGTGTGTGTCGGTGCATCTCTCTCGAGAAGAGGCAACACTTTTTATAAAAGGCTACCTATTGCTTATAATGCATTAACCCTGAAGGGAGTTTGGGGCACTTGTTTTCAACGTCGGCAACACAATTAATTTTGATGATAAACTTTGCGGCCAATGAGGCTATGTGCTGCTCCACATTTATAATTTTGAAAGGGGAAAATTATGTCAACCATGCAACATTGCATGGATGACGTCAGGACTGGCGCTTGTTTACCACTTTGCGCCGGCGTGACGCAAAGTATTTGTGACCCATGCCCTCTCGAATTCGAGCGCAAAATTGCCAAACTTGGCGACTGACATGAAGCGTGTAATTTTTCAAATGGGCAAAAAGGACATGGTTTGAAAAGTAAACTTTCATTTGTTACTTTTGTAACAAACTTGTCTATGCTGACGATAGTCTGAAGAATTAAGCAGCTTTCTGCAACTGGCGTTCTCTTTGAACATGACGTCATCACGTTTCAGCCTACATGACAATTTAAAAGTCCCTATGAGTGCAAATCGAAATGTGCCACTGTCCATACTTGATTCTATTTTCCGATTTTGTACCAAACATTTGTTCACGCACGATTTGGGCGTCAGACTTTTGTGCACAACTGTGTGTATAAGATGCATTGGAAAGGGGTGGACTGCCCCCACTATAGTGTAAAGTGTACTAATCTCTGTACCCTAATTGAGCAAAATTCGCTGAACATTTTTCCTGATACTCTTTTATTTTCAAAGGAATAAACACGAGGACAATACAGCTCGAATATTCGACCACCAGACAACGTGATGACCCGCATTGTCCATATACATGGACTGGCGTGTATATATATCTTCGAGTATAATAGCTTCCGAATCTACATATCCATCGCATGGACGAAATGCGGAATACATCGGATTTCCCCGGATGCGTAGAGATCACCAGATTAACTATTATTTGGAGTTTTCTTCGTATACATTTTGTGCATATTGTGCCAGTTTTTTTGGAATCCAATCGAGCGGTGCGATAAGGAGATGGACATATGGACCAAAATTCGTCCACCGAGTCGAGGATAAAATACCACTGGCACTGTAGAATGTGAACAGTACGCGTATACTTTTAAAATTATATAAAAAAAACAATATTAAAACGTATTACGAAGGCACAATAGTATTATTATATTGTTATGTGTATCTACGTATCTACGTTGCTTTGATCTACGTCTCCAGCAATGTCCGGCTTTTTAACTTTGGCAGACAGTGATCAGGCAATTTGCTAATTGGACGGGAAAACGCCTGCGATAAAGGCTATCAATGAACGAAGTAATCATACGATTACCCGGTTCGTTAGTAACTGCGTCAGAGACGCGCGCGTACCGTTGATTCCCTGCGCTCATTGGCCGCATGTATTTCGCCAGGTGACAATTTCATAAAGCTGTTTAGAAGAAAAATTTGCTTAATCAACAATTTGTGGGCTTTAAAAAAAATGGGTATAGTAAAAATTGTATGTCAACTTGTGTTCTTAGCAAGAATAACAGATATTCTTGTGAATAACACAAGTTGACATGCAATTTCGACTATTAAAGGCACAGGCTAATCAAGGCCAAATTGGCGCGTGAGGCCAAATTCGTGCCACGAATTGCGCAGCTCCATGCTGCATATTTCGTGGCTCGAATTTGGCCTCACGCGCGCTTTGACGAGCATCTGCCTTTAACACATTTTTATAAAGCACACACATTTTTGATTAGGCTAAGCAAATTGTTCTGCTAAACAGCTTAATGAAATTGGCCCCATTTTGTTTTACTTCCGGTTCCAACTTGTTCCAAAGCCATTACACGTGCAGAGTGGGCGTGGCTAAGTTGCTGTGACGTCACATTTCGGTGTGCTCTTTGACAGGGCACCAATCAACATTAAAAGCACAGGCTCGTCAGCAATGCGCGCGCGCCAAATTCGTGCATCGAAATACGCAGCTCCACGCCTTTGCTATGGAGCTGCGTATTTCGTAGCTCGAATTTGGTGCGCGCGCATTGCTGACGAGCCTTGCCTTTAATACAGATTAAATGAGATTTGATAGCTGGTAACCTGTTTTTGCTATCTACACGTTACATACACTTATCCAGAGTGACGTCACCGCTAGCTGCTTTTGTTCGTAACGTTGACTATGTTATATAATTCTTGTTTGTGCATCTCTATAATTTATGGTGTAACGGATTTTTATATTGTAAAGCATGAACATGACGCAACCACGTTAATATCGTTGTAGTTTGTTTCAAAATGTCTCAATGTACGTGTGCCAAAAATGTTTTATTCGCCTTTGTATAATTATTGTTCTTGCAAGTATTGCTATAATAATCATGATATTAATATAATATATCTGTACATTTCTTTGCTATCTTTCTATTTTATATTAAACTGACTTTCCAAATGAATTAAGCAGCTCACGAAACGAGTCGGTTTAATATATTCATTGTAAATTACCATACCCAATTAAAAAGTAAATTCTTTAGAAGAGTATACCATTAATATAACCAAACTGATTTAAAGTTTTCGAAGCATGCGTTACACAATCATTATGCAAGTTTGAATAGATGTTGTTGGTGTATGCAGAACAACCACTGCTCTTTTACTGCTTTGTTTTATGCTAATTGAAACACAAATGTGTACATTTTAGCGCGCGGAAAGTTGCAATATCGATACTTTTGGAGGATTGCCAAATGGAAATACTGACAGTCTACTGTGCACCTTGGGGAAATAGAGCGCCAATAGTCAATACAATAGTTCACCTCTATGACCCTTATTTCGGTGAGGGCAATAGGCTTCTATTGCCCGGCCTTGTCAATCAGTATGCGCGTACGTACGTCCACTTTGGGGGCTTCGTTTGAGAAGCAAAAAGTCAATTATGACACTTTGTCAAAATCTATTAAATAAGGGCGATCGAACGTTGGGTTCAACTAAAACAGTTCGCAAAGCCCTTTACCATGTCTAATGAATGAAAAGGTGGCTGTTTTACTGCGGTCAGTGATTTCAAACTGGTGAAGAATAACGTATGGTAAAAAAAAAATTATTTCAGGTGGCTCGTTGATATTTAGCTCCCGTCGGAATTAGAAATTGTTCCCTCGGCTTCGCCTCCAATATTTCCAATATTTCGGGGAGCTAATATCGACTGTTTCGGCCATAAAATGTTCAGCGTTAGCGCGCGCGTCACTTTCAACCCTGTGCGTTAAATGTGTTGTTTGTGTACTGCGACACGCACCGTCTGTTGAGTGTTTCGATTAAAAACATTTTGAATTTCAAAGGAAATTAGGTGTGGAAATTTCCTCATAATGGCGACATTTCCCCTTAAAGGAGCGTAATCAGATTTTCCCAGAAAATGGATTTCGTTTTATCCCAAAATGCACTGCACTGCTTTAAAGAACCAGATAAATTAGTTTACAAAACATCACTGGTTTTTGAGATTCAGAAAGTACAATTTCAGAATGGTATAAATGAGAAAAATGAGAAAGGATATGAGAAAAATGGGGGCTTCAAAAATGTGATCTGGTTAGGCTCCTTTAAAAATGTTTACTTACATTCAGTTCTTCGAACGACACTTTGAATAAGAACTAAATACACACTTTGTTCTGCATATCATTGTACGTTATTTCAAGACAGTCATTATTTCCATTTGGCTATCTCTTATTTCCTGAATGAAATCTTCATTCAGGACTTGATGTATGTATACTCAAATTTAAGATTAAAGCTGTAGATATTTCGCCTGATAATGACGTGTACGTGTCCGCTGTTGTTTTTTTTTTTTTATTTATTGTTGTTAATTTTATGGCATCTTCGGCAACTAAGGCCCTTTATGCCATCAACTATACGGTTTTAGCTTTAACTATACTTTATTATCAACTTGAGATGAAGGAGTTGCAGTTTTAGAAGTGGGAGAATCCCCAGGGGAAAACCCACGCGGTCAAGTAGGGACTGCAAACCCAATCCACATACACGACCCAGATTCGAACCCGGGACGCCAGAGGTGAAAGGCGAGGAAAGAACCGCCCTCCGCTGTTGTGGTGTGGAGGTGCGTTTTTATACGCATTCAAATCGTGGACGGGAACAAAAGAGGGACACTATTTACTCCACGAGGGCGGTCGGGTTGGCGTACGGGTTCTTTCCTCGCCTTTCACCTCTGGGGTCCCGGGTTCGAATCCGGGGCGTGTATGTGGATTGGGTTTGCAGTCCCTACTTGACTGCGTGGGTTTTCCCCTGGGGCATTTCTCTGGGGGTTTTCCTCCCACTTCTAAAACTGCAACTCCTTCTTCGTCATCTCAAGTTGATAATAAAGTATAGTTAAAGCTAAAACCGTATAGTTGATGGCATAAAGGGCCTTAGTTGCCGAAGATTCCATAAATTAAACAACAACAACAACAACAACAACAGGTCCACGATTCCTTAACCCGTGCAAATCCTATGGAGGGTTTAGGGTTAGGGTTTGTGAAACCTATAATGGTTTGTGAAACCTATAAAGGTAAAATTAAGTTAGGTGTCATTATTAAAGAAATTCTTCCCTATTTACCAATGTAAACAATTATAATGGTTTGTGAAACCTTTAGGGAAGAATTTTCTTAATGACACCTTACTTAAATTTACCTAAAGC
Organism: Henricia sp. BOLD:AAB3569; assembly: GCA_037783545.1. Classification (NCBI taxonomy): domain Eukaryota; kingdom Metazoa; phylum Echinodermata; class Asteroidea; order Spinulosida; family Echinasteridae; genus Henricia; species Henricia sp. BOLD:AAB3569. Next base: position 1,036,997 of record JBBELK010000822.1, on the reverse strand, counting down.
TATACAGAGCTGAAAACGTACAGTAAATGGTTTGTGCTCTAACATATAATGGTTTGTGAAACCTATAATGATACATGATCCGAATAAAGGTAAACTTGTGAATATTAAGGCACTGATCGACCAATCACTTTGGAATCGCGTTCAGGACAGTTCCACTTCAGTAATTCTGTCCAAGTCCAAGTTCGAACAAAGTGATTCCCGCAGCAATGAAATGCGACATGTCCTGTTTCTAGGAAAATCCCGTAGTTAGGGTTTCTCCGAAAACCAAGTTTGTTTGATTATCAACCTGATAAAACATGCACGGGATGTGCTAACCTCTGGAGTCACATATCTCAAAAACAGCCCTCTAAGTGCAGAACCCATGCAGGGAGGCACTTCATTGCAGCCTGCGCGCACCATGCATAAATGGCTCTTACAAGGGCTGGTGCAGTCAGCCTTGTTACACGGAGTGGGCATGTACGTTATTGACCAATAAAACGCGTTACACATCTCAGTATCCTCGATCTATTGGTGAGAGTTTAGTAAAAATTTGCGTTCCTTTTTTTCGAACATTATATAGTAAAGTTTTATTATTTTTTGTTTATTCCGCTTGTTATTTCCAAAGAAAGTTTCTCATGTTTCATCGCCCGGTTTACATTTTTAAAATTATATCAGATTGATGTCAAGTTTTTGCCTGGAATCCAAAAGTAGAATCCAAAATCACAAAATAGCATCAAATTTACTCAAGTAAAGAAAATGCACTTAAATTATAATGAACATACATGTACATGATTTTTTTAGATCAAATACTACAGGGTGTATCTGAAAAAAAACTATACACACGTTAAATTGTAGATAAAATGGAAATTGTAACGTTGTAAAATGAAAGACCATATCCCTGCCGACTATGGTGTGGACGTGTAGCGCCACCACGCGGTTGTCATTATACATGCAGTGAACTGGGTAGTAGCATAGTCTGGTACCCGGACCAAAAATTGACTAGACTGAATTTAAGGTCCGGCAACAGCCAGTATACATGTTTCGAAAAAGGAGGAATTCCTCCTTTTCCGAAGGTTCCCGAAGTTACCCGAATGCACGTCCGGTCGTCCGGACGTTACCGTTAATCGTCGGGTACACTTCGTCATTGTTTCGAGAATTTGAATTGACGTCGCGTGCACGTACGTGCGTGTAGTCTAGGCCCTAGACGTTGTTATTGTTTCGTTTTGAACGTCCGTCCCGAAAACCGATCGCCGCGAGACAGTCAATAACAACGTCTAGGGAATCTCGTAGTGACAGCGCCGTGCGCGCGCACCTGTTATGCATAATATTATGCAGAGCACACTGTCGCCTGCTTACTATGCATGTATGCACGATGTCTAGTCCCCCGTGTCCTCACATCGTGGCATGACTGCACGGGGAAGCCGCGGGCTGGAAAAATCGTAATGCCCTCGGCAAACCTTACGATTTCTACACGGCAATTTAGAGATTTTGTTGGAAATACAATTGTATAGGACATTGCAAATGATAGGTACTGTTCCACAGATAATCGAGGCCACAGTTGAACCTATTCGCCAGTTTAAAACCCGCCGGTTCGGAAAAATAATCTTTCAAGCTGTACATTTTTTTGGAATGAAAAAAAACCGGGTGAAATTAGAACACTGTTTGTTGCCGTAGCTTGATCGTGTGTTGAACAGTTTATTGGCCTAAATCTCCATGGCTCAGAAATCTTCGGAAAATATGCCGATACGTGCCATTCAATCTACTACAACAACATCTTCGGAAATAATCTGGAATATTTGACAGATACACATTTCATTTTACCATCCCATAACACACCAAATAGCTCCATGCTTAACGAAATCTGGAAGAAAGGAACTCGCAAAAAGCAAATACTGCACACCGGGCGGCTCGCCGCGTGCGGGCACAAAAACATAGGATCGACAAGAGAGAAAAAGTTTTTCGTGACATAAATTCCCCTTCCCTCCCAGTGGGTTTTCAAAATGTCAACTTAAAACCAGCAATAGCACTGTCATAATATAAATCCTTTGGCCTATGCTATGGGCTTTGAAATCCGTGACATCATCAGTCGTGCAGTCGCGAAACTATTACTTCAACTTGGTCAAATCCGTAACCGAAGTTTGCAAGCTTGATAGACTGCTGCGTGAAATTGCACTTTGGTTTCTGTCATTTAATCTGCCAGGCTGATTTATTTTTGGAACAGGCCTATTGGGGCTGGTTTTCTTTGTACTTTGTGCAAAATATCACGCAAATCCACCTGTGCAGTGGTGAGATTTTCCGCCCCAAAATATCACCAAAATCACATCACAATTTATGAAGTCGCTGTCTATTTTTTTTTATTGACGATTCCGCACGTAAATTTGGCACATTTTAACAAGCATAAAACAGGAACTGCTTGATGAATTTTTGCAACAAAAGTATCTTTGATAGCTGTTGCAACTTGTCTGTTGTGTGAAAATGGTTTTAACTCAAGATATAAATGTTTAATTTTTATTCCAAGTCGCTACCCAGGCCATTGACTTAGTGTACGAAGTCTCAACTGATAAACTATGGTATTTTATTTTGTTGGGCTCTCACTTATCGGGCCGGTATATAATTTGTTATTTTTTTGAAAATCCTTTTTGTTTTTAGTCGGGCTTTATACTCTATGCAAAATTCAAAACTCGTGCGGTCTAGATGGATTTTTCCCTAAGTATTTTTTCCCGGGGTATTTTTCAGACCGACCGAAGCCTAACCGCCAACGTCGGCCAGGTTATGTTGCTTCGCCACCCGTCCGTTGCAAAGAGTCTTCGCCTACCCGCGCGAGCCACCCGGCGAAATCAACAACGCGTACCATTACCGGTTAAATCAACCACGGCGCCTACAAAACAACAAGAAATTTTCAAATCAACACGATATAAGCGCCGAACGTACGGTGCATGTACCAGACTATTTGCTCTTAAGTGCGCGTGCGTCAAGAAGAATCTACCCGTATCTGCATACAAAACTAACGCATGCGCACAAATTTCCCCCCTGTTTCGGGGGGAGATTTTACGAGTTTCCCCAGACGGTCATTTTGACAAAACGATATGGTGATAGGACTACGAACGAGTCTATTGCGTGATTACGCCCTCTTGCGGCAGTCGGGTATCCAACACATAATGACCGTCTAGGGCCGGCCTAGACTGGTCCCCTGTCCATGTGCACTACGCTGCTCTCGCTATACAAGGACAGGCACACGCCGAGCAATAACCACGGGTGATTGGCCGTTGTATTACCACGCGTGATTGGTCGTTGTATTAAATATATGCATGATCTATTTTTAGAGTTTGCTCAACAACGAGTGAATTTCGCAATCGTTAATTTTGTCGCCTGGTTTTGCATATCCTATTCAATCTTTGCCATCCCTTATAATTATTTAGTAATTTTGGCAGTGGTGTACTCGTCAACGCACAGGTTTGTACTGATACATTACTTTTTACTTGAAATGGCTATGTTTGCCGTATTTTTAAGCCGCCAAACATCAATATCACAGTGCGGCCGTATTTGTTCAAAAAAAGTTTTTCATCGCATAAAAAAACTCGACAAAACATGACAGAAACCCCATCGAATGATACGAATGACATGGTTGGATATAGAGCTATTTGTTCAACCTTGATTCCCACCGAAACCAGGATGTTTATTTGGTTCTGACAGCAATTTTACAGGCATATCTTCTGCTGTCGATGTAAAAATACCGCTGCTGCCGCCGCTGTAATTTTCCCAGACATTGATTGCGTAGCGCGCGCGATGCCAAATCGAACGAAGGCGCGCAACACACTGTATTCTGGGCGCCTGCTTGGCGCTTGCGCAAACCGTGACACAGTCCTTTGAATTTGCATAAACATCCAGGAATTCCTGGATATTTATGCCAAACATGGCGGCGTGTATGGCGTGTGAAACGTTGCAATATTCGATAATGCACAAATATATGTGTGATGTTTGACATATATGTGCGATGTTAAACATATATGTGCGATGTTTGATATATATGTGCGATGTTTGATATATATGTTCGATGTTTTGTTCATATGTATGCGATGTTGAAAATATATGTGCAATAATTTGACATATATATGCAATGTTTTTTCATATGTATGCGATGTTAAAAATATATGTGCAATAATTTGACATATATATGCAATGTTTTTTCATATGTATGCGATGTTAAAAATTGCTATTTTCACGGCTTCCGGAAATGATCAAAGCTAGATGAAAAGTTTTTCAAATGATTTTGTAGAATCGTAAAAAGGACAGATTGCACATTTGTTTTCTTCTAATCTGTAAAGAATATCCTCAAGTTTATTTTATAAGCGCCCCGAAAGATTTGGTCAGAATAAACCTCAACCCAATTAAATTTATGATTCGCGAGGGGTGCCAATCGGCGCCCCTTGCACACAGTTTTTATAAACCCAGTTCGCTATTCATTGTATCGGCGCCCCTTGCACACAGTTTTTATAAACCCAGTTCGCTATTCATTGTACAGTGGGCTATATGATTCGCGAGGGATGCCAATCAGGGCCCCTTACATGCACACACTTGTAGTTTTTATAAACCAAGTTCGCTATTCATTGTACAGTTGGATATGATTTGCGAGGGGTGCCACGGGTAAATTCGCGAGGGGTAATTTTTAAAACCCAGTTTCTGATTTACATAGAAATATTGTAAAAAGCATTGTTTCTGGTATGATTATCTGATAATTAAGATAATCTCCTTACAATATAAGAACATTTGTCGTCTTAAGAAGAAAAACGTGTGAATTTGACTTTTTGTAATAGAAAATAGGAGTTTTAGAGCAAGAAGGAATTAAATAAAGATTATCACCCATCAAAAATAGAGATAATTGTCTTCGTTGTTGTGATTTCTGCGTTTTGCGTTTTGGTTCTTTCATCTGGCGTTTTATAAAATCTGTTAAAAGACAACCCCGCAATTACCCGTGCAAAAAATGGTATATCATGGTTTCCAATAAAGACAAAATGTTTCCGATCGTGTAACAGTACACCGTGGAGAATTTGTGCCTATTTTTCGATCTATCATTTAAAAAATGTAATTGGGCTGAGGTTTTCCCCTGACCAAATCTTTCGGGGCGCTTATAAAATAAATTTGAGGATGTTCTCACTGATTAAAAGGGAAAAAATGGGGAATTTTTCCCTTTAACGACGGTACAAAATCATTGAAAAAGCGCGGCATATGTGTGTAAAATTGTGCCTAACTTTCCATCTAGCTTTCGAGCATTTCCGGAAGCCGTAAAAATAACAATATGTACAGCCATAGTTGGGCCATAGACTGGTTTCCGTCCCAATATATTACGTCTGGATACTTCGTAGGGAACGGGAACCAGTCTATCCTTTAATATGTGCGTGTGTTTTAGACTGGCTCCCGTCCACATATTCCACACAGGAGACGTGATATGTGGGCACGATCTTGCCGTTAAACTTACCGTTTTCAGTAAAAAATGGGTTTTGTTTGTCTGTTTTAACTTAGCAATCATACAATACCTCCCGACGGGGAATTTTTTTAAATACAATCCCCAGTTTGGATGTGGAAGCAAAAAGGTGAATTACTGCACTGTTCTATGGAACCAGATATAAATTATTTTGCAAAACATCAGTCTATTAAATTTCCGGCGATATCCTTAAAATATATACGGAATGAGAACGTGAAATTTCTTTATGGTAACGAGAAAAATTTGACAGACAATAAGATATCAAGATCTCAACTTCCATGGGAAAAATGGGTGGCTCAAAAATGTGATCTGGCGCTCCCTTAAAGGAGCGTGTCCAGATCACATTTTAGAGCAGATTCCCCTCACCGCACCCCCCATTTTTCCAATAGGGGTTGAAATGTTGATACCATATAATTTTTCATATTTTTCTCATGACCATTCTGAAATTTCGCGTTCTCAATCCGTATATATTGCCGGAAAAAGACCGATGTTTTGCACAATAATTTATCTGGTTCTTTAGAAAAGTGCAGTAATTAACCTCTTTGCTTCCACATCCACAAAGGTCTGTGGCTACCATGAGCAGTTTCATAAAGCTAGCTTCCACATCCAAACTGGGGATTGCATTGAATTATTTTCCTCGTCGATATTATTTTTGGGAGCTATTTTCATTGCTAAGTTAAAACATACAAACAAAACCTATTTTGTTTTACTGAACACGCTCCTTTAACGGCGAGTCACCCTTGCAGGCCCCATAACCTTTATTTCTGACCTTCATTCGTCGCGTAGCCTATGGTGTGGTACGGTTTATTCAGAGACGTAGAGATAAATATTTATCTTTACGTCTCTGAATATAAACAAATCATCGCGCACGTGTTTCTCATCACGTGATACACATCACGTGATTAATAGCTGGGCGCTACCTAACTACAGTCTGGTACCCGGACCAAAATGTTTTGACTAGACTGAATTATTCAGTCGTTGTATGTGGAATATGTGGAGCGGGAACCAGTCTAGCACATACATTGAAAGATATCTAGACTGGTTCCCGTCCACATATTCCACACAGGAGAATAGACTGGTTCCCGTCCACATATTCTACACTTTCGCAATAAGCGAACCAATCTATGAAGGATCATGCCCACATATCACGAACACCGCGACCCCACACATTGAAATATCGCACATATATGTCGAAATATCGCACATATATTTTTAACATTGCATATATATGTCAAATTATTGCACATATATTTTTAACATCGCATACATATGAAAAAAACATTGCATATATATGTCAAATTATTGCATATATATTTTCAACATCGCATACATATGAAAAAACATCGCACATATATATCAAACATCACACATATATGTCAAACATCGCACATATATGTCGAACATCGCACATATATTTGTGCATTATCGAATAGTGCAACGTTCCACACGCCATAGGCGTGTACCTGTCCTCATATACGACGGAGGGGAAGTAAATATGTGGACAAGGGAACCAGTCTAGGGCCGGCCCAGACTAACGTGCGTGCCGCTGCGTGTGTATTTATGGTGATGCTACGGATTTAAAACTACGCAGTGGCTGTCAGTCGCTATAGTTACGGGATTGCAACAGCATAGTACATTATGGAGCTCGATCACTGGGTGATGCAGACAAGGTTTGAATTTTCGTTTTGATGCTAGCCTACATGTATATTAAAATGGGCATATTTAATATTTTAAGGTTAATATATTCAATTTGTATTGGTCAAATATGTAATAACCCTTTCAAATAAGCGAGTTCGGCATTTCGATGCGCGCAAAGGATTGTGGGTAATGTCAAAGGTCAAGAGTTCCTAACTTTCGCTGCTGACTGTGTTATCGCTATGCGGACACGATGGACTGTAGACTTGGTTCCAAGTCCGAGATCCTGTTTTGTTTTCCGTTTCCGATTTTTGAAATGTATGGACAGGGAACTAGTCTATTTCGGTTCAGGATCTCGGACTTGGGACTTCTGCACGCCAGTTGTACACATGGGAATTAAAGGAACACGTTGCCTTCGGGTTGCGCTTTATTGGGCGTTTTTGGGCTATTACAAGCGTTTGAAGTATAATGAGCACGATCTGAAAGATGTTTAAAAAGTAGAATATAATGATCCACACAAACGTGCCTTAGAAATGCTTCAATTTTGCGTAATTTCTCGAAGCAGCACGCTCCGCCATTTATGGGAGTCAAAATCTTGACTCCCATAAATGGCGGAGAAATTATATTTGTCTTATTTCCAGTCGCAGCTGTTGAAATACTTCTGCCTGGAGAAAGAAATTATTTTTCCTTCCTCCGTTGCGTGTGATGTGCCTGTTTTTTTAATTCGTGTCTACAATAACCATTGGGTATAAATCATCCAAGTCCTTTCTATCGGTTTGTCCCATGACAATATTCTTACCCTGATTGGGGAGGTTTTCGTTTTTTCTTTTTTGACGCGTCTGCTGTGTTCTCTTGACGATCCATTTTTTGACAGCCAGTCGGTGTAAGTGTGTGTGTGTGTTTACATTTCACACATGTCTCGGGAGGCGGAGAATGGTATGGTACCTTGCGTTCATCTGATAGGTTTACCTGACCACTGGCTACGGCGCCAGCCTAACTCCTGTTCGTCGCTGCATTTTGCCCACTACCCGGACGATCGTATTGACGGCTTGAAATACGTATACATTTCGCAGGACATGTAGTGGGGGTCAGAGGTCAGTGTTTTTTTTTTTTAATTACCATTCACTAATTATAACACATTAAATGTGTTTTATTGCAAGAACAACTCTTAATAAGTATAAGGAACACCCTCAAACGTGAGATTTCGTGAAATCTGAAGGCAACGTGTTCCTTTAAGTCCAAAACAGGACGTAACGATATGATTGGTCGAAGTCACAGGAAGCCTTACGTTGTAATGAATATTCATTAGAAATCTTCTAGAGGATGTATATTTGCGAGTCGTGTCGTCTGCTGGTACATAAATAATACAACATTCTGACATATCGGTTGATAATTTACTGACATTCGCAGATGGTTGAGATGGTGAAAGAATCTGGGGGTACATGACATGGTTATAACATCACCTGAATTGAATCTTCAACAGGTAATTAGAAAAGATTACCATACGCGGACTGCGCCGGCACATATGCCTGGCTGGCCTAGCGCTGCCTGGGCCGGGCGGTCGTGGGCCGCGCCCGGCTGCGGCGCGGGGCCAGGCGGCCTCTACCCGGTTTCACGGTACGTTGATATGTTAACATATGACTAAGACTTACATGCAGTAAAAATGGAAAAGTTGAGCAGAAACAAATCTTGAAAATGTTAATACTTATCAAACCTCAGTAACTTGCTGATTTAATGAAAAACCCAAATTTAGGAATACGAATCTCTCATTTGTTGTCCTAATAAAATAAGTAATAATAGGCCTGAGGTCTGACAATGACATTGTCTGAAGACTGAAGCCAGAGTTCTCCATTCTTTCGGGTAATCCTGCCAAAAAGTCAAACTTGAGCAAGCATGCTAGTGAACTAGAAGCAGGCATCTGCTTTGTTAGCAGGAAGTCGTGGGTTCAAATCCCACCTGATCCGAGCACGTATGCTATGAACTTGAAGTTTTCCCGATAGTGTCTTAGGGGAAAACATTTAGTGTATTTGTCATAATTGGGAAAGGGCAAAACAATTACATGTCATGATGTAGGCCCTATGCACATAGGCCTACATGTATGAATTGTTTCCCCAACCACTTCCCCGCTCTATCCCACCTCAGAGAAGGGGATTGTCACTTTTTGAGTGACAAAATCCCACTCCTGCGGTGCAAAATCTAGGTGACAAAATCCCCACCCAGGGGTACGGGTGTGCGATGCAAAATAATGCACGTTTTGCTCCCATGTGCACAGACAATACGATTTTCTTTTGTCAAAATCCCCACCCTGGGGGCATGAAAAAATGTGACCAAACCCCCACCTAAGGGGAAATATTACCCTAATTAGTAAGCAGAAGCAGGTAGATTCACGTAGATTCACTTTTTGGGGGCGGTGGAGGGGTGTGTGGGGAAATTTTCTATTATTTTGGTCAGGTGCTCGAATTCAGAAACATGCATCCAAAAACTGCATCTGTTAATTAGCTCCTGTGACGCATGTATATGTCAGGAAAGGCAAAGTATGGTAATTTATACCAATAACCTTTTTACTTGTATTTGTGCACAGAGTCCAACTGAGGCAGGACTACTTCGAGAGCTCAGCTTGAACTCACTGCAGGAAGCCTTGGCGGATCTGCGCCTTGGCAATACCTTTGTGATGAGTTGCAGATTCTCAGGGACTAGTTATTCACAAGTACAAGATTTAAGGAACTGCCACAAAACGTAAAGAGGAGTTCAGCATGATATGGACAGCATGATATTTTCCTACGGTGATTAGAGCACAATTTGAGTACTTTGCAACATCCTAGCTCCAACACACAGCCTTGGGAAAAAATTATTGGACCACCTACAACCTGCATGGACAACAAAAATAAGTATGTAAGAATTGTTTAAGGCATGTCTTACATATTTGATGCCTTGTAAGCCTCCTGAGCTAATGACTGTTGTCTAGGACCAAATATCATAAACATAAGCCTGGTTGCTGAGGGATTTTGTTGAATAATTCAAGACATAGGTGGTCCAATATTTTTTTCCAAGACTTTATGTCTCTGGGGCCTCTGAAGAGCCCCCCAGTCCTTCCTAGGTTAATTAGCCAGATTACAAAAATATATATTTCACTCTGTTTCACTGAGGTATCTAAAAATTTTAAAAGTAGAATTTACTAACATAAAAATACAGGTACAATTGAATTGTCTCGTAGGATTTGTTAAATTTGCTACAATTTGCCATGATCTTTGTTTGATTTCCTTTTTCTTGTACTATATTAGGTAGATTCACAAGCTGCAAAAATGAGGGCGTTTTTTTATACCCATTTTGTGCCTACAAATTCATATGCAGCACGATATGGGGCCAAGGGTACTCCCCCTACTCCCCTACCATTGTCCCCCTATTGTGTCTGAAACATCCAAGAGAGCGTGTTGAGTCATAGGTCCCAAATCGTGCTGGGTATACATATATACAAATTGTGACAAATTTTTAAACCTACAATCTCTTCGGGAGGCATTTTAAGCAATACAACATGTAAAAAATGTTTAATGTAGAGCATTTTTTGTTTAAAAAGGAATACCGCAGTATAAAACCAACTAAATATCTGAATTACAACAGTGTTACAAGCATATTTCCTCATGCCGTTTAAATGTTGATCCTGAACATGATTGCTAAAATTTGCCTTATTTTGTGCAGGCGATCTCGAGACTTAGACTCTAGTTGACTCGAGACTCCAACCCCAAATGATATGGCTCGACTTGAGACTCAAACCTCAAAAGACTTGACATGAGTCAGATTTTTTTATTTGATTCAGCCAAAAATAAAATATTTTTTTATGCATTTTTTGTCATTTTGGGGACCGAATTTCAGCACTAAAGAAACCTTGGCTAAAAGCATGTGAGTTCCATTGTTAAGACTCAATTTGAAATTAGTTTGACAAATTTATTGTCGTGACTACTCGACTTAACGAGCAAACTTGACCAATATGCCTGACTTGACTTGACTTGACTTGGGACTCGAGCAGAAGGAGACAAGTTACAACCCTGATTTTGTGCATCAAAATCCACATTAACATCAGTTTTAATAACCTGAAAATTGCAGACCTCTTATTTGAAGGAGTTTGTCAAGATAAATTTTGAATGTGTTCTTAACCCATGAAGAGCCACGACCACTCACTGCAAGGTTTTTTTCTTAAAATATGGAGATTTTAGGGTAGGAAAAAAGTCTTCTTGAGTTGTCTCATAGGTTTAAATGTAGGCATGGTAGGAGGGCTTATGTGACGTCGAACCCTTCATCAGGAAAGTAGGTAAATTTGTTACGAAATGGATGCAGTATAATACTATGGACTCGGGTCAAGTCGACCGTTTGCCCAACTCGACCGTGAACCAACTCGACCACACAGTGCATGCAACAATTAAGTCACTTTGCTTTACGTCCACCGATTGACTGACCGAAGTGACACATCATTAATAGTTGCAGTATTTTTGGACATACAAATTCCAAGTTTCAAAGAAAAACTTGAACTACGGTCGGTTCGCGGGCGATTTGGTTTACGGTCGAGTTGGCAAACGGTCGCCTCGCGAGTCGCGTCTTTTGTACGGGTGCGGGGAGCTCGCCGGGCGCCACGCGTTATCAAATCGGCCGGGTAAATCGGTAACGATCACTCTCAAACCGCTTCAAAAGAATATAGATTTTGTCATCAGAAAGGTTCTGCTGTTGCGTGTCCCCAGTTTTGACAAATACCACGAATACAACACGTACCCCGGTACGGTATACCTGCTTTTTTTGTTGCGTTTTGGTCTCGGCATTTGCCTTGAAAACAAGTGCACAACATTTTTTAAGTTTTTCGCACCCATGTACGTTCGCAACAGCAGTTGCACTAAAATACATGCACTGAGAGGATTACAAAGCGACTATTCCATTCTACCAAAAGTAACAGATGTGTATTGCGACACGAGTAAGTGTCAGGAGTACGTTTTATTTTTATTTCCATTCAAAATATTACAACATTTCATGCTTATGGCACTAATTCTTCCTAACAACAAACCACAGAAACAGTTTTAAAAAGAAGGCTGCGAAAATGGTAAACCTCATCTTACCTGTGAAGCATATAGACCCGACCACCCGGATTTGTATACGTTCCAATTGGCCGTCGCTACGGAAACCGCGCTGTATGTAAATCAAACTGGTGAATACATGAATGTAGCTGGCGTGCAGAAGTCCCAAGTCCGAGATCCTGAACCGAAATAGACTAGTTCCCTGTCCATACATTTCAAAAATCGGAAACGGAAAACAAAACAGGATCTCGGACTTGGAACCAAGTCTAGATGGACTGCGGTCTTATAAATGCTCCCTAAGATAACAGAATAAGGCAGGTCCTAAATTATTGGCATTATTGTTTTGTTTTATACTACCGAAAGTGTTTCTGCAGCATTTCCCGATCCTGTAATGCGCAAAAAGCCGGGAAAACCACGATAAAACAGACCGACTTTTCGCGACTCGTTGACATTGATTTAATAACGCGAAGAACCCTGCTTTATTAGCTCGGTCCAGACATGGAGGAATAAATGTGTTTTCTTCCCCCATAGTCCAGAGACGAATGTAGAAATATTTGTGCATATTTGTCTACTATACACAGCTGTTTTCGCGAATGATTTGGGAGTGACTGTAACTTTATCAGATGGCAACCTTTACTTTTTAAAGTAAATTTAGACCTTGAAAATGTGAAGAAAAAAAACATTTTTGTCAGCACTTTTGCAGAAATTTGGGGATCCTCAACAGAAACTCGGAACAGGCATGCAACTATAGCTAATCAGCCGATTGCCTCTTTTTTGTTTCCTCACCTATCTGATAATTTTTTTTAAATTAATACTGCAGGCCGACAAAGATGAAGATTCTGTGCATTTTCCTCCTTTTTTGTAATGACAGCTACACACCTGTAAGAAATATTATCATGCACCGACACATACCATGCACATTTCTCACCACACCCATGCCACACCAAAGCTTTGGAAAACTCTCAAATGGTTTTTCCTTTGAAAAATTGTGACATTTTCCAATCTTAATTTTGAGTTTATCATCAAATTTAAATTTTTCCCCACAGATTGTTTAAATTTATTTTGTCTCTTGCACAGGCATGATGCGGGCCACAACATGTTGAACGTAATCCTGATCCCGTCTTGCACCTTGGGTATCAACTTCATTCTGCTCCATCAACATCAGAGTGCCCATTGCCAAAAAGAGAAGGTGATCCACTTACAGGGTTGCCAGTCTTGAAACCAAAATGTGTGGAGTGGGTTAATGCTTGCATGGACTTGTACAAACAACAAAACAGTATTTTGAGAAGTATTTTGAGTTTGATCACTCCTTCCCATGATGCAGTTTGTCATTTGTACAAGTTCACTCAAGTAGCATAAATTGGCAATAAAAGTATGTACAGTTAAACCCTTCACCTTCAGTGGCAACTTTCTTTGTTTTGATAAATCCGAATTTATTTATTGTCAGATTTATGAGTTATAATTAAGAAAAAAGATACAATGTAGTCTTTCCAAAGCATACCAAAGATCTTTATTCTAAGTGTTGCCAAAGAAAACGTCTATAAAAACTATTATCAAAAACCTGGAAAGAGTAACTTATTTAACAAACATACATACGTTTATGTAACCTATATTTTCATATTTATGAGTTATATTTAAGAGAAAATGTCTCTCCAAAGCATACCAAAGATCTTTATTATTTATTAGTGTTGCCAAAGAAAACGTCTATAAAAACTATTATCCAAACCTGGAAAGAGTAACTTATTTAACACACATACATACATACGTTTATGTAACCTATATTTTCATATTTATGAGTTATATTTAAGAGAAAATGTCTCTCCAAAGCATACCAAAGATCTTTTGTTAGTGTTACCAGAGAAAACTTTATATTTTTTATAACCTGAAAAGAGTAACTTATTTAACACATGTATGTATGTATAGTAACTTATTTATTTTCAGTACCAAAGATCTTTATTAGAGTTACCAAAGCAAAACTTATATATTATCTACATGTACATTTAATATGCAGACGTGTAGTACTTTATGTGCATTTTTACATTAAAGTCTTGAAATTGTCATACATTGTTATTATATGTGCACAACGTTTTATGAAGATCCCTTAAATAACAATGTTGTAGTGGCCTTGGCTTTAGTTTTAGGGCGAAGATTGAACATTAGGGCAAATATTTCAAAAAGCTTTAACCAATTTTTACAATATTGGATGTCTTTTCTGGTGCTATGACAATATATCACACTCGTCTCAAATACAAAATCAGCCTTTGTTCAACATTTTCATGACTTATATGGTAGGCCTACATTCTGTCAAGGAGAATGGACAAGAAGTGTAGTACTCTCCGACTTAATCCATTTCACCGCCCCGGAACAAAGAAACGCGGAAGCAAGTCATAATTTCAATACTTTCAGAAGTTGCCGATACTTTCGAGTATGCAACTGCTTTTCCTCGCTAGCACTTGGAAGAACAGGTACATTCAACTGTGTTGCAGCAGCAAAGGCTAATGCTGCAAGTTCTTCTTTCCGTCCCGTTCGTTTCAGTCCTCTGATCTATCAGCCAAAAATCTCTTCAAAGCCTCAACTTTCCAACGCAGAAAATCATCCAAACCTAAGTTCTTATACTGTTCGTCACTCATGTTAAGTTATAACCACGTATAAGGAAGAAAAAGCTGAAAAACGAGACATTTGAACACGCGAGTATGCACAATCGTATGCACGCGTGCAGGCATGATCGGAGTTTAGGAACTCTTGACCTTTGACATTACCCACAACCCTTTGCGCACATCGAAATGCCGAACTCGCTTATTGTTGTACACTCATGCCATGCAGCGCGCTTTGAAAATTAACGGTTATGTGCTTCTAAAAATAAATGCATGACGTAATGCTTAAAGTGCTATTTTAAACACCACAGTAGCCGGTCCTCATTTGTATGTGGAATATGTGGAGCGGGAACCAGTCTAGGTAGTAGCACTCCTTCGGACGTATTTAAAAATTCAGTTCATCTTCGTTTACATTTTGCTCACTGCAGTGGAAAAAAAGACGCCTGGTTTCTTTGGAAATACTCAGCTCATCCTACACGCATGCATGTGGATATTTCAATTTGAATAATTATTAAAATGGCACAATGCAGAATCTTGTGGATGCAAAAACACAATCAAATTTCCAATTTTATGTAGAAGCACGGTGTTCTTCCCCACTCGGTGGTGTTATATCGAGGCGTCAACATACTCAAAAATGTTCACTTTTAATACTTGCAAATTTCCTGTTCTTGTCGATGTCATGGATAGTATATTAGACCGTGTAAGTCTTGTTTCGGGTCACACTTCCGGAGACCAGTCAGGGAATGGCAATGGGGTTTTAACGTTGTGGCGATCTTCTTTGAATTATCACCTTACCGTACCGCGTTTGTAAACGCCCAATGACACTAACAAATGGAAAAAACACCTTAAAATCTATCGATTCACTAAAGAAAATGAAGAAAATGTTGTCCGAGTTTGTCACAAACAAATAAAAATGTATGACCTTTTGTTTCCGGTTTGCAAATATTTACGAAAGGCAGGCTCAGGCTTGGTGATTTCAGAAATATTAACGTGGCTATAAACAAAATACCTGCAGCCGATTTCACGAAACTTTACGCAATTGCGTAAGTCCACTTATGCCATTACTTGCGCAATAATTTATGGCGTAAGTGGACTTGCGCAATTGCGTAAAGTTTTGTGAAATCGGCTGCTGGTTAGAACGACAACTTGAACGTTCACTTCCGTTGAGAGTAGATACAACCACCACTAAAAACTGTGGTCAGGACGGAAATCGCAAAGACCGTCTGAAGCCAAATCAAGAACTTTTAAAAACGGCCTTAACACTGCGCCAAAATGTTCGCGCCACTTGCGGACTACCAGCGACGCGCTGTCATGGCTGTGTGGTTTTATATAAAGTGAGGGTTACCAGTTTATCTCAGAGACGGATATAAAAGGTCAGATTAAACATTTTATTAAATTTTCTCACAAGTAATAAATGGGATTTTAAGAATGTTTACAGAGGACCCCGAATCGGTAGGTGAAACTGCTAATTTTGACGGGTGTCAAAATGGTACCGAAAAAGAAAACGGTCGCTGCTATACGAGATTTCCGAGTCGACGAGTCTAGCGGAGTCCCGCACGTTCTCGAGGTCAACTTTTGGGAGAGATATTTTATACGAGTGTTAAGTTAAAGGAGTGTGACCAGATCACTTTTTTTTACCCATAACTCCCCGGGACTTACCTTATGGGTCATGAGATTTTTATATCATAACATCCGTTATATTTTTCTGATTACGAAACTGAAACTCCCGCGCTTCTAGGCCGCATATTTCCGAGGATATCGTCGAAAATCCACCGATTATTTGTAAACTAATTTTCCAGTATCAACGTTTATCCGCTGAAAGCCGACTCGATAGTTTTGTTAAATTTTTTACTGGAAATTGCGAATGTTTTCGGGTTTTTGGGACATGGGAGGTGTGTATGGGAGTTACTTGATAATATTGGTAAGTTACATCGAAAACTATTTTCCAGAAACTCTGGTCACGCTCCTTTAAGTTGGATCAAAATGCATTCTCTGGTAATATCTAAATACGCTCCTTTAATCAGAAAAGTACATACAAAGATATAAGTTGGGTGCCAACTGAAGGTGGGTTCTTTTTTAAGTTGCCTTGTTTATCATTCATTCACACACAAAAACCATACATGGATTTTTCAGGTTTTCTGAAGTATTACTGCATCTATGCATGGAGGTTTCTTCCTCCATGATCTATGTGAGTGGAATTTCTACAAGGCAGTTTTCTCAACGAATGCTTTTAATTTTTTTAAATAACGCAGTTTTTAAACGGCTGGTGATAAAGTTCCGCCAAGTTTCATGATTTGTCGATCTAGTTTTCCTCGGCATCTGCCGGCCAAGAAAAGCTACTTGTTTAGTTCTGAAGGTCTCAGCTTTGTAATGTTATTTATACGCAGTTATGGCAAGATATGACAATTTTGACTGCTCAAATTTTCATAGCAACTGTAGCCTTGCAGTTCGTGTGAAGTGACCCCGGTGCAGTAGCACGAACGCAGCCTCGTTGGTTGGGTCATAGCGCCACCAAGCGGTTTGTTCCGCCAACTTTGTGCACAACATAACGTCAGCTGCGCGATTGTAGTCTTGTTGTCAACATTTCTGAGAATGTTATTATTTATCTGCGCGCTTTACGTGACGTGACGTTGTCGCCGTTGTGACTCAAACTCAAAGTCAAATCCTCAGTCATCGTATCAGACGTCCATGGACAGAGTGACGGTCTTGCTCAAGATGCTCTTTCATCGGTTTTAACTTGATGCGATTGCTGGGTTTAGCAGCCGTAAGTTGTTTTTTTCCGACATGTTCGATATCGGTCAATTCGCCCGTTGTCAAGGCATCATGCATGGATGACAACTGAAGCGGAAATGTTCACACAAACCTAGGCAATGGCTGGCTCTAAGAACATGACAACGTTCATCAATTTCATTCTCGGTATTTTTTTAGTTTATGCCACAACTCGAATTTAAGGAAAATAATTATTGGCATCGATAGCTTGGAAGATTTTAGAATAACGTTTCTATTGGCATTTCCGTCGCAAATGTTGCGTTTTCATGAACATTCTGTGTTTTTGTTGCGCCCGCCTCTATACAAAAGTGTGTGAAACTGCTGCTGGCCGAGCAGTGTGTGAAGCGCGCGAAGAAAGATGGCGTGCGCGTGATGATCCCTTTGGTTTCTGGCCGGCCGCTTTGCATGCAATCATATGCAACATTTTTTCCGTGATTTTTTTCTAAAACTAAAGGCTTTGCGACGGAAATGCATGTAAGTATTCCTATTCTAAAATCGTCCAAGCTATCGATTAGAAATAATTATTTTCCTTCAATTCGAGTTGTGGCATAAACTAAAAAAATACCTCATTCTCATTTCTGTGAAGCAATTAACACAGGCTTTTGATCAAGAAATAGGCATGTACCTGTAGGCCTACCAAAAGCATGACGTCATGGCCATAACTGTGCTGAATAAAATTTGTGACCGTTCTCGGTATTGTGAACAGTAGCGTCTTCGAAAACTCGCTTAAAAGGCTATATAAACCATGGAGATAGCTCCATGTATATTAAAATTGAGTAAAAGGTTGTCCGTGGTCCTTAAAAGAATGTTAAATAGGGTAAAAGTGGGGTACTTGACCGGATAAGGTTCATTTGAATATATAAAAGTTGCGTCTGAGCTGAGGAGGAGCCAGGCAAAACTTTTCAACAATCACATGCCGAGGTAATTGCATAGTTGTTTGATATTGAGTACATTTTTAATTAAGGCTGGTCGAATTCCCCGAGTGATCGAATATACCCGTGCTTAGCCCTACAAATAGGGCTGTAAATAGCTCGATTTTCAAATCTGACTTATTAAAGTCGCAAATCACAGCCCTACTACGAGGGCGTACGTAGATGCTAAGTTTTAAACTGCTGATTATTTTATGAAACACTAGACTCTTAGGATTACAATGGTGTATGTGAAAGTGCTCTGGTCTGGTTTGTAGTGGAACTTTCTCGGAACCAATGTTATCCAAACCCATGGCGGGAAAAATGCGGGCGGGAGTTCTATGTATTTGACCATGCGCCATCTTAGAGTCGGACTGGATTTTAGCAGAAAATAGCTATGTTAGAGGTACCGCGGTATTGACACACAGATTTGACTTTTTTCAAACAATTGTTGCTCTGGTAAGGCTGTGCGTAACAATTTGAATATTAAAATATTCGGTCGTCCATTGAATATTCGAATAGCATTTTACCAAATCGAATATTCAATATGTGCTTTTTCCACTCCAAACCAAACATGCCTTTCAGCTAGGAAGAAGTAAAAATCCTTTCTCCTTAGCTGAAATGGCTGCTTTGATGTCATATTTGCGTCCAACCACGCATCGAATATTGAATATTCGATCGAAAATGAAACCGATTTTTCGAATAGTAAATTATTCGAAAATGCACAGGCCTAATTGTTGGGTTAGCGCGAAATCCACTTTCTGGAAAACAAGTTTTGCCTTAGAACAAAATGCACAGTGCTTCAAAATTTGCACCAGAAAGGACATAACAGACTGCCGAAGTGAATACGTCACCTTTTGTTGGTTGCCTAGGCAATTGGATCTAAACTTAAAATCACTCAACCGTGTCCAAGTGCTTTTCCAATGGTACTTTTCCCGATGGCCATGATAGTTTAGATCCAATTGCCATGGCAACGCACGTCACACTTCGGCTGTCTATAACTAAATAAACATTGTTTGATTGTTATTCTTTCCTGTAGATTATTGATCTGTTCAAAGACGTAAATTTAGCAAGATTTGGCAAGTGACGAATCCCTTTCCCCTCCATTCATCAAAGCAATCCACAATGATGTCTTCCGGGCTCCCTAATGGGGACCTACATGTACACACTACATGTATAGCAACTGAAGTGAAACTGAATGTATATGACATGGTAAGTGCTTAAAAAGACCGGATAATTGGTGAATGTAATAATTGTCGCATTATCTAAATGTACCGGTAAGTAACACAAATTTATAAAGAATGCAAAACTTGGTATGGTGCCTAATCACCATTTCCATGGTGATTAGGCACCATACCATTTGTAACTTTGCTCAATTGCGCTCCCATGCAACACTGAGAGAAAAATTGGGTTCTGGGGAAAACCCGAGGGAGTATACCACTGTGCTTCATAGCTTAGCTGGTAGAGCATCTGCCCAGAGAGTCGGAGGTCTTGGGTTCAAATCTCGATGAGGACCATACGTGTACATGTATGATTTTCTTATCCCATGTTTAACGTGTGTATGGGTTTACGGTAGCACCATGTGAATCTCATTTGTATATGTGTGGTTCTGAAAAGAACCGGTGAGTGTGTAGCCCTGCATCATCACGAGTCCGGCATTACTCCTGAAGACGAACAGAGCACGCTGTTCAAAACGTTGAGTTCACACTCACCGGTTCTTTTCAGAACCACACATATACAAATGAGATTCACATGGTGCTACCGTAAACACATACACACGTTGATTTCCACCATGCATAGCCTTAAGTTTTACTTATCCCATGTTACTAGAATACATGATTGGTATCTCGAGGAATCATAAATATTCACATATTTACACATAACTTACACGATATAAACATGATGACAGTAGAAAACTTCCCCTGAAATTGTTTTGTCTGAAGACAAGTGCTATAGTCTTTGAGAAATAAGCAAAACAATTATTTTTCGTCTCGCGAGACGTTTATTCATTTCGCCCCAAAACCACATCACCCTGAAGTACTTCACTCAAAGGCCATTTCGCCCCAAAACCACTTCGTCCAAACACTTGCCCCAAAACCACTTCGTCCAAACACTACATGTGCCTCGCCAAAATGCCGCTTCGCCCCAAAACAACTTAGTGCACAGGCCGTGGTTCAGGGCGAAGTGGTTTTGGGGCGTGACTGTAAACCATTTTTTGACTGTTTTCTCAAATGTTATACAAAGTGTATACTACATTTAGTTTAAGTGACAGAATAAGAATGCCCAAAACATTCCAAATCAGATACATGTATAGCTATATTTGTTAAAAATCTCTCATTCTAGCACATTTTTTTGGTGAAAAACCAATTTCATAGCGCTGCTAAAGAGCTTATAAATTCCCTATCGGTTTGACTTCGGTTTCACTGTCCATATGGATATTTTGGGTTTTATTCTAGAAGCGTTCTACGTACAGTCAAACTTGTATGTATTTGTAGTTCGCAAAAGTGCGCACGATCATTTATGATATTACTGAATGACAATTTGTGTGCAATTGCCATGATATAATAACAAAAAACCTTTCTGCTAATGGTGTATAAATTTGAGAAATTATTTTTTGTTTTTATCAGTATTGGATCAACGAGTACACAACAACATTAGGACTTGGAGTGTTTCATGCTGGTGTTGAGGTCTATGGAAGAGGTTAGTAAAGCATGCAAAAAATATGTTCAATTTCCACTTTTACACTACAGTTAGTAGGAAGTGTGCAAATATGCAAAGCTGCTCAAGAAGATGTCAATTTTTGATATGGTTGGATTTGTCCTTCACGCAACTGATGGCTGTTTCACTTCCATACCAGAATTTTTCCGACTATATTTGAGTCTTTCCACGGTAAAGGGGGCATTTTGGCAACACGGACCATATTTTCCAGAAAATACCTTTGTCTGGTCTCAAAATAAAAGAAATATGTTTTAGTTGTTCTGAAGAGATAACTTAGGCCCAAAAAGGGTTACAAATAGGTGACAACGTGCCTTTCTTAAAACCCTGTGTACAAATTTCCAATATACGCTTGTAACCGGGAAGGCCTAAAATGTAACACAAGTGTCCAATAGTTCAAATTTTCCGAAATCATCATCGCTTTTCTGCTCTGTCTTTTTATCTGCTGCTTGTGCAAAAGTGAATGACTGATGATGTAAAAATAGCCTCTCAAAATGGACGCTCTGATCTTAACACATACATACAACTTGCATGTTCATGTGTACCCGGAATCGCTAAAACATGTACCTGAACACATTCTGCTGGCAGTATTCATGCATATTATTTAAACAATGGTAAAATTTGTGCGCTTTGGCATGACATTTGTAGCTCACAAGCGGCAGAAATCTCAACCTGGGGCGAACTCGACCCTGCTCATTTCACACTGCCGTTTTCAACCTGGGACAAGTGTTTCAACCCGGGGTGAAAAATTTCAACCTGGTCCCAAGCACGGTTGAGTTGAAACCAATTTCGGGGTTGGCACGAGGTTAAAATTTCTTAAGTGTGAAACGTAGCTTTTTTTAAGCTCGAGATTATTCAAGTGTAAAAAGGCCTAATGTCATTCTTTTCATGTTTAAATGATGACCCTTACTGCCCACAGAATATGCCTTTGGTGGCCACCCGTTTCCATTCACTGGGATCTTTGAGATTGACCCACGTGACTGCGATGATCTCGGAGAACAGTTCCAGTTCAAGTGAGTACTTTCAAGTATCTAGACAAGTCGTTTGATGCACACGTAGAGTACTAAAGAGTGGAGTACATGTAATGTATAGAGTAGACAAAGAGTACTAAAGTAAAAATGTCGCCCATTGTTTGTTGCCAAGATTACACTAAGACCAGTCAACTGTTTCTCTAGTACTGAATCTAAACAATCTGAAACGTCTATTGCTAAAGCACCTAGTTCACTAGTTTTAGTGTATAGGCCCGTCCGCATTGAACTATTTTTTAAATAAGTGTTTCGTACTGCAAAATCGGAATATAGAATTAAGTAATGACACAGATATGCTAAAGCTTTTTAAATTGCATTTATCAGAGCAAAACGCAAGAATGGCGTGTTACGCTTATCGATATAATATAAGGCTGAAAGCGGGAATGTCGTGTTGAGAATGCTGCGCGCTGATTGGGCAGCTGACACCAGCAGGGAGCACGCTACTGCGCATGCGCAGTTAGACCACATTTTTTGGTCAAACGTACCGAGACGATGGGTATTTTTCCTATATTTAATCCAGTGCGGACAGCCTAGAACGTTTTCCTCTCAGTAACTTCCCGAGTCCAGCGGTTACTTTTCTTGGCCAACTGCTGCCCAAGAAAATTGACCAGGTAACAAGAAAATAACCCCAATGCGGACACATCGAGTTGGTAAAAGCGCTCTGGAAGCGTACGTCCGGGCTGTCAAGGTCATCCTGCTAAGGGACACTGCGCATGCTTTCCCACAGTCTCGGTACAATTTTCCCATGTCAAAAAATCCAAATGCGGACAGCAGTAAAATTTAGCTATTTTTCATTTTACCATCGTCTTGGTTAAACCTCCCGAAAAACAAGTCCAATATGCGGACACTGCTTATGTGTAGACCCATTAACCTTATTAACAGCACAGTGTGGCATTTTCATTTTAGTACTCCATGCTGATTTGGAATTTCATTATTTCAAAGATTTTTGTAAATTAGCCACATGGGGCCAATTTCATGGCGCTGCAGCACCAGCTGAAAACGTGTGCTTACTGTAGCAGAAACATTGTGCTAACTATAAGGCTATTTCATGGCCGCTGCGTGCTTAAGCATGCGGGTGCTTGGAAACGGGCATTGTTGCGTCACGAGTGTTAAGCAAATTTGCTCCTGAAGCTAGCAAACGTTTTGCAGTTCTTAAGGTTACGGAGCCTCCGTTAGCACAAAAACGGCTGCTAAACAGCGCCATGAAATTGGCCCCAGGACTCCATACATACTATATATAATTCCTGTGCACAATGTGTATGTATTGATCTGTTTCCTTGCTCTATGGATCCTACTTGCTTCAAATCAATAAACATATAGACTTACATGTATGTGAAGTGACACGTCATGATCTGATTCATAACAGTTGGCTGAATAGGCCTACATGTACGGCCTCGGATGTCAAATTTGTGTATAATAATTTGCTACTTAGGGCACTAAAAACCATAGAATTAGCTTTGGTGGAAAACATTTATTTTTTCGCGATTCTGTGGTTTTTTAGTGCGTCGTTTCACTTCAAATTCCCTCCACACTGCTTTTTCCCAAAGTGACGCGCGTCAAATTTATGCGCGAAAAGTCTCAGTGCGAATTCACCCTTAGCGAAAGAATAATTTTCTGCACTGCGCATTTTTCTCAATTGCGCTTCACACGTGTGTTATTCTGACATGGGTCAAACTATACCCATCCTGAGATCTCGGGGAATTTTCACTCAGCCTAGCGACGTTACAATGCCCTGAGGAAATCCACGCAAATCTGTGAAGTAAGGCGGCTGTTCAGCAAACACACGCCCGAGTCATTTTGATGTAATCAATTCGGTCATGTTATGCCGAAAAGAAACAATTTCTATACTTTCGAGAAATTGTATTGGGTTCTGTTCCTTATGACTGTCCCATTCCTACTAAAATTTCTGGCGGCGATCTTATTTACATGTACATGTACTCTGCAGTTTTTCAAATTAATAACGGTGATACATGCTGACCAACATGAATGGAACGAATTTCCCTGTCATGCTTTAAATAGCAGCCAATCGCCGACGCTGACACGGCCAGCATTACCGAGTACATGTATCACACTGCATGCACGGTGTTCACAATCTGCGCGCGTTACATTTAAATCCCTGCAATGCACTGCCAAGTGTCCTGATTGGTCCATCGAGGCGACAAGATTTCCGTCGCTTGTTCCCTAGCGAAATGGGGCCGGTTTCAACAGGGCCTCGGTACACACAAGTAGGGGAGTGCGTTAAAGGGGCACTGTTGTAAGAGGATGAGCTACACCAAGCAACAGAAGAAATTTTCAGTTTATTTAAAATGTGAACATTTCTTTTGTAATTAAGTTGACATCGAAATATTCACATAAAAGCTTCAATGTGCATGACTGCATAAAGCTTCTGTGTGCTAAAGATTTCCTCTCTCAGAATTTTTTTTTTGGGTTTTTTTTGTGAAAATGTGGAGAAAATGTTTGCGTTTCTTTTGTCGCTCAGTATATTTTGGCTTCAAGCCTTGATTTGGTTACGACAGGTTTTTATCATGGCCGCACCATGATAAAGGTCTATCTTCTACTTTGCTGTTGCAGGGAGAGCATATCTCTCGGAGCCACAGACCTACCAGAAGAAGCAGTCATTAAAGTGGTAGACTGCCTTGGCAAGAAGTATCCAGGAGATGAGTATCATCTCATACACAAAAACTGCAACCATTTTGCTCAGGAGTTCGTTCAGGTATTGTACCATCATATTAGGGGTCGTCCATAAAGTATGTACGCATGAAATGCCGACTTTTTAGACTCCCCTCCCCCCCTGTACGCATGGCGTACGCAGTGGCTCCAACCTCCCTCCCCCCCTGTACGCATACGCATTCCATATACCTCAGCATTGGTAAAAATCGTTCAGTACTACATGTATAGTGCTAATACTACTACGTGTAGTACGATTCGCATGTCGCCACCTAAGTCTGAAATAAATGACAAAATGTATAGATTTGTTTTGCATTTTTTTTTTTTATACTTAAAATGACACATCAAGCATCATTAAACTGGAGATTTAATGGGAAAACCTAATTTGAGGAGTGAGAAAAATGTGAGATGTGTGAGAAAAATGTGTGGCCTGTCTAATATGTTTCGTACATAAGGTCTGAAGCTATGGTCAACTTGTCCACAACCCTCCCCCCCTGTACGCATGGTGTACGCAATGTCAACAACTCCCCCTCCGTGCGTACGTACTTTATGGACGGCCCCTTACTGTAGTGCAACATCAATCCTGCAATGTTTAAAACCCCAATACATCATTTTTAGTTACCCAAAATTTTACTTGTTAAAAAATGAAAGTGTTAATAGCAATGGTAACAAACACCACATGATTTTTTCCGTGTAAAATGGTAACTTTGTGGCTGAAATTTCTAAGTACAAGGCAGTTTATCAACATTATTCTTTAGTTATGTAATGCTGTTCCTGTTTTCCCAAACATGTAAACTGTATTTAAAGGCCCTAAATTTGAAAGATAAAACTTTTTACAGATTCGTGAAATAAGAGTGTAACATATGTAACATAAGGAAGAATATTGGTAAACTAGCCTGAAGAAATTTTAGCTACATACATGTAGTATGCATCAATTCAGAAAACCTTGAAAATCTATATGGATTTTGTGTGAATGGTGAATGGTAAAAAAGTCCTGTGCACAGGACCTTTTTTTAGAAAACCACCTTCGGTTGTCAATTTCCAGCATGAAATACCATTTTGGACGGAAATAAATTCATGTTGTGTTTATTACCATGAGCAATCCGCCTCCATGTGACGGGCTGGCTGTCTTTTTTATCAGAACTACTCCTTCCCACACCCCCCTCCAAAGCCACAGCCATTGGCTACATTGGGGGGTGGGTTTTACCTTTCGGGTAGTACAGATCACCATGGAAAAACATTTATCAAAATACCCGCACTACATTGTACCTACTACCTAGCCAAGTTAGCTGGACTTTCTATTGCCGTGACCTTACCAGAAATGCTTAATGCAAAAATTTGAATCGAGTCCAAGTAACTTCAGTGCATGCATACAACTATATGTGTGCTGCATGCACAAATCCCTGTACATCTGTTATGTATAAACTGAATGCACAACAGCTGTCTCAAATATTCACAGGTTATTTTTATGTTGTACATGAATCATATTTGCCATGCAGTTTGCACACTAATTAGGGCATCGGCCAGCTCATTAAATAAAAAGCCATTTTCATATTATAAACCTTTTACACTGCAGTTGTGGGTCATACATGTAGTTTAACAAAAAAGTTTAAAATCAGTATTTTAATATGACTACATCTATTGAGATGTAATCACTTAATATTGCTTGATGTACATGTACATGTACATGTACATGTACAGGGTGTATCAGAGAATAGTCATAGTACACTCCTATATTATTTTTTTTAAATTGGCTCGCACATATCGGTAGACATACCCATTTAATGTTTTCATTAACGTCGTCATGTTGGGAATTTCACCCCCGACTGAACAGGGGCTAGTTTTGTAAACAAAGCTCAAATTAACGTGGACTTCAGATGTCCCCATTAAAAAAAGTCCAGTGATGTTAGGTCTGGTAATTTTGTGAAATTTACTTGGGAATGGCTCCTCAAGATCACAGACCTAACACCATTTTTTTCTTCTTGTGGGGACATCTCAAGTTTTTGTTACTGCCCGTGGAACTGGATGACCTGGGCTCAATTTCATAGAGCTGCTTAAGCGCTAGCTGAAAACGTGTGCTTAATGTAGCAGAAAGGTTGTGCTAACATTAAGGCTATTTCACGGCAGCGGCGTGCTTAAAGGCCCCTGTAGATGATCTGTTTTTGAGCAATTCTGCGAATAAAACCATTATAAATGAAAGACATCAACAAACTCATCCGAAGAAATTTCAGCTTTGTCAAATGTATCACGTTTAAAAAAACCATGAAAATCCATATGCGTTTTCCTGGTCTTGGCGCGGTGTTTCAAATATTCGTTCTCAGTTAAAGGAGCGTGACCAGAATTTCTGGAAAATAGTTTTCGATGTAACTTACCAATATTATCAAGTAACTCCCATACACACCTCCCATGTCCCAAAAACCCGAAAACATTCGCAATTTCCAGTAAAAAAATGAACAAAACTATCGAGTATGCTTTCAGCGGATAAACGTTGATACTGGAAAATTAGTTTACAAATAATCGGTGGATTCTCGACGATATCCTCGGAAATATGCGGCCTAGAAGCGCGGGAGTTTCAGTTTCGTAATCAGAAAAATATAACGGATGTTATGATATAAAAATCTTATGACCCATAAGGTAAGTCCCGGGGAGTTATGGGTAAAAAAAAGTGATCTGGTCACACTCCTTTAAAGGGTCATATGTGGCTTGCGTCATGCACTCTGTGGCGCACATCATATACTGCGTGTGCGCGCGATCCGTAAAAATGCATCGCGTTGGAACACGCACGCGGAGTACACAGCGCCCATACATTTTGGACCGCGTAGATTCGAACCAAAAATAAGTAAATCGTTTGCAAACGATCTAAATAATTTCATCTTTACGGATTATTTTCTGGTAAAATTATATAATTTTCATTTGATAGTTGCTATTAATTCAATCTTTACTTTCGGAACTTTTCCCCTGTAAACTCGTCGATTACTTTTTGGGGTCATTGCAAATGATACACTGGGCCTTTAAGCATGTGCGCGCTTGGAAACCGCCATTGTTGCGTCACTATCTTAAGCAAAATTTGGCTCTGCGGTTAAGGCAGGTTTTCAGTTGCTTACCGTTAACGATGTCTATGAAATAGCCTGACGCTCGGTTAACGGAAAATGGGCTGTTAAACAGCTCTATGAAATTGGGCCCTGGAGAGACGAATAAGAATCAAAGTCACCCTAATCAGGCAAAACAGAGCAGTGATCAGTAAAAAATAAACCCGCACCTACGTACAGCAATGTTTGAAATAATCCTGGTGTTAACTGGTTAATATGACAAGTTCCATCCATTGTTGTGCAGATCCTATGCCGAAGAAACATTCCCAGCTGGATCAATCGCCTAGCGACCGTCGGAGCACGCTTCCCATTCATGGAGAAGATGCTACCCAAGGAATGGTTGACTCCGTTGGCTCTCGAAACAACCATCAAGGAACCAAATCCAGCACAAACTGCAGGGGCAGCCAGCAGTCGAAGTTGATACTTGGCCCCCCACATGAAGTGTTTGAGTTCTTCCTATTTATATACCGGGTAATTAGACATGCATACTCGCGAAAAACAAGTTGTCTTAAATATTTTTTTAGTTGACTTCATGTTGTGTGTCTGATTACATGTATGTTCAGAGATCATAAAACGTCTTGCTTGTTAAGTGGGGGACTTCTTCTGAAGTGAGCCTATGTGCTGCGCAAAAAGACGTAGCTCGCCGACCGTGTGCGGTCAATTTTTGCTGCATTTTCCACCTGGCAAGGCTGTGAGACATACATGTAGACCCTGTTCTCACTAGAGAAAATGCTTCGTTCGATGATGATTCGACGAAGAGATTTCCTGATGTGAACGCACGCCTCTTCATTCGACGATGATTAGAATGCGCCGCTGGAAAACCACACAGCTCAGCGCTTGATGCACGACGCACATACGACCTCCCAAGGCTTCATGCGATCTTTGTTAAGTGATATGTGAACGCACGGTTTATTAAATAATGATGATTAACTAATCTTCGTCATAATTAATGAAACATGTGTTCACATCTCACTTTAATAACGAAGATCAAATGAAGAGCGGTACCATTTACATTAGGTGACTGCTAACGAAGATCGTATGAAGCTGTGGGAGGCCACTATGCCTGGTTAAGTGTCTGACGGGCTGTGTGGTTTTCGATTGGTGCATCAAAAGACAACACTTGCTAGGCGCTGGACGCACGACGTGCTTGTGTGCAACCATGCCTGTTAAATCGCATGCTTTCACATCAGGAGATCTCTTCGTCAAACGAAGCGATTTCTCTCGTCAGAACGGGGTCATATTTATCCTGTTTTTTAAGACGAAAACAGTGTGCAGCAAAATTGAGCTATGTGAAACTAGCCAATGGAAACATCAAGATTGCGGCCCCTGCCAAAGTCACTGACACTTTGTGTGACTGCCTTCCTGAAATCACATGAACAGGTTATGGTTTGCCTTTTTGAATCACTTTTTTCTTAGCAGAAAGCTCCCGTTTGTGGCAGACTTGACCACAAAACTTAGTATTCAGTTGGTTTAAACAGCCCGAGGTCACAATTCTGTAGCGTTGATTTACAGAAATGGCACGTAAGTTGTGTTCGCCAAAAACTATGACCATAACCCACACGCTGTGCATGTTTGCAGAGTTGTATGAACTCCACATACAGACGGGTCGTGATGACAAGTTTAATTTTGATCCCGAGCTTAGGATCAGTGTTAACACGGAGTTGGACGTGAGGTTAGGGGCCATTCATAAAGTACGTACGCACTGAGAGGGGGGTTGGAGCCAATGCCTACACCCAACGTGACGTCACGAATTTTGCGTACAGGGTCTAAAAAGTAGGTACTTTATGGATGGCCCCTAAAACAGTGGCCGTCTATGTTGATCAGAGTTAGAGCTTTTTGGTGCTAAAAACAGTCGTCTACATGTATACAGGACTATTCATACACAACCAAGATACACCTTGTTCTGTGTGATAGTTTATTTTAAAAAAATTGTATTCTGTCTATTGACACAACAGTCTGTGTTTCACTGACTGTGAGAAAATATTTCAAACCAAGAATAAACGTAGAGTTATCAAAATCCACTTTACGTTTTTCACAATTTTCCTGTGTGGTCTTTGTTTTCAATAGACCGATTCAGTAAGCTCTGCCCATTTTGGAATTGACCAATCACAGGTTCAGGTAACCAAAATGTTTGGTTACCTGAGTCCTCAAAATGTTGTGCACAGAGCTACGGCAAATGCAGCACGAGTGACGCAAAAACACCATAAAAATCATTTTTATCAGCACAGAGGACCCTAGCCGGTTTAAAACGGATTGTATAAGACTATCCTAACCTACTTGTAATCCCTTAATAAATGTGTTTTTGTGTAACGTGAAAAACTCACCAAAATTAGCTTGTTGTTTTGCTATGTTGTGCATTCACTGCGTTCTAGATGTGTGCCGAGATGTTTTTGTTTGATCGCTCGCGTTACGTGTAATGCAGGCGTGTTGTACGTGCACGCACACAACCAGATAACATTGTGCACATTTTGCTTTCGAGCGTGCAGTTTCTGTGTGCGGGTGCTAGTTTCAATACGCGCTGACCAGGGCGCTGACGCACGGCGCGGCTACGCGACTCTACTGCACACGTGCATCGCACGTGTGGCGTGTTGCTGGGCAATTTCTAAATGGGCGGAGCTTACTGGATCGGTCTATTGTTTTAAACGTACCGGTACATGTATTAAACTAATTTTGGAGCATTTGTTCCTCAAACTAAAACTAAGGTAGTACTCAAAATGAATGTGTATCATAGAATTTTCATGACAAACATGGGTGCTTGTCACCACTGTACAGTTAGACTTGAGGTCAAGTCTCTAAACAGTCGTATTTGGTTCGTCTGACGCCTATAATCCCCACACGCAACAGTCGTTATGAATAGTACCTGTCCAGAGACTTGAGAAACCTGTATTCGCGCCAATATTAATGCATTCATGGCGCGTAATATATAATCACGCAGTTGCCATAGAACAAGTCAGAGGAGTAACATGAATATTAATATCGTCTCGCGTTTCGACCAATCAGCTCTCTACGTCCAATTCTGGTAGCAAACTCCATAGACCGTGTACAAAACGGAAACAGGTTTCTCAAGTCTGTAACTAGAGGTCGATTAGACTTGTTCCCAGTCCATTCGCGACTACGCTGCTGCGGTTTACGAACCAACCGGTTTAGTTACAGACTTGACATCAAGTCTACTGTACAGTAGGCCTATCAACATTTTTCTAAACCACAAATAATAAAAAAATTAATTCAAACCTAAAAGAATAATATATTCATGTCTGCCAAGAATTGCAATAAAAACACTATGCATGGGAGTGTAAAATTAGTAATTTTACCCAAAAAAAGACAGGGGTATTAATTAATATGTTAAATAGAAAATTACTATATTTAAAAACTTGCAGTGCAGAAATCTGTTACGTACATTTTGGAGTGTTAACATGATTTATCTGTAGGCAAATATGGCCTTCTGATTTACAAATGACTTCTTTATTGTATTACTGATAAATGAGACAGGGTATGTTTATATTATCCATTATTAAATAAGGTGTAGACCCGCACAAGTTAATGATATTTTGGTATCTTGGGGCTGTCCGAGGTCAGCTTATCGCCGATTGGTTGAGGACCCACGCGCAGGTGAAGCTCGGAAGGCTGCATACACATTTATACTTTCACACACCAAATGATCTTTAGGAGTCGAGAAACATGACTCATACATGTACCTTCTTCGCTTACATGTTCATATTTAGTAACTGTCGCATGTTTATGGCGCCGTCCCTCATCAAACACAAAGAATTCGCTCCATATCTCGGTCAAGTCAATCACGACAGTTACACATAGCATTTGAAACACTGATGTACATGTAGTCTAGTAGCAGCTACACTGTAGCGCCATGCCATGTCATATCGCACGATCTTTTGGCACCCGACTTTGATCGCATGACCAATAGCAGTGTACAATGTACGTACTATCAACGACGGCTCCGAATCATCCTCTTGCAACAGTGCCCCTTTAATGCACTCCCTAACTCCTGCGTACAGTGGCCCTGTTGAAACAGGCCCCATTTCGCGGTGGGACTAGCAACAGAAATCTTGTCGCCTCTGCTGGACCAATCAGGACGCTTGGCAGTGCATTGCAGCATGATTGCAGGTATTCAAATGTAATGCGCGCAGATTGTAAACACCGTGCATGCATGTGATACATGTACTCGGTAATGCTGGCTGTTGTCCGCGTCGGCGATTGGCTGCTATTTAAAGCATACTGGTGAATCCATTCCATTACATTCGTCGGCATGCATCCCTGTTATTAATTTGAAAAACTGCGGAGTAAATTAAGATCGTCGTTTGAAAGTTTGGTAGGAATGGGACAGTCATAAGAAACGGAACGCAATACAATTTCTGGAAAGTATAGAAATCGTTTCGGCATAACATGACCGAATTGATTAAATTACATCAAAATGATTCGGGCGTGAGTTGGCTCAAGACAACAGCCGGCTCACTCCACAGATTTGCGTGTGTTTCCTCAGGGTATTGTTACGTCGCTTTGCAGAGTGGAAATTCCCTGATATCTCCGAATGGGCATCGCGTCCAACCAATCAGCGATGAACTCTTATCATATGTGCCCAGACCTGTTGGGCGAGCATCCCCAGCTGGTCTGGCCACGAGACTAATGTAGGATGTGGCCAAAAAAACGCTACGTGTACTCACAAGAATGGTTTAATTTGAACCTTCCTTTAAAGAATTTGTGTACATGTGTTTAACAATACTTTTATTTCCATTTTATTTACCAAAGATAATACATGTACCTGTGTAGCGCTGCAAGATAGACCACTTATGAAGGGGTCGAAATTAACCTGAATTTCATGCTGGTCAGAAGGACCAGCAGATTAGATAACTCTACTTGTCTTGCTGAAAATTTGGTAGTCCACCGGTGCTTTTCAAAATGGCACCAAAATATACTTTCTG
The DNA here is from genome assembly GCA_037783545.1 of Henricia sp. BOLD:AAB3569. Classification (NCBI taxonomy): domain Eukaryota; kingdom Metazoa; phylum Echinodermata; class Asteroidea; order Spinulosida; family Echinasteridae; genus Henricia; species Henricia sp. BOLD:AAB3569. The sequence goes on along the minus strand of JBBELK010000822.1, from coordinate 1,004,137 downwards.
GTTTAAGGTCATTGAGTGCAGGATCCAACACTGGGGCATGTCTGGAGAGATCGGAGAAAGAAATGTAGGTATCTGAAAAGTCTAAAGCGATCGGGAATTGTTTGTGGTAACCAGGAAATCTTTGCATTGAGTAAGGAATGTTTACTGTGGATTAGGCATCAGGGAATGTTTCTATGAGTCTGTTTTCACTGGTCCAGCGTCTTTGACAGAGCTAGTGGTCCTTCTGATTCTTTACTGGTCTCGGACCAGTGTTAATTTCGACCCCTGTCGTGTGAAATCAATTCAAAAAAGCGAACTACGAAAAGGCACCATTTGAGTAAGCAAACTAGATCAGACGCGTGTCGTGGATGTTGCTGTAACTTTTTGCCACAACGCAGATTACACCACGAAAGGCGCGTCTAGTTTACTTACTAAAATGGTGCCTTTTCGTACTTCACTATATCGCATGAGTGGGCTGTCTTTCACCTACAGTACTATGATCTTTGATAAACTACTCACAAAAAGTTAAGAATATTGTGAGGTGTACGCAGATATAATTTTATTGAGGGTATGCATTCGGCTTGAATGAAATGTGTGATATGATTAGACAATTGTACATGTATGTATCTGCATGACAGACGCACCTTGTCACAGGAGTAGGTGAAAACAGTCATTTGATCACAAACAAATTCCAAAACTAAACCGTATACCAATATCCCTAGCTTATTGTGAGTAGTGTATTTACTACATGTATCTCTTGGGAAGTGAGCAGTAAACAACAACAAATAGGAATCCAGATTTTACACGCCTCTTAATTGGGTGTGGTCAGTACATGTATGCAAGTCTTTTTACGGCAACACAGACCATATTTTCCAGAAAATACCCTTGTCTGGTCTAAAAATAAAAGAAATAAGTTTCAGTTGTTCTAAAGAGATAACTTGGGCCCAAAAAGGTTTACAAATAGTGTGACAACATGCCTTTCTAAAAAAAACCTGTGTACAAATTTTCAATATACGCTCGTAACCAGGACGGCCTAAAATGTCTGTCCCGGTTACGAGTGTGTATTGGAAATTTGTACACAGGGTGCATGTTGTCACACTATTTGTAACCCTTTTTGGGCCTAAGTTATCTCTTTAGAACAACTTAAACTCGTTTCTTTTATTTTAAGACTAGACAAAGGTATTTCCTCAAAAATATGGTCGGTATGACAAGACTACCAAAACTTTAGTGGACCACTCTCACAGACAGCCATCTTCGTATAAAAAATATAACTGCGTATTAAATGCCATCAGGTACATGTACGCACATGGAAAATGATGAGAACATGAAATATGGCACAGCTGATGATGCGTGTCACATGAAATTACACTCAAGATTCTGATGCATGTGGCAATCTGTAGGAAGAGAGGTCCATTTGTCAAATTAGAATTGTTGTACATGTAGCTATATGGTTAATTTTCCAAACGTTTCATTTCGTATTGGTTGTAAAACCTACATGTGCAAGTCTTTGTAAATACCAGTACACGTCTATGTTGAGAAGTATATTTTGTTAAATTAAACCAACTGTAAAAAAAAAAGTTTTGTTTTTACAGTAACTGACAAAGTTAATTTCTATGAGCAGTATTAATCGCAAGATTTGCCTGCATGGCTAGATTCAAGCAAAATAGTTTTCTTAAAGATGAGATGACATTTCTATAGCAATGCAATAAAAATGACGCCCAATATTTAGAATACAGGCATGCTTCCTCTACGGTTCAAAACAAGAAAGCAATTTTCTTAAAATTTCAATTCCTTAGTACAGTGGGCTTGTTGGCACTGGAATAGACCCTTTGCAACGGCGGCCATGACAGGGGACAGGTTTTTATATTTAAAGGAGCATGACCAGATCACATTTTTGAGCTCCCATAGGTGATGAGATTGATACCATTATCATGTATCATATTTTTCTCGTTACCATTCAGAAATTTCGCGCCCTCAGTCCGTAAATTTCCAAGGATATCGTCAAAAACCACTGATGTTTTGTAAACTAATATATATGGTTCCATAAAGCAGTGCAGTGAATACACAAACCCTTTTTGCTTCCACATCCAAATTGATGATTGCAAATTTCCCGTTTTGTTCCCATGGGTAGTATTTCTGGGAGGTATTTTATGTGATTGTTAGGTTAGAACGAAATCTAGTTTAAAAAAAATCTGGTCACGCTCCTTTAAATGTGACAATAGATCCACAAAGTGCCTACTTCTGCATGACGCATGGTGACAAAGTGACTGCCCTCGTCATGGCTGCCGTGCAAAGGGTCTATTGCTTTTAAGACTGTTCCACTGTTTGAGCAAAGTGATCCCCACAGTAATGACATTTCCTGTCTCTGGTAGAATCCTGCAGTTAAGGGCTAACCAAGTTTGTTGGGGTTCAACCTGCATGGGATGAGCTGACCTCTGGAGCCATGCATCTTCCAAACGGCCCTAGAGGTGCAGTAGCTCAAGGAGGCACTTCAGGCAGAGTGGCGCGCCCTGCCTTAGTGGCTCTTATGGGAGCTTCTGCAGCCTTGCCACAAGTAGTGTTTATATGTGTAAAGACTCTATCATAGGAAAAATCTTGAGCGTGAGCTTCAAGAGTTGGCGAATTCGGTAAACTCTTGGCGTCACAATGTCTATGAGTATACTACGAGCTTACTACGAGTTGGGTCAAGTCAGTTACGAATTTGGTATGAGTTAACGACTTATTACGAATTAGGCAGGAGTTGCCCAAGTAAGTTACGATTTCACTACGAGCTTTCCAAGCTTACTGCGAGTCAGTTACGAGTGTGGCACGAGTTACCCGACTTCGGCATTTTGCGTTGGATTTGGCGCCAAACCATCTGGATTTTCACCGACTCTTGAAACTCGTGCTTAAAGTCTTATAACTCTTAGACCACTCGTACAACTCGTAACAAACTGGACGAGTGCTGGACGAGTGGCCTACGAGTTACGTGCGAGTTGCTCACGAGTTGGCAACTCGTGGCCGAAATTTTAAACTTGTTTAAAATTGTCGCCACGAGTTGCGCGCTGCTACGAGTTTCTAGAATTCACCAACTCGTGAAGCTCCTGCCGCTCGCGCCCGAGATTTTTTCGTGTCTTTACTGATCAATAAAACGTTGCATCTCTCAGCCTCCTAGATTTTTTTGGTTGGAGTATAACTTTTGGGTTTTTTTTACCATATTTTGTTCCTTAATTTACAGTGTGTTGCATGAAGTAAACAGTATTGGTACAAGATTATTAGTCAAGATTGAGTGCAAAACATTTTCTCTTTTTGCAATATGATGGAATAACAATAAAATATTTTGTGGATCTTTTGTAATAAAAATTGGAACTTGTCTGCTTCGTATCAGTATAATAGTGTGGAAACACGTGGGGAGGCCACTGCCCATTCAAACTTGATGCCATTCATGAAAGGGTCTTTTTTTTTCAAACCCCCACGGTTGCTGTACGTTCATACTGTAATCAGAATGTCAAAAACACAGAAAAATTGAAAAGGGTGTATTTTCTTGTACATACACCCAACAGTTCTCGTCTAATACTTTTTGATGTAACTCAAAAACTATTTTATTGATTTTTGTCATTTAAAAAGTGATGTGTGCACCGATATTTTACGCACACAATGAGTGGTTACATTTGGCCAGTAGACACCGTTTTCAGTAAGAAATCACGCATTTTATGAGATTTTGCTCCAAAACAGAAGTTGCACTTTTGTCAATATGTTCACCTTTACACACTGAAATTGTTTTCTTGCCATTATTACCCCTTGTCGTAACTTCAGTTAAGTAACGGAGTGCTTATCTGCAAGAACTGTTCAATAATGAGTGGGTCCGCCATCTTTTGCAATCTTGTTGTTTCCCATTGGACCATTGACTCCATGATCAGGCTTAAAGGCAGAGGCTCGTCAGCAGGATGCGCGCGCCAAATTTGTGCCACGAAATACGCAGCTCCATAGCAAAGGCATGGAGCTGTGTATTTCGTAGCACGAATTTGGCGTGCGCGTATTGCTGACGAGCCTGTGCCTTTAAAGGCCCTGTACGTGATCTGTTTTTTAGCGATTCTGCGAATAAAACCATTATAAATCAGAAGAAAGACATCAACAAACTCATCCGAAGAAATTTCAGCTTTGCCAAATGTACCACGTTTAAAAAAAAATATTCGTTCTCAGTTGATTGGGTACTATGTGGCTTGCGTCATGCACTCTGTGGCGCACATCATATACTGCGTGTGCGCGCGATCCATAAAAATGCATCGCGTTGGAAGTAGGAACACGCACACACAGTACACAGCGCCCATGCATTTTGGACCGCGTAGATCTGCGAACCAAAAATAAGTAAATCGTTTGCAAACGATCTAAATAATTTCATCTTTACGGATTATTTTCTGGTAAAATTATATCATTTTGAGCGGAAACCTTTCATTGGGTAGTTGCTATTAATTCAATATTTACTTTCAGAACTTTTCCCCTGTAAACTCGTCGATTACTTTTTGGGGTCATTGCAAATGATACACTGGGCCTTTAAGCCTGCTAGGTCTTAGTTCCCTGATCTGACAATAGTAAAGCCAGGGTCTGTATAATACATATACCAGTAGGTAAATTATTCTAAACGTTATCTGTATAAAAAAGAATGGCATCTGCACACAATTACCCCTTGTCCATGTCCGCAACCCCATCTTCTACATCCAAATTGCTACATACACCATCTTGCTCTTTGGGATCCGGACAGGATGCACTGCCCTCAAATTCCTCTGCATTTACATCACATTTGTCCTCTTCCTCACACCCACATCCACTCCCAGTCCTTTCATCATCTTGCGCACTCCACGTTTCTTCTTCTTCATTGTCAAAGTAACATTCCTCCTCATCTTGCGCTCTGAGGGCGAGAGAGTCGTACTCGACGTTGCTGTCCACGGTAGAGTAGTCAAAATCCTCCTGGCCACTCAGGAACCGTTGATGCATGTGGTGGAGGAATTCCTGTCGTAGCATGGCTTTCTCTTCGGGAGTTGCTGGAGTTGGCTCTCGATTGGCTGATGTGCTTGGTTGTCTGTTACTCGGAGATGCTCCGTGTGAATTGGTTTCTGAAATTCAGGGGTCATTTTTTTTTTAAACTAATGAGGCTAGGATAAATTTCACAATGATTTATGCTGTATTATGGGCCAATTAAGGGGTGAACCTTATTTTTCTTGTTGCATTGAGCATTATTAGGCTTTAATGAACGAATTTTTGGTACATTGTAAGGTGCCTGTTACTCGAAGATGCTTCGTCTGAATTACTTCCTGAAATTAAAGGGTCTATCCAAAAAAAACCTAAAGGCAAGGATAAATGTTATCTGTTCCCAGATATTGATTGCTTTCCGTGACGTAGAACATCCGGGAATGTTTGGGTGTCAACAGTCACGCGCGTACATGTACATCATGTACATGCGCGCACTAATAGACGCACATGGACATGCGTAAAATCTACTCACCAACATATTTTCATTCACAGATGCCGCATGCGCGCGTTGCGATACGTTCAAATTATTGAGCATGCACTTACATGTAGCTTGTAAAAACGAAAGTGCTTTTACTTGATCACGATTTTTAGCCTGAAGAAATACGTTAAAGCACAGGCTCGTCAGCAATGCCCGCGCGCCAATTTCGTGCCACGAAATACGCAGCTCCATGCCTTTGCTATGGAGCTGCGTATTTCAAGGCACGAAATTGGCGCGCGCGCATTGCTGACGAGCCTGTGCCTTTAACAGCCATGGCACAACAACGTTATAAGCAACAGAGGTAAGTGCAACCAATGCGCTTTTCTTGCTCTTTTTGCCGGTTATCACTCGGGCCACGTGGGTCATGAAAAATGACACCCAAAATGGTGGACGGAAGGCGTGACGTCACCGGAAAGCAATCAATTGGTGTTAATTTTTCCTGTATTATGGAAGTACTAAAAGTGTTGAACGATAATTTTCTTGTTGCATTGAGCATTCTTAGAATTTAATTAACGCAATATTTGATATGGTGCCTAATCACCATTGAAAAAAAAAAACATAGGATGGAAGAAAAATCTTCATCGGGATTCGAACACAAGACCTCTGACACTCGAGGCAGATGTGTCCCTGAGCTATGAGGCACAGTGGTACACTCCATCAGTTTTTCCTTACAAACCCATTTCGTAGAAAAAACCCTGAGGGAGTATACCAATGTGTGCCTCATAGCTCAGCTGGTACAGCATCTACCCAGTGTTGGGGAAAACCTGATGGAGTCAGTGTACTACTGTGCCTCATACTTAGCTCAGCTGGTAGAGCATCTTCTCAGCGTGTCAGGGGTCTTGGGGAAAACCTCAGGGAGTATAACCACTGTGCCTCATACATGTAGCTAAATCACCTTCCCTCGAGTATAACTGCATCCTGAGATCTCAGGGAAATTCCATTCTGCAAAGCGACGTTACAATACCCTGAGGAAATCCATGCAAATCTGCGAAGCAAGGCGGCTGTTGCGTCTAGCAAACACACGCCCAAGGCATTTTGATGTAATTTAATCAATTTGGTCATGTTATGCCGAAAACAAACAATTTCTATACTTTCCAGAAATTGTATTGGGTTCTGTTCCTTATGACTGTCCCATTCCTACCAAAATTCCTGTCGACGATCTTTATTTAATCCGCAGCTTTTCAAATTAATAACAGGGATGCATGCTGACGAATGTGAATAGTATGCTTTAAATACATGTAGCAGCCAATCGCCGATGCGGACAACAGCCAGCATTACCGAGTACATGTAGCACACTGCATACACGATACTTACAATCTGCGCGCGTTACATTTGAATGCCTGCAATGCACTGCCAAGTTTCCCGATTGGTCTAGATGAGACGACAAGATTTCTTCCGCTTGTTCCCCAGCGAAATGGGGCCGGTTTCCTCAGGGTATTGTAAAGTCGCTTCGCAGAGTGGAAACTCCCTGAGATCTGAGGATAGTATAACTGATGATTACTAGAAATGGGTCTCCATTCTCACCTTCATCTTCATTTTCAGTGTCATCTTCTTCATCATCTTCCTCCATCATTTCATCTTCCTCATCTCTCTGCTTCTGAAGCAACTCCTTCGTTTCTTGCTCATCCATAAACGTCATCAAAATACTGGAAAACTTTAAATCACTGCGATCAACCGGTTTCAATAGCCCCTTCCTCTCTTCTTCCGTAAGAAACTGGCCGATGTACTCTTCAAACATAAGTGGGTCCCGGTCTTTCATAGCGGAGTCCTCAAAATACATGCCCTCTTTTTCGAGTTTCTTCAAAGCTTCGTAGCGGCGATTTTTGACCCCAGCTTGTGACCTCCCCGCTTTTAACCTTCTCTTTGCTTCTTTAAGGAAAAAGTCTATTTCATAGTCCCCCGAGAGATCTCGAAAAATTTCCAGATGTTCTTCTTTCAGGGATAAATGAAAGCGTTCGAGAAAGATGGCAGGTTTTTGATCGAGGAGTTCAGAAAGGATTTTAAGTTTTTCGGATGATGTGAGTTCGTCTTCGCCACGTTGTTGGCTCTTGATGAGCACTTGGGTGGATACAATGTGAGACAGCATTCTGTGTCGAGCTGCTATCCCATCTGGATCTTCTGATGAAGCTGCCATATTATTAATTGAGGTACAGTATCCCCATCTGAAATGAAATTATTATTAATTACAAAAATTATTCTTTCTGGTACTGCAACAAGCGATCCCACTCCTGACACTATGTTTTAAAGATACATGTATGACTGCAGTACTAAAGTAAAAATGTCACCTTATGTTGCAAAGATTACTGGGTCTACTCTACACGAAAACCAGTGAACTACATGAATATCTCTGCAATGAGTGTTTAAGTTTATCAGTGAATGTTTAGACCCATGTGGGATACCGTGGCCGAGTGGTTTGGGTCATTGACTCGCAATCATACATGTACGTGAAAACTTGGGGTTGCGGGTTCGATGCTTCCCCACAACGGTCGAGTTGACTTCTTCGGTTGAGCGCATAACGGTCGAGTTGGTACAACGATCAAGTTGGTTCGAGTCGAGCTGGAAAACTCGACTAATATTTGGTATTTTTTCCATACATATTGAACAAAGATTTGAATGAAATTACCGGCCCCCTGGAATCAACAGATCATCCGTGTGTAATCGTGACAACAGAGGGCGCTGCGTGCGCACGTGAATGGTTATCTTGTGTAGTAATTAACTGAATGCAATTTTTGAAGGAGAAAATGTGATTTTCTACAGAAAAGCAACATTTGCGACAAAAGTGCAAGTGGGAAGTATATCTTTGAATTGAGCTAGTATCAATTCCAAGGCTTTTGCTTTTTTTTGTTTTTAATTTCCCCCACGGATAGTAGCCTAGGTCTATTTCTGGAAGGTACGCCTATTTTATATGATTGTTAGGTTAGAACGAAATCCATCTTTGGATTTTTTTTCATATACATTGAACACGGATTTGGGTGAATTTATATATTGGAATCGATAGCTTATTCAATTCTAAGATATACTTCCCACTGACACTTCCGTCGCAAATGTTGCATTTCTGAGATAAATATTAAAATAAATGATAAAATTACTGCATAAAGTAATGCACAAAATGACGTGGCGAGTGGTCTGTGCGTAAGCGCGACAACAGAGGGCGCTGCGCGCGCGTGAATGGTTATCTTGTGCACTAACTGAAGGCAATTTTTGAAGAAGAAAATGTTATTTCTCTACAGAAAAGCAACATTTGCGACAAAAGTGCAAGTGGGAAGTAGGACTTCCTTAAAATCTTTGTTCAATGTATACGAAAAAAATACCCCATCTTTTTTTTAAGAATCTGGCCACGCTCCTTTAATCATCGCGTACAAGTTGTGCCGAGTCGAGTTGTCTCAACGGACGAGTTCTCGGTCGTCGTCATTGTCATTGATCATGGAGGAAGAAACACATTTCTTCCTCCATGCATTGATCATGCAGCGCGCGAAGTTCGTGAGCAACTGCGTGCGTTGTCAACGGAGATTTGCGGGCCAAACCCAACGAGTGAAATTATATCCTTCGCATAGGCCTACAACTAAATTTGTAACTGTGTCCAAGGCACAATCATGCAATTTACAGCAACACAATCCTTTATAAACAATGTATTTTTAAACTCGCCTTTTTTAACACTTGAGTTTCAGCGTTGCAAGGGCCAAGGCAACTGCCCAATGCAGCAGTGGCGGCCATTTTGCTTGACATGCACGTCATAACCTTAGCCAATCACATTTTCCGTTAGAGGTTAACTCATAAGCGTCTGACCAATGAGGCTCTTCGTAACTAACTCGTTGATAGATAAACTGCAGTAGCGCCTAGTGTGTGCATGCATCCATGGTGCATGCATGGAGGTGCATGTAAACAAACATTTATTTTCACAAATTTAAAGTCTATAAAGAGTGAGTGGTGACATCAGATAACACCATAGGGGGACGCAACTTTACTGGAGGTTCCGGTTCTGTGACCTCGAGCGCGGTGAAAACAAACGCCCGCTCGATCGCATGTTGCATGCTCTATGACTTATAGCCTTGTCCAAGGGCAAGGGCAAGGCTATGAAATTGTGTGAATCCGTGAAGAATTTGCCTGTAGGCTATGCAGCGAAAGTGCGCCACCGTACCATGCGGTGATCTTGTAGCCAACTGCCAAATAGTCTGGTTACCGTAATATCTTGGTCTGAATCCTGACTTGCTGGTAACCAGACTATTTGGCAGTTGTATGGCTATAAACCCTTTCACGGTTATCGACGCCATGTTGTTCACGGGGCAGTTCGAACACGCGTTGCTGTGTGCGTCCGCGGATCGTATACGAATGCATTGTTAGCCATGTTAGCTATAGGTCACAGTGCATTAGCTACGATCCACGCACGCACACGGCAACGCGTGTTCGAAGTGCCCCGTTGCCCGTGAACAAGATGGCGTCGATAACCGTGAAAGGGTTTATTCACCGCGTGGTGGCGCACTTTCGCTGCATAGCATACAGGCAAATTCTTCACATATTCACACAATTTCATAGCCTTGGACAAGGCTATCTATGACTATGCTAAGGCCTTTTCCCACTACCCACCTCAGACCCGGGTAACTTTTCTACCCGGGTAGCGGTAAATAACCCGGGTTACATTTAACCCGGAGTTTCTTTTCACACGACAAGCGTTAACCCGGAGAAGCACTTACCCGGGTCGTCTCTTACACGGGTACAACAGCGACCCTTTTCCCACGGCATTTCTGCATGCGCAAGTACCCGGGTACACCAATCAGCACAAATACCCAGAAACCATTGCGTGTGGAAAATCGATCGATCGATCAGGCTGCGCGCGCACACACAAACATAACGGACGACACAGAAACATCACTGGCAATTTTGCTGTTAATATTTCGCATGTTTAATCATATTAAACATGCGTGCTTTCACTGGCCTCACGGGTATTTTGTTGTACTCTACCTTCAGAAGAGTACCAGTTTGACAGTGCCATTCAAGAATTTAACTCGCTAAATAGCCTACCCGGGTAGGCTATTGTCGTCGTTTCCCACGACAAACGTTAACCCGGAGAATCGTCTCAAGGTCGCCGTTAACCCCGAGATTGGTGGGTTAACCCACCTCCCGAGCAGGGCTAGAAATTACCCGGGTTAAGTGGCATTTTTGGCCAGATAACCCGGGTAATTCGTAACCCCGAGATTTGCCGTGGGAAACGAACCCTTAACCCGGGTAATCTCGGGGTTAAATTTTTCTGTTACCCGGGTTATCTCGGGGTTAAAGTGCCGTGGGAAAAGGCCTCTAGAGGCGTAGTCGCTATAAAAGGTCTAGAGCAGGCATTTGTTTTCACCGCGCCCGAGCCTCGAGGTCACAGAAGCGAAACTTCCGGTAAAGTTGCGTCCCCCTATAGACCTTATCGCAATAGGAGACTTTGAGATTTGGTGGCGGCAAACATATGTTTGTTTTCAATACTGGAGAGACTTTTTCACCAGCATCATAAGTCTGTGCAAAGCCAGTTAACTTCTCTCGAAACAAAAGAAATAAACTCCTCAAAAAAAGTTAGGAAAGTCAAGTTTGACTGACGATTTCTATCTTGTTGCAAAATAATTTTCCTTGAATTTTATATCATTGGAAAGCCCTGTTATTCCTCTTTACGATGATGTGTCATTTGTTATGATTAAGCAATTGGGGGATGTGCAGCACAGCTGAATACGGGGGCGGGTGTAAAGTGAAATGTCACAAAATGCATTGCTATTGTCAAAATGTGCATTGACACATTCCCATCCTCCAAGCAAAAGGGGAATGCACTGCATGACAATAGCAGTGAATTTTGTGACATTTCACTTCCCACCCACCCCTGTATTCCGCTATACTGCACATCCCCCAATTGATTAATCATAACAAATGACACATCACTGTAAAGAGGAATAACAGGGCTTTCTAATGATACAAAATTCAAGGGAAATGATTTAGTAACAAGAGAGAAATCGTCAGTCAAACTTGACTTTCCGAACTTTTTTTGAGGAGTTTATCTTAAGACAGATCTAAGGAGATAACTTCAGCAACAAATATTGCAACAACATAGCACTTTCTGAAAACCCTGTGTACAAATTTCCTATTTAACGTATGTAACTTTGTGACATTTTTTGGTGTCCTTGTTACATACAGTATATTGGAAATTTGCACACAGGGCTTTCAGGAAGGTATGTTGTGGCACTATTCGTTGCAGTTCTTTAGCTGAAGTTATCTCCTTAGATCCATCTTAAGATATTTCTTTTGTTTTGAGAGAAGATGAATGACATTGTACAGGGATATAATCCTGGAAGAAAAGGTCTCTCCAGTATTGAAAACAGACTCATATAATTAACGGTCGATTTCACGAAGCGCTACATTCCTTCATCATGTTCATAACTCGAAATGCACATTACTTGAGACACATGTTTAATACAGTGGTTCCCCATTGCAACTTAACTGGTGTTACAAGGATCATAGAGCTTCGTGAAATCGGCTCCAGTCCGCTGTTGTTTGCGTCACTCTTGTGCTAAAGTGCGCACGCTAAAAATGACGCAAACTGTGAAACAATAGTGGACCGATCACGTGGGACCAGGCATTATGTTTGTAGTCTCATACCCAGACCTGCCGGGGATGCTCTCCCATCAGATCTGGGGACTTGCAATGAAAGCTCATCACTGTTTGGTTCAGGCCCGCACTGAATTTCGGTGCAGGACCACCCCCGCGAGGTTTTGGCTCATTATTAAAAGCACTGGGGGTAAAGCTCGGAAGGCTGCACAGACACCACACACACACACACCCGACCGTGTTTTTACACCCTTATGGGGTACCTCTTTTGTTACACACACCCCAAATGGTCTTTACATGTATGTCGATAGTCTTAATTAGTCTATGGACCCAATTTTTCTTTCGGTGTTGCATGGCAGCGCAACTGGGCAAGGTTCGTTACTTTGCCCAGTTGCGCTGCCATGCAACACCGAGAGAAAAATGGGGTCTATAGAGAAAACCAGAGGGAGTATACCAACTGTGCCTTATAGCTCATGGTAGAGCATCTGCCCGGTGAGTCAGAAATGTTCGGTTCAATTCGCGATCGATCGCGAGATCTTGATAGGGCCCTTAAAATTTCTCTCTCATCCCAAGTTTGGTTGTTTCATTTCAATGGTGGTTAGGCGCTATACCAGATGTTAATTGCATTTACACATTTTTAAGCAGGGTTGAAATTAACCTGAATTTCATGCTGGTCAGAAGGACCAGCAGCCGATTTCACGAAACTTTACGCAATTGCGCAAGTCCACTTACGCCATAAATTATTGCGCAAGTAATGGCGTAAGTGGACTTGCGCAATTGCGTAAAGTTTCGTGAAATCGGCTGCAGTAGATTAGAGAACTCTACTGGTCCTGCTGAAAATTTGGTGGTCCACCGGTGCTTTTCAAAATTGTTTGTGGTAACCAGGAATTCTTCACATTGAGTAAGAAATGTTTACTGTGCATCAGAGAATGTTTCCATGAGTCAGTAAATGTTTTCACTGGTCCATCTGATCAGCGTCTTTGACAGATCTAGTGGTCCTTCTGATTTTTTACTTGTCTCGGACCACAGGACCAGTGTTAATTTCGACCCCTGTTGAGTGATTTTTCAGCCATCATAGGATGTCATAAGAAAGAGAATAGTGATAACATGGATGATAGCTGCCATTTTCCAAATAATTCCTCAGCAATTTAATCTTGGTTTCTTTTTTCCAGGACACCCTGTATACGTGTACGGTATGCATACATTTGATTCTGAATACACATGACATTGTTGCTTGTTGCAGAGTAAAAATGGCCTGAGTGGCAATTACTATAAAGGAGCCTGCCAGGGGGAGCCTGCCAGCTGGCAGAGATCTACATCATGGCAAGTTGCTTGGTGGAACTCTACATGTGGTCTCTCAAGCCCTCAGTTACCATTAGAGGTTAGTACAACACAAACACTGAATTTCAATTCCGTAATAAGGTATATCGCCAATCGTGTTTCAACAACTGATGAGGGCGCCCTTCTGCAAAGCACTATGGGATTTAGCTGGGGTCAAATAATCAAAAACAAATTTTTTAGTTACATCAAAAAGTATTAGACGGGAACTTACTTTTTGTGTTGGGTGTATAAAGTATGATGTTTTGTCGCACCCCCTAGGATTGGTCTAGTTGGAAATGGCCTAAAAAAATTAGGACCTTATAGGCTGTGAGGGATGACTCATCTGTTTTTATGCAACCAAATGTCTCTGACCCTATAGAACTCCACTAGACGGGGGAAGAGCAGGTGTATTTATTTATTCACCACATCCAACAGCAGATTAAAGGCACAGGCTCGTCAGCAATGCGCACGCGCCAAATTCGTGCCTTGAAATACGCAGCTCCATACCTTTGCTATGGAGCTGCGTATTTCGTGGCACGAATTTGGCGCGCGCGCATTGTTGACGAGCCTGTGCCTTTTAAGGATCGCCAATTACAGGAATGGGATCAATTAACATAGACATTCAATAACTATCGACTTGTAAGTTGAATTAAAAACGGCCAGAGACACCGGGGAATCCCTCCCCTTGCTCTTCACGAAAGAATGCTCTGGGATCTTTAAAGTGCGTTACCAAAACCTAACACACTGGACCAACGGCTTTACATGTGTGATTAAGTGCCTTGCTCAAGAGCACAAGTGCCACAACCCGTCATGGCATGGAATCGAACCCACATTCTAGTACTGGCAGAGGAACTTGAGTTTGACGCACTAGACCGCTCGGCCATAACAAACTGTCTTGCCTGAGGACACACTTGTCACAACCAATGATAGCCAGGAATCTAACCCACATTCTATAGGAACTCCGGAGTTTAGTGGGGCATTCATCATGTACCATAATATACCACACAATCCTGACAACTGTGGATTTGTTTCATGATGTTTAATTTGTGTTTTTGTCCTTTCCCCAGACATTGATGTTGGTTGTCACACCTACCACGACAAAGGAGAATCAGGTACATGTATCATTAACTCTTTCACTGCAGAATTTTTTCAAGGCCAAACTATTTTATGCGTACAGGTGAGCCGCTATTAGCTGCACCTTTCTGGCCGGAAGTAGATGTTTTGAGAGTTAACATCTTAGCACTCATCGGGGCTGCGTTCGGGCGTGTACTCGTGTTAACACCAGTATACTCCCGCGCGCGCGAACGGCAAGATTAACGACACTCGGGTCAATGAGAGTATGCTCTCGCTACTCCCTAACAAATGGGGTGTGTGCTCTTACTCCTGACAAGTGTCATGTGATTTGTAAGAAGATGGCGGAATATGGGTGTGATTTTTGTGAATTTGCTCAACATGTCAATTCGATTACTGAAACAACAACTCATTAAGGTTTGTTTTAGACGGCATCAAGGTTCTCACAACTTACATGTACGGTCTGTATTTTCTTCAGTTTTTTGTGAACAGTGAAACAGCATTTTTTGTGCAGTCATGGCAAGAGATGGCCATCTTGACTGATGGCCATGCGGTCTGCGGACTCGCCGTTCGCGTAATGTGACCCGAGTACAATGCGCACGCATAACTCAGAAGTAGCGAAAACAGTACGCCCGAACGCAGCCCAGAAGTCCAAAGAGCTGTTAGGACTAATGGGCTAAATTATGGATTTATCAGACAAATGTTTTCTTAACCCTGTAAACGAAAAGTCCAATGATTAAATTTGTGTTACATTTTAGGCCGTCCCTGTTACGAGCGTATATTATTGGAAATTTGTACACAGGGTTTTTAGAAAGGCATGTTGTCACACTATTTGTAACCCGTTTTGGGCCTCAAGTTATCTCTTCAGAACAACTTAAACTTATTTTTTTTATTTTGAGACTAGACAAAGGTATTTCCTCGAAAATATGGTCTGTGTTGCCGAAATGCCCCCTTTACCGTGGAAAGACCCAAATGTGAACGTATGCCTCTTCGATTGTAAGTTTTACACTCAGTAACGTCTACAGGGCGAGCTGTGTCGCGGAAGAATTACATGTGGCCTCCTTATCTAGGTAGCCTGTATTTGATTGTATTTGATTGTAATTTATTGTAATTTTATTTTGACAACTGGTTTAATTTGTTTTTGTTTCAATGTAGTTTCTACTGGATATCTTAAACAGAAACAGCAGTATGCAGAAAGTAAGTCGAGAGTCAAGTCTTATCTATTGCTGTCCTATAGGGTAGGACAAATGCAGGTCCCTGCAGGCCATGATGTCATAAAAATAAGGGCAGGTCACTCTGGCTGGCCTTGATTTTATCAAAATTTCAAAGGGAACTGATATGAGGCCAACTGGCTCCACAGTCAACCCAACCTGAGATCTCAGGGTATGTCCACTCTGCTAAAGCGATGTTACAATCCCCTGAGGAAATCTACGCAAATCTGTGAAGTAAGGCAGCTGTTGCGTTCGGCGACCACACGCCCGAGTCATTTTGATATAATTTAATCCATTTGGTCATGTTATGCCGAAAAGAAACAATTTCTATATTTTCCAGAAATTGTATTGGGTTCTGTTCCTTATGACTGTCCCATTCCTACAAAAATTTCCGGCGACGATCTTATTTACCGGGTACTCCGCAGTTTTTCAAATTAATAACGGGGATGCATGCTGACCAACATGAATGGAACGGAATCCCCTGTGTGCTTTAAATAGCAGCCAATCGCTGACGTGGACACGGCCAGCATTACCGAGTACATGTATCACACTGCATGCACGGTGCTTACAATCTGCGCGCGTGACATTTGAATGTCTGCAATGCACTGCCAAGCATCCTCATTGGTCCAGAGAGGCGACAAAATTTATCTCGCTTGTTCCCCAGTGAAATGGAGCTGGTTTCAACAGGGCCTCGGTACGCACGAGAAGGGGAGTGTGTTATGGGGCACTGTTTAAAGAGGATGCAGTCAACCTCGTTCTAAGGGCTTACTGGTTATCAGTGATGTATACAAGTGTCATGAAATTTAAGAGGATAGGGTGTGCTGGCCAAGTTGGCCTCAGAAAGTGTACCGTATATCTTGAAGGGAGAGAAACGTTGCACTGAATACCACCAAATCAACTTGAGCAAGCAAGGGTTTTTGTGATTCTGTGAACATAGAAACTAATTTTTTTTCTCAAAGTCTCTGAACACAAATTTGAAAGGATGAAACATGGTCACAGTTTTTGAGAAATTAGAATTAAAATCAGGTCAACAATTTTTTTTTTTTTTTTTGTACAGGCAGAGATTTGCTGTGGACTCCAAAGAATAGACGGCCTGAAAAACTCCGGGACCAAATTAAGGAAGTTGAGGTAAATAGTAATAAAGGCCCTATGTATCATTTGCAAGATGCAACTTTTTGCAGATTCGTGGAATAAGAGTGTAAAATGTATAAGGAAGAATGTTGGTAAACTAGCCTGAAGAAATTTTAGCTACATATATGCATCAGTGTTTCAGAAAACCTTGAAAATCTATATATGGATTTTGTGTACAAGTAAATGGTAAAAAAGTCCCGTGCACAGGACTTTTTTAGAAACCCACCTTAGGTTGTCAATTTCCAACATAAAATACCATTTTTGACTGAAATAAATTCATGTGGTGTTTGTTACCATTGATATCAACACTTTGATGAGTAAGGTTTTTCCTGTCAACTCATAAAAAACAAAATTGGGTCATTGCAAATTATACAATGGGCCTTTAAATACACATGTATGTCAGTCCTTCATTTTTAAGGAGCGCGATTGCGCAGGCGCTCCTACCGCGCTCCTCATCATTTTCGGGGAGCGTAAAAAAAAGCGCTCCTCAAAAAATAACGGGACCATCAATGACAAAGTGTCCGAACGCCCACAGTCCGATCGAAAGGCCGGCACTAAACATACTTGAGCAGTTTTCTCCAATTCTCTTGATCGCTACCGAAAGCCCAATCCGACTGATCGATCCTAGACAAATCGCTATCGATAATGCGTGTGTACATAATGTTGGTTCATCCAGCCAAGCCACGCCACCCGTGATAGACTGCGTATTTTTATTGGTTGGTTGAATTTTCAGCAAAGACAAGGAGCCAATCTTATCTGCATCCTTGTCTTACATGTCCTTGGGCGCTCGCTGCAGAAAGCGATGTTGCAAGTGAGAGTGTCTCAGGTGACAAGGTTCCACACACTGCACGGAGTGTGTGCTATTGTACACGCGTGCGATCATGCTGCGGCGACCATTGACGCGTTGAACAATATCTTGCACAATACTCCCACGTAGTGTTTGCGTTTCCATGAAAATCTTCCACGTGAGTCCCTATGACGTACATGTAGTATGCATTGTGCCCAAACAACCATAAAGGCTCATATATTAATGTTTGCTTCATGTACATGTATTTTGAATGTGGATTTTGTCAGGAATTGCTAACAAGTCATCAGGTCGTCTTCACGAGATGGAGATCAAGGAGACAATTTCAGGTGATTACTTCGTACGGTAGTGAGGTTTCGGTTGCACACGGTTTCGGTTGCACAGTAAAACGGCGAGTTTTAGTGAATTTTGCGTCATCAGTACACACGTACTTGTGGCGTTTTCACAAATATCCCAAGTGTAGTTTTGTTGTGAAAAACGGACAGTGAATGGTGAAGATTTTGATGTTTGGCTAAACATAGTCGTAATCACTAACCGTGCACACCGAAACCGCGCTATTGTGTCTTTAAAACATTTAAAGTAAAGGCCTATGTATCATTTGCAAGATAAAACTTTTGACAGATTCGTGGAATAAGAGTGTAACATATCTAAGGAAGAATGTTGGTAAACTAGCCTGAAGAAATTTTAGCTACATAGATGCATCAATGCTTCAGAAAACCTTGAAAATCTATATATGGATTTTGCCAATGAATGTTAAACAAATTAGAAAACCATCTTCGGTTGTCAATTTTCAGCATGAAATACCAATTTGGACGGAAATAAATTCATGTGGTGTTTGTTACCATTGCTATCAACACTTTGAGTAAGGTTTTTCTTGTCAACTCATGAAAACAAAAATTGGGTCATTGCAAATGATACAATGGCCTTTAATAGGGGTTGATTTCACAAACGGATATTTTGTTGTAACAACTGATGAACCCGTCGCAAAGTTACTACTACCAAATAGCTAATCACAACTTTGCAAATGGTCCTGCCCAAAGATTGTACAACCATGTACATGTAGCAGTTCTGCCCACAACTTTGGACGTGTGTCCGCCGCAAGTGTTTTGTGAAATGAAACTATAAAACCTGTTGTAAACTTATAAAGGGTTTCGCAAGTTGCGATGGATTAGACTACTTGCGACATGGTCATAAGTGACGTGCCTCAAGCCTTTGTGAAATTAACCCCTGACCTTATAGAACCATCCAATCACGGCCTTTTGTACTATAAGGTCAGTTTTTACAAACTTTATACAACTTTTGAATTATTAGTCTTTCTACAAAGTTGAGGCATGTTTTTTGACACTATTTTAGCTGTTGACGGCCTCATGAATCAATACAGGGGGTACCGGTAAGAAACTTTGCAGACATCCACTACGGGGGTAGGTCCTGTCATTTTTAGACTTCTTTAAAGTCTGAAATCGCGTATACTTCAACAATTATGGGAAGTACCGTATGCATAACTGGTACATTACACACAAAGTCAGACTTGAAATAAGTCTAAAAACATAGAACCTACCCCCTGATCAATAGTACTTAAAAAGTTCGGTATTTTTTTTCGTATACATTGAACAAAGATTTTAAGGAAATTACCTCCTGGAATCAACACATATGTAATTTTAAGATATACTTCCCACTTGCACTTTTGTCGCAAATGTTGCTTTTTTGTAGAAAAATCACGTTTTCTTCTTCAAAAATTGCCTTCAGTTAGTGCACAAGATAACCATTCACGCGCGCGCGCAGAGCCCTCTGTTGTCGCGCTTACGCACAGACCGCTCGCCACGTCATTTTGTGCATTACTTTATGCAGTAATTTTATCATTTATTTATCTCAGAAATGCAACATTTGCGACGGAAGTGTCAGTGGGAAGTATATCTTAGAATTGAATAAGCTATCGATTCCAATATATAAATTCACCCAAATCCGTGTTCAATGTACATGAAAAAAAATCCAAAAGTTCAGTCCAAGTTAAACTGACGTGGTCTCCCAGTTACATCCACAACCATAAATTTGTTAAATTCAGTAAACTCTCATTATATCCCTCCTTCAAGGGACCGAACTATTGCGAGTGAATTTATTGCATTGGACAGTTGGAATGTCTTCCATTTAAGTGAGGTTTATCCGGTCAAATGGTTGAGTAAAATGTTAGAACATTGCAGTATACAGGATTTAAAATATGTTGCTATGTTTGTTTTTGTCATTAGGTTATGCTGAGCAACTGCATCCTGCTGTCTTTCCAAGTTTCAGCCCACAGTGGAGATATGGAGAGGATTCTTATTGACAAATCGCTGCTGGGGAAGTTCTGCTCTGAGACCATCAGCAGTGGTAAGAGGACATATCTGTTTAAGTTTGACCATGAAGTTGGGACATATACCTCAAAAACCATGTCTCATTAATATCTACTTCAGCCAGTATTCACTTTAAGTATCAAAAGCAGGGTTGTAGTCGGGTCCATCACAAGTCCTCACAAGCCTTCACAAGCCTCCACAAGTCCCTAGGTCTTAACAGACCGATCCAGTAAGCTTCGCCCATTTTGGAATTGGCCAATCACAGCCTCAGGTTTAGGTAACCAAAATGTTTGGTTACCTGAGTTCTTAAAATGTTGTGCACAGAGCTACGGCAAATGCAGCACGAGTGACGCAAAAACACCATAAACATCATTTTTATCAGCGCAGAGGACCCTAGCCGGTTTAAAACGGATTGTATAAGACTATCCTAACCTACTTTTAATCCCTTCATAAATGTGTTTTTGTGTAAACGGGAAAAACTCACCAAAATTAGCTTGTCGTTTTGCTATGTTGTGCATTCACTGCGTTCTAGATGTGTGTCGAGATGTTTTTGTTTGATCCCTCGCGTTACGCGTATGGCAGGCGTGTTGTACGTGCACGCACACGACCGGATACTTAAGTGCACATTTTGCTTTCGAGCGTGCAGTTTCTATGTGCGTGTGCGTGTTTCGATACGCGCTGACGCTGACGCACGGCGCGGCCACGCGACTATCTACTGCACACGTGCTTCACATGTGTGGCATGTTGCTAGGCAATTTCTAAATGGGCGGAGCTTACTGGATCGGTCTATTCAAGTCACAAGCTATTCAAATGAACTCCAACAAAGGCAATTTTTTTGTGCGTGTTCATCCTTTGCTCTTGTTACTGGACTGGTGACGAACTTGTGTGGGACTTTTCACGGACTGGTGATTTTATCGGCTCTGGACTTGTGATAGACTTGTGATAGACTTGTGATAGACTTGTGATAGACTTGTGATGGACTCGACTACAACCCTGATGAATAGGTGATTTCTTTTTAGGGGTAATGAACCAAGGACCACCAGGGTGAATTAATTCGAACAAATTAGGACAAATGTCCATGAGTTTGCAAAATCCGGATGCAGTGAGAAACAACTTCGCTTCACAGGGATTTGAACCGTGGACCTTTTGCTAAATGTGCCGACGCCCTACCAATTGAGCTATGAAGCCAACTTGTGGTCTCGAAACACAGTATTGCAGTTGTTGCTCACTGATTGGGATTGGCTATCACGTGAGCTTAAGGGCAATTCCACGGTTAATAACGTCACAGATTTAGCAATTTACTGGAGTTCTATCCTCTGTTATATTAGCACGCAAGCCTGTCAGTTCTCCATTTTGGTACCATCAATGCATCTCACCAACATCTACTGGACAGTAATAACTAAAATCATTTAGCCCCATTTTGTGTAGGTTTGGGTTTGGTCGCATCTTTCAGGCCCCAGAGTGGGGCATTTGACCCTTCAAAATAAATTTGTTTGTGCATTTGTATGCAAGACTCGCTTTTTTTGCCCCCGATGGTGGGGATTTTTGTCACCGAAATTTTGCCCCAGGGGTGGGGATTTTGTCACGCAAAAAGTGACAATCCCCACCTGTTAGGTGGGGAAGCCCGGGGGAGGGGGGGGGGGGAAACAATTGATAGGTGCATTAGTAACGTAACAAAAAAAACTGGGCTATGCATTCTTCAGCTCAATTCATCTTTGCATTTTCTTTCCCCTACAGCCATTCTAGCATATTCCTTCATAGTGTGCACGTTCCCTGACAATCCCAAACTGGGCTATGCATTCTTCAGCTCAATAGACCGTATTCCTGAACGCGTGCGGGCGCTCGAACAAGGTGATTTGGGGGAAAATGTCCATAGACGACAGTAGAAAAGTGGGGGTACGTGCATATACGTACGTGGGGAAAAGTCGCGTACGCGGAGCGCGCAGGCCCGTGGCGCGCGCACAGATTTATATTCAAAATAAACGTCTGGAAGGCGTGCGCGCGTAGCGCGTTTTGTGTTAGAACATAACGCGCGATGGGCGCGGATCACTTGACAGCGCCCTCACGCGTTCAGAATACGGCCTATTAATCTTTGCGTATTCTTTCCCCTACAGCCATTGTAGCAGATTCCTTCATAGTGTGCACGTTCCCTGACAATCCCAAACTGGGCTATGCATTCTTCAGCTCAATTCATCTTTGCGTATTCTTTCCCCTACAGCCATTGTAGCAGATTCCTTCATAGTGTGTACGTTCCCTGACAAGCCCAAACCGGGCTATGCATTCTTCAGCTCAATTCATCTTTGCGTGTTCTTTCCCCTACAGCCATTGTAGCAGATTCCTTCATAGTGTGCACGTTCCCTGACAAGCTCAAACTGGGCTATGCATTCTTCAGCTCAATTCATCTTTGCGTATTCTTTCCCCTACAGCCATTGTAGCAGATTCCTTCGTAGTGTGTACGTTCCCTGACAATCCCAAACTGGGCTATGCATTCTTCAGCTCAATTCATCTTTGTCTATTTTACCCCTACAGCCATTGTAGCAGATTTCTTCATAGTGTGTACGTTCCCTGACAATCCCAAACTGGGCTATGCATTCTTCAGCTCAATTCATCTTTGCATATTCTTCCCCCATCAGCCATTGTAGCAGATTCCTTCATAGTGTGTACGTTCCCTGACAAGCCCAAACTGGGCTATGCATTCTTCAGCTCAATTCATCTTTGCGTATTCTTTCCCCTACAGCCATTGTAGCAGATTCCTTCATAGTGTGCACGTTCCCTGACAAGCCCAAACTGGGCTATGCATTCTTCAGCTCAATTCATCTTTGCGTATTCTTTCCCCTACAGCCATTGTAGCAGATTCCTTCATAGTGTGTACGTTCCCTGACAAGCCCAAACCGGGCTATGCATTCTTCAGCTCAATTCATCTTTGTCTATTTTACCCCTACAGCCATTGTAGCAGATTCCTTCATAGTGTGTACGTTCCCTGACAATCCCAACCTGTGCTATGCATTCTTCAGCTCAATTCATCTTTGTCTATTTTCCCCCATCAGCCATTGTAGCAGATTCCTTCATAGTGTGTACGTTCCCTGACAAGCCCAAACTGGGCTATGCATTCTTCAGCTCAATTCATCTTTGCGTATTCTTTCCCCTACAGCCATTCTAGCAGATTCCTTCATAGTGTGCACGTTCCCTGACAATCCCAAACTGGGCTATGCATTCTTCAGCTCAATTCATCTTTGCGTATTCTTTCCCCTACAGCCATTCTAGCAGATTCCTTCGTAGTGTGTACGTTCCCTGACAAGCCCAAACTGGGCTATGCATTCTTCAGCTCAATTCATCTTTGTCTATTTTCCCCCATCAGCCATTGTAGCAGATTCCTTCATAGTGTGTACGTTCCCTGACAAGCCCAAACTGGGCTATGCATTCTTCAGCTCAATTCATCTTTGCGTATTCTTTCCCCTACAGCCATTCTAGCAGATTCATTCATAGTGTGCACGTTCCCTGACAATCCCAAACTGGGCTATGCATTCTTCAGCTCAATTCATCTTTGCGTATTCTTTCCCCTACAGCCATTCTAGCAGATTCCTTCGTAGTGTGTACGTTCCCTGACAAGCCCAAACTGGGCTATGCATTCTTCAGCTCAATTCATCTTTGCGTATTCTTTCCCCTACAGCCATTGTAGCAGATTCCTTCATAGTGTGCACGTTCCCTAACAAGCCCAAACTGGGCTGTGCATTCTTCAGCTCAATTCATCTTTGCGTATTCTTTCCCCTACAGCCATTGTAGCAGATTCCTTCATAGCGTGCACGTTCCCTAACAAGCCCAAACTGGGCTATGCATTCTTCAGCTCAATTAATCTTTGCGTATTCTTTCCCCTACAGCCATTGTAGCAGATTCCTTCATAGTGTGCACGTTCCCTAACAAGCCCAAACTGGGCTATGCATTCTTCAGCTCAATTAATCTTTGCGTATTCTTTCCCCTACAGCCATTGTAGCAGATTCCTTCATAGTGTGTACGTTCCCTGACAATCCCAAACTGGGCTATGCATTCTTCAGCTCAATTCATCTTTGCGTATTCTTTCCCCTACAGCCATTGTAGCAGATTCCTTCATAGTGTGTACGTTCCCTGACAATCCCAAACTGGACTATGCATTCTTCAGCTCAATTCATCTTTGCGTATTCTTTCCCCTACAGCCATTGTAGCAGATTCCTTCATAGTGTGTACGTTCCCTGACAATCCCAAACTGGGCTATGCATTCTTCAGCTCAATTCATCTTTGCGTATTCTTTCCCCTACAGCCATTGTAGCAGATTCCTTCATAGCGTGCACGTTCCCTAACAAGCCCAAACTGGGCTATGCATTCTTCAGCTCAATTCATCTTTGCGTATTCTTTCCCCTACAGCCATTGTAGCAGATTCCTTCATAGTGTGCACGTTCCCTGACAATCCCAAACTGGGCTATGCATTCTTCAGCTCAATTCATCTTTGCGTATTCTTTCCCCTACAGCCATTGTAGCAGATTCCTTCATAGTGTGTACGTTCCCTGACAATCCCAGACTGGGCTATGCATTCTTCAGCTCAATTCATCTTTGCGTGTTCTTCCCCTACAGCCATTGTAGCAGATTCCTTCATAGTGTGTACGTTCCCTGACAAGCCCAAACTGGGCTATGCATTCTTCAGCAAGAGGCCCTCATCAGGACAAGATGGTAGCCGGAAGATTGACAAGATTTCTAGTTATGACCCCAAGGTAAAGGGGTGAGGTTGGACATAACATTCCTTAAAGATAGTATACATGATTGGTAAACTGTTACAAATAGTTTTATCCCCCTGTGTGATTGAAGATATGCTTGATTAAAACCAACCTGAGCAAAAAACAAGCTCCGTACTTCGTCTAACTTTTGAGAAAACAGTTAAAAAAGGGTTTGCAGTCATTTCGCCCCAAAACCACTTCGCCCTGAACCACGGCGCCCTGAACCACGGCCTGTGCACGAAGTGGTTTTGGGTCAAAGTGGCATTGGGGCGAAGTGGTTTGGGGCGAAATGGCACTTGGGCGAAATGGTTTTGGGGCGAAATGAATTGTTTTACTCATTTCTCAAAGATTATAGCACTTCAGACAAAACCATTTCAGGGGAAGTTTTTTACGGTCATCATGTTTATATCGTGTAAGTTTGGCGTAAATCTGTGAACATTTCTGATTTTAGAGATTACCAATCCTGTATACTGCCTTTAAAGCATCTCGATCTGCCATTTACATGGGTTGGGGATGGAGGGGGGTGTGAGCGTGCAGTGGTGCCCAACAACTTTCCATCTGTATTTGTCACTAAATAGAGAGAAGAATACATGTATGAGAGCAATAGCCCGTATTCCTGAATGCGTGAGGGCGCTCGAACTAGTAACTTGGGGGAAAATGGCCACAGCTGACGGTGGAAAATGGGGGACCGGGAATATACGTCCGTACGTGGGGGAAACGTCGCGTACGCGTACGCAGAACGCGGGCCTGTGGCGCGGGCACAAATTTCCATTAAAAGTAAACGTTTGAAAGGCGTGCGCGCATAGCGTGTTTTGTGTTCGAACATAACACGTGATGGGTGCAGGCCTCTTGACAGCGCCCTTACGCGTTCAAGAATATGGCCTATTCCAGAAATTCTGACATAAAATTCATAGGCTTTGACAGCTTTTAATGCTTCACGTATTCAAGTTGTTTAGTTTTAAATGCATGTTCTTTAAGCATCCCTAGTAGTGCAATTCTTTAAAGATTCTTTGTAAATGCAATTCTCAGTAAGCGTAATCCACTGTAAGACCTTATTTTTCTATCTACACTCGACCAAAAACGTTCTGCCTCCAGTAAGACATTTGTAGATATTTATTATTAAATTAGATTTAATGTAGGAAAATAATATATCAAATTTTAGCTGAACATATCCCTCAAAGGAATAGAGCTCAAGAGAGATCATGATGGCAAGCTTCACTGAACAGGAATGCAACAAAGGAGTGTGGGGTCAGAATGAAAAACACCAAAGAACAATGCAACTTGTGATTTGGGCAATTTGTGTGTAGACAATTAGGAAATTTTTAAGTGAGTTTGGATTTATCAATGTCTTGTCAAAAACATCCAAATCAAAATGGTTAAATTGTCCAATCTGAATCGTGCCATTGCATTAGGTATGGTGGAAGCAAAATACTGAACTGTAACTCCCCTTGCTTGAGTGCAATAAAGTTGACATCATTGTTTTTTGGTGTTTTTCATTCTGACCCCACACTCCTTTGTTGCATTCCTGTTCCGTGAAGCTTGCCATCATGGACTCCGTTGAGCTCTATTCCTTTGAGTGATATGTTCAGCTAAAATTTGATATATTATTTTCCTGCATTAAATCCAATTTCATAATAAACATCTACAAATGTCTTAAGCCTGCCGCACACGAGAGCTATGTGCTGAACCAAAATTCATTCCTGGCCGATGGCGTAAGGAGATAGCTCTCGTGTGCGGGCAACTTACGTGAGCATTTGGTCACTCGTGCCACTTGAGACAAATATCTAACGTGTTTGATAATTTTGGCCTCGCGTGGCCAAAATCTCACGTGTGCGGGGGTGATGAGCCAAGTGCTGAGCTAAAATAAATGTAGCTGGCCAATTAAAACCACGCGCGCAATACGAAAACAGCGCGCGCACGCGAACCCTGCCAAGGTCACCACACTTTAGCAAAAGTTTGGTGACCTTAGCGGTGCCCGCGCGCACTGTATTCATATCACGTGAATATGGGGATGGTTTTTAATTGGCCAGCTACATTTATTTTAGCTCAGCACTTGGCTCATCACCCCCGCACACGTGAGATTTTGGCCACGCGAGGCCAAAATTATCAAACACGTTAGATATTTGTCTCAAGTGGCACGAGTGACCAAATGCTCACGAAAGTTGCCCGCACACGAGAGCTATCTCCTTACGCCATCGGCCACGAATGAATTTTGGCTCAGCACATAGCTCTCGTGTGCGGCGGGCTTTACTGGTGACAGAACATTTTTGATCGAGTGTATATGGATTGCATTTTCACAATTTGCTCTCCCCAATTGCTGCCCTTCCACTGATAAAGGATTCAGTAATATAGCGGTATGGCATTGTAAGAAATGTCTCTTTGTCACACTTTTTGTCATATTCTCATTAAAAACACTTTGCTTTTCCCATCAGATAAGCCATGTTGACTTGGCTGGGGTTAAGAGTAAACGAGAGAGAAAACTGTCTGTTAACGTAAGCCAGGAATGGGTAAGTAATGCATCTTTTAATAGGAGTGCATCTCTTTCTGGGGTTGATTTCAAAGTTAAGATTACCAAATAAGTAATCAAAACCTTTTAATCAAAACCTTTTCCAATTTATTCCCCTGGAGCGCGCGAGAGACTGCACTTGCAGTTTTGGTTATAATGCAGTATACATGTATGTCTCAGGGGCTGGAGACTTGATGACTAGTTTTTATTTCAAGTTGTAAATCAATCTTATTTCCCAAGTCCAGTCACAAGTCATTTTCTCTAAAGTCAACTCACAGGTCAAAAACTGACTTGACCCCAAGCCAACAAGATAAGAGACCGGCTCTGCCCTGGTCTAATTCATGGGCTAATTCTGTATAACCGCCCCCAAGACACTCACACTTAGAACTGCATATGCAGTTACCCGTCACGAAGTGGTTAAAAGATTCTGCCCAAAGATTATATAGCGCCATGTACCGATTCTGCCCATAACTTGCGATATGTACCCAATGCATGTATTGTGATAATGCTGGAGTCTTTCTATAGTGCATATATCCACCATGCAAGATGCTAATAACATTTACCATCATCCCTGGTCATGGGCTCATAGACTACCAAATGGGTAATCAAAACCTTGCAAAGAATTCTGCCCAAAGATTATATAGCACCATGTATCGATTCTACCCATTGCATGCGTTTTGATAATGCTGGAG
Source organism: Henricia sp. BOLD:AAB3569 (assembly GCA_037783545.1). Taxonomy (NCBI): domain Eukaryota; kingdom Metazoa; phylum Echinodermata; class Asteroidea; order Spinulosida; family Echinasteridae; genus Henricia; species Henricia sp. BOLD:AAB3569. The sequence continues at coordinate 976,292 of JBBELK010000822.1, read as the reverse complement.
TCTTTTTATAGTGTACATATCCACCATGCAAGGCGCTGATAACATTTATCATCATCCCTGTTCATTGGGTTCAATGCATAGTTCCGACCTGTCAATCAACCGAACCCGCCGACCAATCACAACAGAGCTAGCAGAGATCACCCACATAGGTCAAAGTGCAATGTTTGCAACAACGCGATCACGCGATGTTCTGCCCTAAACAATTTGTACAGTATTGTATGCGATGTTCCGGGTGAATTTTTGGTTTCAAGGCCGGTCGTTTCGTTGTTCAAAGGTACGAAAGCACGTATTTCATTATTTGACATACCTGTATTACTGGTCCTTTACTCGGTGTGTTCTAAGATAACTGTGGACCCTGAAACATGAATCTGTGCTTTCTGTGCTTTCCGTTGAAAGTCCCAATGCTTTGTGCGTTGTGTGTCGCCCTTTTGACGATAGCGAGTGAGCCATAGCAACAATATCCACGGGGGCGGGCTAACTAGGCAAACTCGGAACTATGCATTATATCATTCCTTAAACCTTCTCAGCTCTCTGGGGAGTATACAGCCCCGGCTGTCGGTTAAGCACTACTGGGCTTATTATGCACATCACATCACATTCACTACCCTTGCAGGCACCACTTTACTCCTGGGTGGAGAGAAGCAAATCATGGCCTTGCCCAAGGGCGCACACACCACGTACAAGTCGGACTCGAACCCACCACCTCAGATTTAACCACGGTCTTGAGTACAAGCCACTATACCGCCCGAGTTTGGCGAGTTATGATAAATTTGAGCACTTACGACGCATTATTAATCTTTTTGAAATCGACCCCTGATAATCCTAATCCCTGACCTTTTTTTCACACTTTAACGCACATAAATTTAATATGCATCGCCTGGAGAAAATGCGAAGTGGAGGGCATTTGGTGTGAACCGGCGCAATGTAAATACACAAATCACACAAAATGCCACCCAAGTTGATTCCGTTGTTTTCAGGGCGAAATTCCTTTCACACTGCGTGTTTTCATGACAAAAGGTCATTGTGAATCCAACCTGGGCTGCTTTCGAGCGCGGCACCAGGGATCCCTGGTGCTCCATGGTGCTCGTCCGAAAGCGCGTTGCTGCACCAGATGGTGGCACCAACTGCTCCCGACCTCCGAGTCGTCGGGACAACTGGGAGACATGCGCATTTGCGCATACTCACGCATGACTCAGCGAAAATAGCTGGCACGTCGTATAATAATTCTGGAAATTTGGGTTGATATTTTGAATGTTCAAGCTTAAACACATCGAAACCAAACGTTGTAAATATTTTAATGATTTATTTTTATCAGATATCTGTGATTTATTTTGTGGAAGACCCAAGTTTTATTAGCGGGGATGTAATTTCTAATGACCGTGGTGCACCAGGGATCCCGATAATGCTTTTGAGCGCTATCGTATGTACGCATGTCTGTGACGTAAAGTTACCAACGCCTGGGAGCACCAGGGACGAGCGCTCGAAAGCAGCCCGGATAGTGAAATCCACTCTGATCCATCCCATCTTTCTGCATGACTGTTTCTCTTTGTATTCCTCCCAGCATCGTGTTATAATGTGCTGTTTTGGTTTTGCATGTCCTAGTCATTTTGCCTCTAAAGAAGACTCTGCTAAGGTCGAATAGCGAGGCCAATAATTTTACAGTATTCTTTTCGAAACCATAAAAGGTTATGGAAGTTGCTATATTAATAAAGGAACTTGTTCAGCTTTTTTTTCCAGAAATAGGATTTTGTTCTAACCTGACAATTAGATGCCTCCCCAAAATACTATCCATGAGAAGAAAACATAAAAATTGCAATCTCCATGAATTTGGATGTAGAAGCAAAAAAGTTTGGTATAATCACTGCACATGTACATGTATGTAACCGGATAAATTGTAAATCTGAAAAACCTTATAAAACTGGAAAAATAAAACAATTGTATTTATAAATTTACGATGTCCTTGAAAATATATGGATTGAGAGGGTAAAATTACAAATTGGTAATGAGAAAGATATGACGAATGATATATAAACTCCTCAAAAAAAGTTCGAAAAGTCAAGTTTGACTGACGATTTCTTTCGAATTTTATATCATTGTAAAGCCCTTGCTATTGTCAAAAAGTGCATTGACACATTCCCATCCTCCAAGCAAAAGGGGAATGCACTGCATGACAATAGCAGTGAATTTTGTGACATTTCACTTTCCACCCACCCCTGTATTCCGTTATGCTGCACATCCCCCAATTGATTAATCATAACAAATGACACATCACCGTAAAGAGGAATAACAAGGCTTTCCAATGATACCAAATTCAAGGGAAATGATTTAGTAACAAGAGAGAAATCGTCAGTCAAACTCGACTTTCCGAACTTTTTTTGAGGAGTTTATATCAAAAACACACATGCGTAAAAAGGTAGCTCTTTTAATCCTGGAAAATCATGGAAAAACCCGAAATATCAAAGCTCATATTTGTGACGTAACCCTGATTTTCGTTCTCCAAAGCATCCAATCTGCAATACCAGTTTGTTGTTTCTTCCTCCTAAGGTGTTGTTATGGTGCGGCACCAACCAGGACGACACCTCTGCCTGGCCTTGGACACCCATGACTAGCGAGAGGGAAAGAGCCAATATATTTCTCTTTGGAGTTAATGGGTGAGAACTATGAAGCCAGTGCTCACTATCCGGATATCCGACTGCTGATTTTTTTTGACCTGGTTGTATTTTGTCTTTTTGTGTATTAAACCTATCCTATACTTACCAACTTTGAAGCAGCATCTCGGATAATGGAAACATATTATTATTATTATTATTATTATTATTTCTTTCTGGTATTCATACCAAGGATTCCTCAATAGTGCTCATTGCACTGTCACTCGCAAGCGTGAGGAAACCCATGAAGAATTTGAATTAGAAATTACCAGAGACACCGGGGAATATCCCCTTGCTCTTTACGAAAGAATGCTCTGGGATCTTTAGAGTGCGTTACCATTACCGAACACACTGGACCAATGGCTTTTCATCCCTTCCGAAGGATGGAGCAAGTGTGGTTGAGTGCCTTGCCCAAGGGCACAGGTACCGCAGCCGGATTCGAACCCGCAACCCCAAGTTTTCACCCATGATTACGAGTCAGTGGCCCTAACCACTCGGCCACGGTACCCCACATGAAAAACTTTCTGAGGGTTATTTACAATGAAAAAGGTTAAAGGGCCTGTGACATGCTAAACAACTTTGTGCCTAAGCTTTGCTTCATAATGACGGATTACTTGTTCAGCAAGACATGCTATTGTTCGTTTGGATGTAAAATCAATTAAACTTTGAAGATTTCATTGCAATAAATCACAGACAGAGGGCGCTGTTTTGAGTGCATCACATAAGGAAGACAGAAGGGAAAAGTTAAGAAAAAACATAAGACTTCAAGTTGGACTTGTGGCAAATTGCTGCAGTTTCTACCCCCAGTTTTGTCATGGCTTACAGCAGGCAACATGTAAAACAAACTCAAACAGCCATGGATTACAAAAGTTTCAGGAAAATTGAGAAAAAAGTGGAATCTTTTGTGCACAGTTGAATGTGATTTTCCTGTGTTTGCCTCTTGTGACATCGTGACCTTGGTCATGAATATGCATATTTGCATTAGCATAAAAACTAAAAACCTTTGTTTTAACCCCCAAAGCAAGCTCCAAATAGGATTGTTATGACTTTAACTGAGTAGAGTGGTTTTAAAGCATAGATTTCATTGATAAAAATTCTAAATAAGGGGCCCTTTAAAAGGGACCGGACAACACTTGCAAAGGGTTGCCTAACTCTGTACGCTTCATGTAAGTCGCCATCTTTTGCAGTTTGGCGCTCGGACTTGAGAGGGCGTGAGTCAGGACACAGCAGATTTTTACATAGTTCACGGCCTATGTGAGTCGGGAAACAAGGCATCAATCTTGACGTCATCGATGCATGGATGACGTTATCATCTCTTTCAAAATTTCAAATATGGCACAGCACATAGTTGCATTAGTTGTAGAGTTTATCAACAAAACGAATGGGGTTTCTTAATATTTTTGATTAAATTCGTTGATAACTTCAAACAAGTGTTGTCCCTTCCTTTAAAGGTCCTATAGATGATTTGTTTTTGAGCGATTCTGCGAATAAAACCATTATAAATCAAAAGAAAGACATCAACAAACTCATCCGAAGAAATTTCAGCTTTGTCAAATGTACCACGTTTAAAAAAAACATGAAAATCCATATGCGTTTTCCTGGTCTTGGCTGGGTGTTTCAAATATTCGTTCTCAGTTGATCGGGTACTATGTGGCTTGCGTCATGCACTCTGTGGCGCACATCATATACTGCGTGTGCGCGCGATCCATAAAAATGCATCGCGTTGGAACATGCACACGGAGTACACAGCGCCCATGCATTTTGGACCGCGTAGATGAGAACCAAAAATAAGTAAATCGTTTGCAAACGATCTAAATAATTTCATCTTTATGGATTATTTTCTGGTAAAATTATATCATTTTAGGCGAAAACCTTTCATTGGATAGTTGCTATTAATTCAATCTTTACTTTCAGAACTTTTCCCCTATAAACTCGTCGATTACTTTTTGGGGTCATTGCAAATGATACACTGGGCCTTTAAGTGATTTATATTATGGGTCTCTCTAAGGATAACCTGCAGTTTGGTCTTAGATTTGCAATTGTGAAGTTCATATCTTTGTAAAGTTCGATTCCGCTTTTCAGTAGGCCATATTTCTTGTTCTTTTTAAAACAATAATGTACAAGTTGCACTTGTTTTAATAGCACAATGTCTCTTGTTTCATGGATACACTTCTCCTATAACTCGAAATTATTTTGACATTGTTCCCTCCATGTTTGTCTTTACGATCATTCAGTTATTTTTGTTCTTCAACAGATCCAAGCTGGATGAGTTGTGCTTTGTCAGAACGGAATATGAACCTCTTGATGTCACTTTCAGGTATAAATCATTTTAGACAAAACTTGTCTGAAATTTATTAATTTTTTTACATTTAGATTTGTTAAACCTTTTAACACTTCGAAGTTATACCTGAATTTTTGGTCAATAGACCAAAGGAGAGATGACATCGCGCTCTAAATAAAAACAGGGGGATTGTTTGGAGACGCTGTATAGTGTTACTCCGTGAATGGGACGTGTTAGGCGCTTTGCTACCATGAAAATCCGTTACCAAAAATACTCCAGAGACTCTTTGGAGGTAGCTCTAGTGCCAAGGGTTAACTGCATCCCCATCAGTTTAAGAGCACGGTGAAAACTTGGGGTTGCGGGTTCGAATCTGGCTGTGGTACCTGTGCCCTTGGGCAAGGCACTCAACCACACTTGCTCCATCCTTCGGAAGGGATATAAAGCCGTTGGTCCAGTGTGTTAGGTAATGGTAACGCACTCTAAAGATCCCAGAGCATTCTTTCGTGAAGAGCAAGGGGATTCCCCGGTGTCTCTGGCCATTTCTAATTCTAATTCTTCATGGGTTTCCTCACGCTTGCGAGTGACAGTGCAATGAGCACTATTGAGGAATCCTTGGTATGAATACCAGAAAGAAATAATAATAATGTAAACTACAGTAACACAAACACAAACACAAGCTAACACATAACACATTGAGCTGCAGCTCGGCGGGTACTCTATTTAATCCCATCATACTTCGCACGGAGCGGTTTGTTATGTCATCCTGCTTGCAGGCTATTGTAGTTTCACAGCAAAGTGATGTAGCACATCGAACACCAAATCTTGGTTCATTCTGTAGGTTGTACGTGTGAATCCAGGGGTCGATTTCACAAATATTTGCGACGCATCGTAAGTAGCATCGCAATTTGCCAAACCCATGGCAAACTTACAAAGGGTTTGGCGAGTTGCGATGGATTTGGTACTTACGATGCGTCGCACGTCTTTGTGAAGTTGATCCCAGGCCTGTTTACATCTATAGTGCATATGCCATTGGGCAAGACACTTGTGTAATGTGGAATGCAAGCAATCGTATTTACCAGAGAGCAGTCCAGGCAAAGAATCGTCTCGCCTGGAGGTAAGATGGCCGATATTTGCTTCAGTACTCCCATATGAGTCTTTCCATGATAAAGGGGGCATTTTGGCAACACAGACCCATGTTTTCCAGAAAAATTCTTTGTCTGGTCTCAAAATAAAAGAAATAAGTTTAAGTTGTTCTGAAGAGATAACTTAGTCCCAAAAAGGGTTACAAATAGTGTGGCAACATTGCCTTTCTAAAAACCCTGTGTACAAATTTCCAATATACGCTCGTAACCGGGAAAGACACTTGTGTTACATTTTAGGCCGTCACGGTTACGAACGTATATTAGAGATTTGTACACAGGGTTTTTAGAAAGGCATGTTGTCACACTATTTGAAACCTTTTTGGGGCCTAAGTTATCTCTTCAGAACAACTTAAAATTATTTCTTTTATTTTGAGACCAGATAAAGGTATTTCCTCGAAAATATGGTCTGTGTTACCAAAATGCCCCCTTTACTGTGGAAAGACTCATATCCATCTGCTGTTGTACAGTTGATCCTTTGTCTGGTCTATTCACAGCTTGACTCAACCAAGGCACATCTATACTCTAGAAGGCGCTCCATCGTCCACCTCTGGAGATTATAATGTAGACACCTGCATCTATGAATGTTCCAAAACGAGGGTATGTGCTTCAATGGACATATGTTTGCAGTGTTGTAATGACTTGAGACTTGGGACTAAGGTCGACTCAAGTCCTGATTTTTAGTGACTTGACTTAAAGATAGTCTACATGATTGGTAAACTGTTACAAATAGTTTTATCCCCCCGTGTGATTGAAGATATGAATGATTAAAACCAACCTGAGCAAAAATCAGCTCCGTACTTTGTCTAACTTTTGAGAAAATAGTAAAAAAAAAGGCTTTACGGTCACTTCGCCCCAAAACCATTTCGTTCCGAATCACTTCGCCCTGAACCACGGCCTGTGCACGAAGTGTTTTGGGGCGAAGTGGCATTCAAAAGTGGTTCAGGGCTATAATAATAATAATAATACAGATTTATAAAGCGCACATTCTAATACAAATAATTACTCATGGCGCTAAGTGGTGCAGGGCAAAATGGTCTCATGAGACGAAAATTAATTGTTTTACTCTTTTTTTCAAAAACTATAGCACTTTAGACAAAACCATATAAGGGGAAGTTTACTACCGTCATCATGTTTATATTGTGTAAGTTATGTGTAAATCTGTGAACATTTCTGATTTTCGACATTACCAACGATGTGTTCTAACTTTAAAAGTTAAATTGCTATTTTTCCAGATTTGAAAAGGTTATCAGCTTTCATTTGGTACCAACAATGTAAAAATCCGTCAAGGATTAATGCCAGTTGATTAAAAACGAGAAATAACTAGAGCTTCGCATTTGTGTGTTTTTTTTTACAAACGTAAGGTGATCGGGCGAAATATAAATTGTTTGAAAACTTGAGTTGTTTGATGTTGCAAAAGAAACATTCACATATCTATTGCCAGTATTATAATTCTCAAGACATGACTCTTTGACTATTCAACGCTAAAATTGTGTATCTGATGACGTCATTATTGGCACCGTCAATTTCATCATGACGTCACTGTTAAGACTCAAGGGCAGTTTGACTAGACTTGAGTTTTGAAGGCAGTTTGACTTGACTTGGGACTCGAAGGCAGTCTGACTTGACTTGGGACTCGAAGGCAGTCTGACTTGACTTGGGACTCGAAGGCAGTCTGACTTGACTTGGGACTCGAAGGCAGTCTGACTTGACTTGGGACTCGAAGGCAGTCTGACTTGACTTGGGACTCGAAGGCAGTCTGACTTGACTTGGGACTCGATGGCAGTCTGACTTGACTCGGAACTCGAAGGCAGTTTGACTTGACTCGGGACTCGAAGGCAGTTTGACTTGACTTGAGACTCGAAGGCAGTTTGACTTGACTAGATACTCGAAGGCAGTTTGACTTGACTTGGGACTCGAAGACAGTCTGACTTGGCTTGGGACTCGAAGGCAGTTCGACTTGACTTGGGACTCGAAGGCAGTTTGACTTGACTCGAGATTCGAAGGCAGTTAGACTTGACTCGAGACTCGAAGGCAGTCTGACTTGACTCGAGATTCGAAGGCACTTTGATTTTGAAAATACACTTGAATAACAACAGAGATGTGCTGAAAGCACTTATTGATAAATCAGAGCATTACGCAAGTATGAATGCCAAACTGACAATATATAAACCTGTAAAATTTGTGTATGTTAATTGGTCTGATGTGATAAGCACGCTACAGTTCATGCGCCATCCAGATGCTAACATTGAGTGTACGCACCTTGCGTACGTGGTGTGGACTCGAAACCCATTCAAGTCCACAATTTGCGGGGAAAAGTGATGGATTGTGGACTTGCACTCGTTCGCTCAAGTCCACAGTCAGGTTGACCAAACTTGGGAAAAGGGGTTAGGGGGGTGGAGGGTTAAAAAAAAGGTTAGGGTTCAGGAGTAAAGTTTAGAAACATGGATTAGGAATAAATTGGGGTGGATGAGGGAAGAATTTGGAGAAAACAACGATTTTCCGACCAATTCTCTTAAGTGCACGAATACAAAGAAACGTCCACAGTGCGTACGTAATGCACGACTGTGTGTCTACAAATTCTTAGTGACTAAGATTTATGAAGTGAGATAAATTTGTTTTTAAATCTACATGTTTTTTCCCCTCCACTTTCTACCTCATGTCTACTTAATCTAGATTCAGCGAGCTACCGTCACTACGATTCCATTGAAAGGTATATTATTTCATTTCAGAATGGCTTACTTTTGGTTTAGTGTAAGTCAGCAAAAATACCTGAAATATTTTTGACAGTGAACCTTGTCATTTAGCTGTTTTGTCTATAGTTTTATACCTATCAATAAAGTTGCGTTTCTGCCTCGGCCATTGTGTGTCTTTTCTCACATGTTTTTCAATGGCACATGTTATGCATATGTGTATTATAAGGAAACACAGGAAGTGTTAATGTAGATGTCATACACCACTCACGAAAGGATAATGTGGGAAAGGACCACCGAAGAAAAATGTTTCTAAAATTTGACTGGTACCCCTCAATGCATAGTTCCAATTTTGCCCAGTTAACCCCGCCCCCTTGGATATTGTTGCTATGGCTCACACGCTATCGTCAAAATGGCGACACACAACGCACAAAGCAATGGGACTTTCAACGGAAAGCACAGATTCATTGGAGAAAACTCAAAGGTATTCATGTTTCAGGGTCGACAGTTATCTTAGAACACACCGAGTAAAGGGCCAGTAATACATGGATGTCATATCATGAAATACGTGCTTTCGTACCTTTGAACAACGAAATGACCGGCCTTGAAACCAAAAATTCACCCGGATCATCGCATACAACACTGTACAAATTGTATGGTGCAGAACATCGCGTGATGTTGTTGCAAACATTGCACTTTGACCTATGTGGGTGATCTCTGCTAGCTCTGTTGTGATTGCAAGGTCGGCGGGTTCGGTTGATTGACAGGTCGGAACTATGCATTCATTTTGCACACAGGAAGTGCCTTTTATTCTTGAATTTAAGTGTGTGCGCAACTCTGAAATCACTAATATACTGTAAAGTGCATGTATGTGTTTTTGTTCCTCAGCCAAAGTTGTTGCCCATGGGAGAAATAACTCTCAAGACAAACTAATCCTAGGATGTGCAGATGGGAAATTGGTGAGTAAAACTATGTTCCCATCAAAAGTTAAAGATACATTCTTTTCTGAGATCATGGGAATTGTCACAAAAGTGGAGGGGCACCACAGTCAACTTGTTCTCATTTATACTGTGTTTTAGGTACTATACGATGAAAGCAAGCGAGTCACCCAGTTTGTGCAGACAGACTTGGTAAGTCAAATCTTGCTACAGCTATTGCTCCCATATTATTAAAAGTTTCTAAAGAAGGATTTTGTTGTTTATTCATGCTATTAAAGGAAACCGTCCTCTAATTTGAGGGGATGATTGCTTATTGTACTTTTATCCAGGATGATTATTTTGTAAAAACTCAGACATTTTGTTTGTGTACACAACCTTTAAAGAGGAAGAATCCCCCTTGACGAAAATCCAGCATTTCGGCTTTTTTTGATAGTCCAAACATCCCTCTTGCCGACGTGGATTTTTATTTTTTTTTAATTGTCGGTTTTAAGTGGATAAATTGCAAGCAAAAGTGCACTTAGGTATTCATGATATGCGCGTGACCCCGTGACGCAATCCTGAGAAAGAGAAGTCAACACGATAGTTAGCTCCATACGTTTACACGCAAAAAACTTTAGATGGTGTTTTTTGAAGAATTTTGTTGTTCCAAAAAGCCAGAGATATGCCCAGTAGCTGCGTGGTTGCATGTTTTACCAGACACTATGAAAAAAAAGAGCAGAAAGATTTTTTTTCTATTACCAAGAGAGAGAAAAATGAGTCGCTCATTCTATAACTTGTACGGCCGATGTCCAAACACGTGGAAACTACGCCCGCAGTGGACCGTACACAGACCGCTGTGAATGCCGTTCATTCCGTGACAAAACCACCCGTCGCAATGCACCAGTATTTACTTCAAAAGAGCTTCACTGTGAGCCACAATTTCATCGTTTTTTCACAAAACCGGTAATAGTAGATTGCTGTCTTACTACATGAAGTGTTTTTCACGTTTGTATTTTGAATTACAAGGACAAAATAGGCATGATAAACATTCACTTCGTGTATTTTCCATTCAATACTGCACAGACCGTTTTGTATGTTTCTCAGGATGACGTCAAAACCCTGTTGATAAACAAGCCGAGTGACCTCGAGCGTTTCAGAATTTGGGTGAAGAGGGTCGGAACTGCTTTACGTTTTAAGCAAAAGTCTGTCGATTTTTTGTGAAAAACAAGTTGTGATGGTGTTGTAGACACACCTCCATGATAAACAGAAAAACTAAAAAAATGTGGAAGGGGGATTCTAGCTGTTTAACTTTTACATTCGTTTAGTCTGGAGTTAAGAGACAATAGAAGGCAAACATGTCCTACTTCTGATCTTGAATAACTTATTATTTTTCAACGGATTTAAACCAAAATTTCACATCATGTAAACAAGGCCTGACAAATTTCCTTGAGTGAGTTTCATCAGTTTTGTCCAAGAGGTTGAGATTTAAATGCCATATGAAAATAAAACCCTAAATTTAAGAATTTAACACTTTCGACGTGGCATCCGCCATTGTCAAGGAAATTGTCTATGTCTGAGGTCCCTTTGCACCTCTTGATGAATTGTGCGAAATGATCGAGATGGTTTGCGTAACATTTGGAGTGATCCCGCCTTTCCTCAGAAGCTTTCGGCTCAGCACTCATCCACATTCCACCACCGTCTCCAGCGACGTATTGACATTGAAGGAGGCCAATTCGAAAATAGCGAATTCTGAAATTGACTTTTTTTTCGTATGGCGTTTAAATCTCAACCTTTTGGACAAAACTGATGAAAGTCGTTTAATAAAATTTGTCAGGCCTCATTTACATGATGTGAAATTGTGGTTTAAATCCGTTGAAAAATGACAAAGTTATTTAAGATTAAAAGTAGGACATGTATTCAGGCTGAATAGAGCAGTGATCAGGCGTGCCTTTGGTGTTACACTGAAAGTGCAAATCTGTGTGCAGAAAAAGACGGTCTCATGGAGGACAAAAGGGGCTAGCTAAACTTTCTGAAAAGCTGATAGCAAAGAAAGCACATGTCAAATTGACCTCTCATGCTCCTTGATCATGCTCCTTGATCATGCTCCTTGATCTTGCTCCTTGATCATGCTCCTTGATCATGTTTACAAAACTAGCCCCTGTTCGGTCAGGCGTGAAATTCCCAACATGATGAAGATGTTAATGAAAGCATGAAACTTATGTCTACCGATATGTGTGAGCCAATTTTCTAAATATAATATAATTTCCATTTTATCTACAATTTTATGAGTGTATACATTTTGTTGATACACCCTGTATACTACATGCTAAAACAAACATTTATTTTCCATCTTCATTTTGTGAAGTTCAAATCGAATTTCAACAAGTGCTTCAAACTTAAAGATAGTATACATGATTGGTAAACTGTTACAAATAGTTTTATCCCCCTGTGTGATTGAAGATATGCATAATTAAAACCAACCTGAGCAAAAACCAGCTCCGTACTTCGTCTAACTTTTGAGAAAACAGTCAAAAAAGGGTTTGCAGTCATTTCGCCCCAAAACCACTTCGCCCTGAACCATTTCGCCCTGAACCACGGCCTGTGCACGAACTGGTTTTGGTGTGAAGTGGCATTTGGACGATTTAGTGTTTGGACGAAGTAATTTGGGGCGAAATGGCACTCGGGCGAAGTGGTTTGGGGCGAAATGGCACTTTGGCGAAATGGTTTTGGGGCGAATTGAATTTTCGTCTAATGAGACGAAAACTAATTGTTTCACTCATTTCTCAAAAACTATAGCACTTCAGACAAAACCATTTCAGGGGAAGTTTTCTACGGTCATGTTTATATTGTGTAAGTTAGGCGTAAATCTGTGAACATTTCTGATTTTCGAGATTACCAATCATGTATACTGCCTTTAAACTATTTAAACTTGAAAATTATTTTTGTGTTAACAACAGATGCCATCAAAAATAGTGTGGCACCCTGGAGGATGCTTAGTCATTGTGTCTGGCATTAAAGGGGATATACAGGTAGGAATCAGTGAATTTAGATGTTAGAATATGACTTGAAACAGCTGTTCTTAAAAAATAAAATGACATATCAAGACAGGCTGGTCTTAATCTTGGTCTATTATATAATTTTTGTTTCGTTGGTTTATAAACATGCTGTCTATAGCAAGACTGTCTTGCTAGCCCTGTACTTTGATGAAGAGCTAATAAAATGATTTCCAAATATTGAAAGTTCAAAATACTGGTTATATAGTTTTATCTGTACGATTGTTATTTTCAAATCATCTCTCAGAGGATAACAATACTTTTAATCAATTTGGCTCTCATCGAATTGTGTTCTTCGGTGAGTTAATCTCAGATCGGTGCATGCCACGAAGTCTTGCATAATGCAGTTTAGGTGCGTGGCGCAATTGGAAGAAGCCGTTTTATTTTTTTTTTAATTTGTTGTTTCCGAGGATTTTTTTTCTCTGTTAATTGACCTTTATCACAAGTCATCCATCTTTGTCTTGTTCCCGAAAGTATGTGTCGGGCACAATCAGTGCATCTGAGCGACCACGCGGTAGTGCCTGTAATCCTCCGTTGTTGTTTTGAGAGAATCACTGTCTGCGCTGCGCGTTTTCTTGATTGCGCCACGTGTGTGTCATTGTGATGCACACAATGAACAATTTCAACATGGCGTCTAGCCTTGATCAAGGCATTGGACTTGTCGTCTAGACGGCCCGCTGAAGATAAAACTGAACAAAGCGCTTACAAGCTACGGAATCTGTTGCACGTATTGGCTCACAATGCACACACGCACGTACATGTATCGGTACGGTCCCTAAACCCAACGCCTTGAGATGGTTCTGCATTCAGCCAGCGAAACTCATTACAGTAATAGGGAAACCACCCCAGCATGAGCTGAAATCTCATTGGTCGACGCACGCCAGGCTATGTTTGAAAAACGCTATGATCTGCGATCCCTAGTTTGTTCATCCGAGGCAGTATTAAGAGCTCCCACAAATCATTCAGGAAAGCTGTCATAATACATCCATTGTCCCACAGAAGTGTAATCAAATACGTAAACAGACAAGCACAATAAATGCTACGAACCCGAGAATATTTGTTGTTTTCGTCCATCGATCATGCCACGGTTCTCGTAAGATGAGGATGCCATGACATGCATAATGCATGCATCACGTCATTACGTGCTACTCATGAAGCCCTTGATTGGCTCAAGACAAATATTAAATATTCATACCTTGCATACCCGCATATCCAAAGCCCGCCCATTTTCGGCCAAAACTTTTGGCCAAAAAAAATAAAGAAATACATTAAACCCGGAAGTGCAGACACGACAAGGCTGTCTTTCGACCTAGGCCAGGCCGTACGCAGCCAGTGTGTTGCCGTACGGGTTGTACTATGGAAGTCGTGATCACACAGTGGCTCGTTTTGATTCCGTGTGCAGTATAGTTTGCATGCGCTAGACCCAATATTCTCTCGTACAGCAAAAAACCTGGAGACGGCCTTGGACAAGGCAACATGGCGCCAAACTATTTTTCCTGTAAGCGTCAATTTAGTTGCGTTAATTTATATAGTGGGAAATGGAAGATGGACGCACCGTGATAAAGTTCTCATCTCATCTGTGTATTTCTTTTCCAGTGTTTTGACATGGCCCTGAATTCTCTTAATCTAATCACGGTTGGGGAGGGTTGCCGAAGCTTACAGACGATCCAGCTCTCAAACTACTTCAGGTAAGGCCTGCAATCAAAATGCCTCGTAGTGTAGAAACACAGGACTGATATTTTGATGATTGAAAATGACTCGGACAAAGACACAATGATGTTGGATTATTATCCACTTAAAGGGCCTCTGAAATGGTGTTTTTATCAATGAAATATGTGCAATGGAACTAGTCCATTAATTTACAATCATAAAAACCCTACTTGGAAGTTGTTTGGGGGCGTTAAAATCAAGGTTGTTTATTTTTATGCTAATGAAAATTTACATATGCATGAGCAAAGTGGTGATGTCACATTAGGAAAACACAGGAAAATCTCATTCAACTGTGCACAAAAGTTTCCACAATTTTCTCCAACTTGCTGAAACTTTTGTAACCCATGACGGTTTAAGTTTGTTTTACATGTTGCCTGTTGCAAACCATGAAAAAACTAAGGCTGGAAACTGCAGCATTTTTCCACAGTTCCAGTTTGAAGTCTTATGTTTTTTCTTTGCTTTTCTGCTGTGTGTTCCTAAAGTGACATGCCCCAAACAGCGCCCTCTTTCTGTGAGTTTGTGTGATGAAATTTTTAAAGTTGAAAAATGCCATTCATGGGGCATCAAAATGAACAGTAGTATTGTCTTTCTACACAAGTAATCCTTCATATGCAGCAAAAACTGTGCATAAAGTTATTGAGCATTTCAGGGCCCTTTAAACTATCCAGTCTGATTCCAGGCATAAGAAGGTAATTGTATGGTGCTTGGGAGTTAATTTACACAAAAAAGGGTGGCCTATTACTTATTGGCCCATTTACACTTATCAAAGCCTGCATTTTTCTAAAAAGGCAAGTTCAATACAAAACGTCTGATGTCGTGAATTTAAAAAGGCAAATATCAGAGCCACGTCTAATCACTGTTTCATCTAGCCACCCGTCCACCCGTTTTTTTTGACGGGCAGTGTGTCATTTTAGACATGCACTTTGCGAAATGAACAATAAAACATGACGGGTAGAATTTTGTCAAATGGGCATTGAAAATGACAGGTGGATTTTTGGGTACATTTTAACTGCACCTAAGTAAGACGGGAAGTTTTGGAAATCCTAGATGAAACCCTGCGTCTAATCCACCTTTTTTAATCTTTTTTTTTCAATCCATCTTTTGGTTGAACCGCGCAATTGCTGTGTTGAACCTTGCAACCAGTAGCAAGTGTAAACTTTGCCAAAACCAGATTCGTCAGTTTAACCATCCTCGGCATGATGAAGCCTGTGTGGTAGTCATCTGTGTGGTCGTGATCTTTCTGTCTTTAAACGTCATTTAAAGACATTTCTTTTTCACCAGGCTTTTCACAACAATTAGTGACTTTCTTTCTTGACCTGGCGCCTTTGAATGGCCTCCAGATATTGTGCGCCTAATAAGTGCTTTGCTATTATTATTATTATTGTAACAAATCTATCGCAAAATGCAAAACAACCCACATATGCATAGAATTAATCTCTTGTTGCTACTTTGTATTTTCAAACATTTAAAGACAGATTACATGATTGGAAAGCTTTTAAAAACAGGAACAGCATTACATTACTAAAGAATAATGTTGATAAACTGCCCTGTCGAAATTTCAGCCACATGGATGCAGTAATACTTTATGTTGAATAAATTGTCTGAAGACAACTTTTTTTAAAAAGCACCTTCAGTTGGCAATTTTTCCCACAAAGTTACCATTTTACATGGGAAAAAATCATGTGGTGTTACCATTGCTATCAACACTTTTAGTCGGGTTTTTCTTGTCAACTCATGAAGTAAAATTTTGGGTAACTGCAAATGATTTAATGGGGCTTTAATTAACCCTGATTTTCTGAGGTGTATGTAAAATCGTATTGATTTTAGAGGGTTGATATAATGAGGTGTGTTTAAAGGCCCATTGTATCATTTGCAATGACCCAATTTTGTTTTTCATGACGACAAGAAAAACCTTACTCAAAGTGTTGATAGCAATGGTAACAAACAACACATGAATTTATCTCCGTCCAAAATGGTGTTTCATGTTAGAAATTGACAACCGAAGGTAGTTTTTTTTTAAAGTCCTATGCACAGGACTTTTTTACTATTCACTTGTACACAAAATCCATATAGATTTTCAAGGTTTTCTGAAGCATTGATGCATCTATGTAGCTAAAATTTCTTCAGGGTAGTTTACCAACATTCTTCATTATATATGTTACACCCTTATTCCACGAATCTGTAAAAGGTTTTATCTTGCAAATGATACATAGCGCCTATAATGGTGTTTCTGTTCTAAAGGTCTCCAGTTGTAGTTGACACTCTGAGGTGGAGCCATGCAACAAGTCAATCTGACTGCATTGCTGATGCACAGGATTCTATGCTACTCATTTTCAATGGGTAAGTACTAACTGCAGTCAAAGTTTATAGCACAACCTAAAGAAGTATATCCAAGAGAATTGAGTTTTTCCTCTATAGGGCTTGGGAATCGACGTCATGACGCTATTATTGACGTCATTCTCGGCCACCATACTTCAAAGCAGTGAGTGGTTGTTATGCGAACTGGCGCGCAGCCTCGTTAAGTTTGGATATGCGTGCGGTACCCGCGCAATTCAATATCGCGCAAACAACGACCTAGTAATTGAATTCCACATGTCACGGCGCGCGCGTCCTGCACGCGTGAGAACAAAACAAGCTGAACGTACATCGTGCACGTTACTGCCAACAAACATGGCGGAAACCACTGCATTGTGACGTTGCATGACATCACATTCCCAAGCCCTATAACTGCAAAGCACACTTTAATATAGTAATAATAATAGTAAGTACTTATATAGCGCATTCCATGTCTGTCGACATCTCAATGCGCTTTACAAGTACCTAGAAACTGCCTAAACATCGAGATACATAGGCATGTGGCGCCTTCGGCTGCCGAGCCAGAAACACCGGGGAGAATCCCCTTCACTTTACGAATGAATGCTCTGGGATCTTTTAAGTGCGTTACACAACACACTGGACCAACGGCTTTACATCCCTTCCGAAGGATGGAGCAAGTGTGTTTAAGTGCCTTGCTCAAGGGCACAGGCACCGCAGCCGGGGATCGAACCCGCAACCCCAGGTTTTCACCCGAGTAATGCGAGTCAGTGACCTAAACCGCTCTGCCAAAAAAAATTGGCCAACATAAAACTATGGGCTTTATGAAATAGAACCCAGGTCTATAATATAGACCTGGGTTCTATTTCATAAAGCCCACTTTTAATAGAAACATTCCTAAATAAACATTCTTAACTTATGTTTTTAGAGATACATGTAGGGAAAATTACATTTTATTGTTCCTAAATCCACTTAAGAATGTTTTTAACTTTTATGAAAAAGGACTCTGGCCTGGGGCAAGGTATAGAGAGATAGTGGACACCAGCGTACGTCCATGTATTGCGCTATTAAATGTGCCCTGGCAGATTAATTTGTCTGTAAATTTGAAAATGGCATGGACTCTACCATGTTTTGGGAAAAATTAATATACCCCCGCTAAAAATGACGTTTCTACGTACAACTTCATCGTGTTTGCATGCTTAAGAGTGCTAGATACAGTCACGTACATCAGGGTTGTAGTCAAGTCCATCACAAGACTATCCCAAGTCCAGAGCCGATAAAATCACAAGTGCATGACAAGTCCCGCACAAGTCTTTCACAAGAAGCAAAAGATGAACATACACAAAAGAATGCCTTTGTTGGAGTTCATTTGAATAGCTTGTGACTTGAATTAAGACCCAGGGACTTATGATGGACTCGACTACAACCCTGATGTAAACACAGTTACAGTTATGTACAGTCAAAATGGTTTACTGTCGAGCTCTTTGGTGCATATAAAACCAAAGCAGAAATGGGCATGGAATATATACATTGTACCAGGAAACAAGTTTCCACTCAATCTACAAAATCATCCGAATAATTCCCGATCCACAAAATCATTCGGAACAAAAAAAGTAACATTGAGTGAATATTTTTACAAGACGTAAAGAAAATATTACCTGGGAAGGATTAATATGTTGTACCAAAAAGTGTCGTATCTCAATAGAGGGTGCACTGCGACGTTTAGCAGGAGGCCTTGCGGGGGTTGGGGGGAGATGGGGTCCTTTGCAGGGAGGGTGGGGGAGTGGCACCTTTCAAGGGGGTTAGCTCTTGAGGGAAGTTTTTGCAAGGGCCTCGCAGAGAGTAACAAAATATTGTTTGCCAAAATGAGAAGTGCTGACCATTTGTGAATTGTCACTTATTTTGTCCAGTGTGAAAAGCCCTTTTACATTTCAAACCAATTGACAACATACAGTCAAGCTATTGGTGCCTTTGTTACAGAGGCCCTTTATCCATCTTACATCTCCATCTGGGAGTTCAGAGTAGAGGTCAACTTGGGGCACAGGAATTGGTCCATCAGTACCTGCATTATCAGCAAATCAATGAGGTAATTGGGGGACAGCACCAGACCATATGTTACCGTGACTTGGGGATTAAAAGTAGGTTTGGTCAGTTTTAAACATACATTTAAAACCAGATAGGGTCCTGGGCACTGATAATAGCCGAAGGCGCGGGCCATTATCAGTGCCCAGGACTCTAGCTGATTTTAAACGGATTTTTAAAACTGACCAAACCTACTTTTAATCCCTTTTATCAATACCGTTTTTGCAACAGTGAGGTAACGTGGCCGAGTGGTTTGGGTCACTGACTCGCAATCACAGGTCAAAACTTGGGGTTGCGGGTTCGAAACTCACCCCGGCTGGGGTACCTGTGCCCTTGAGCAAGGCACTTAATCACACTTGCTCCATCCTTCGGAAGAGATGTAAAGCCGTTGGTCCAGTGTGTGGGGTATAGGTAATGTACTTTAAAGTTCCCAGAGCATTCTTTCATGAAGAGCAAGAGGATTCCCTCGGAATCTCTGGCCGTTTCTAATTCATCATGGGTTTCCACACGCTTGCGAGCGACAGTGCAATGGGCACTTTTGAGGAATCCTTGGTTTCAGTACCAGAAAGAAATAGTAATAATAATAATAAAAGTATATTTGTGTGTGCTTGTTGCAGGCTGTGAACTTACTGAATGTGATGAATTGGAATACTGACAGTGCCAGCTGTTTTAGCTGTCTCAGTACAATCATCAACCATCTGCTGAAGGTACCTCTCAACCCAGAAAGGGAAGGTGAGCACGGTTGATCAAATGATAAAATGGTTTGTCAAAAACCTTTTTTTACTCAAATGGTTAAATGTTGGTTAAATATGTTTACATTTGTGGTTGTCACTTTCAAATTATTACTATTCACAATATTAGACATATCTGTAAATATTCATCCAGAGACACCCTTAACATTTTAGTCCATGCTTTAATAACGTCCCGACTTGATTACTGCAACAGTCTTTATTCTGGCTTACCAAAATCATACTTGGATAAACTACAACGTGTTCAAAATACAGCGGCAAGACTTGTATATGGTGCTTATAGATACGCTCACGTTACCCCCATATTACAGAAACTACACTGGCTTCCCATTCCGGCTCGTATTCAAGTTAAAGTATTGTTACTGACATTTAAAGCATTTCATAACCAGGCTCCCAAATATATTTGTGATCTATTAACAAAAACGGCAAATTCCAGTTATTCCTTACGATCTCAAACTTCTAATCTGCTAAGTCTACCCAGTGGAAAGATGACAAAAACACTCGGTGACAGAGCATTTTTTGTAGCTGCACCCACTTTATAAAACTGACTGCCCCAAAATGTCCGCTCGGCTCCAACTCTTGCAGATTTTAAGCGTAAATTAAAAACACACTTGTTCCTCAGCGCATATGTATAAATGATTGATTTACAGGGTAATCGATCGATTTATGTGAATTAATAATTAGTATCTTTTTATTTTAACCAATTCTTTAGTTGGGTAAGTACACTGTATTGTTATGCGCATTTTAACATAATTTCTTTTATGGAATTTGCGCAATATAATTTATTTCTCTATTTTATCCAATGGGGCGACACTATTTGTGTACAGAGCCCTATTAGGGCGACGCGCTTGGTTAGGGCGACAATTTGGCGTAGCCCCAATATTTTGGAAGTCAAAATCCATTTTTTAAGGTCAAAATCCATCTTTTTCAAATCGAGAACCATTTTTATTAGGTCTAGAAGCATTTTTATTAGGTGTGGAACCATTTTCGGAAGCTTCGGGTAACAGAAATTTGGTGTCCAATCGATGTCGTTTAGCCAAAATTACGGTGGTCGTCTGCCAAACTCTTACCGGCGGGTCGCCCATTTGCTGCATTAAGTGATGTGATATTATTATTATTATTATTAATTTTCTTATCCCAGCTGCTCTTGAGGCCAGCCTAGGCAGTTTCTACGCCCCTCTAAGACCCCTCTCTGATGTGATCATTGTGGAGTATCGAGACCCCATCAGCCGGTTAGCACGTAGATTCTTCCATCAACTCTTGAGGTACCAGCGATTTGAGAAGGCATTTCTGTTGGCTGTGGATCTTCACTCAAGGGACTTGTTCATGGTAACTATAGCTGCCCATTTCTGGAATTCGAATTTACATTTCAAAGACTGCGTGTGTTCAAGTTTTTTGATTTTAAATACAAAACCTCGGATAAGTTGAATCCAACGGGACCGAGCAATTTTATCAAAATTAAGCGAAAATCCGACTGACGCGAAGATGAAAAAACGCATAGAGATTCATTGATCTCCAACCACCCAACGGTCAACAGTACAAAAAGCATAAATTCCAACACCAAAACAATTATTTTGCACTACATTTATATTTTCATACATGTACTTATAAGGCATCTCCATAGCAAAGGCATGCAGCTGCGTATTTCGTGGCACGAATTTGGCGCGCGCGCATTGCTGACGAGCCTGTGCCTTAAATATACGAACATGTCAACTTTCGTCAATCTGACTTAAAAGAGGTAAAACACAAAGGAATTGAACAAATGTTCTAGGTTGATGAGTCCGAGATAAGCAAAAATCGGACTTACGTGATCCTACTTAAGTGATGATTTTTATTAGGAATCAAACATTCCGAGCGATTTTGTCCGAGATAAGTGAAAATCTGACATAAATGTATCCGACTTATGTAAGGTTTACTGTATGGGTTTTTCCATACAAACGGGAGCCCAAAGTGTGACATTTCGATGCATTTGTAAAAATGACTTATCCAAGTCAATTTTAATAAATTTGTGAATAGTGTAAAAGCTGTTAGGAGACGTGGTGGTCTAGTGGATAGCGTGTCAGACTTTCGGTCCAGTGGTCCATGGTTCGAAACCTGGCCATTGCACCGTGTTGTGTCCTTGGACAAGACACTTCACTCTACGTTGTCTCTCTCCACCCAGGTGTATAAATGGGTACCAGCAAATACGGTTGGGGAAACCCAACTAATTGCTGGGCTAGACCTGTGATGGACTGGCATCCCATCCAGGAGGAGTACATGTAGCATTGCTTTTAGTCACTCCATGCCACGGAAACCGGGGATGAGTACCGTAAATGAGCCTATATTGGCTCGTAAACGACTTGCCTGTAGAAACTGTTAGACATGTCTTAGTTTAAACAAAAATAAAAAAATGAATGACATAAGTGGGGACACCAGCGCATTCTTGAACTCATAACATTACATTTCAAGTTACGGGCTGTGTTCCAAACACGCGAACGGTTCGTTAACGTTGGCGCCAATGTTTGCTCAATGTGGAATGGATTGTTTGCCAAAATACATTGTCAAGATGGCGGCCCCACAGTCTCAGCAGTCGTACGGACGTTGCAATGTGGCTCTCCGCTGCTTACCAAATTTTTGAGGAAATGCGACGCGTTGCTATTGATTGTGTATTGCCAGCAATAAGGCAGACAACCACGAAAGGTGCAATTTATTTGTTATTTTTCAAAATGCAAACCATTGTCTGTCATCTTTCATATCGCGTTTGCCATTTTGAATTGACTCGCGAACATCGCGAACAAAACAAAAGTTCGCGAACAAAACAAAAGTTTGTTGGCCAACGTTGGTGGCGCACAATGCGTTCCACTCGAAATTATTGGCCAACGTTTGCAAACGTTCGCGTATGTGGAACGCAGCCCTGACCAGTTCCTTTCTGCAGCCGCTGCTGGATTTACCCACCTGTACAACTCATACTTTATCAATTTAGAATTACAATTTAAGCGAAATTTTCAATAAATCCTTGATAAAAGTTTCAAAATGTCGCACTCGTACTTAGAAGATGGAAGTGTAGTCCCCTAACTGATTGTAATGCCATTCTCAATAAGTAAGGCCGCCTCACACGTGAGGTATCTTGCTGAGGTATCATTTGTGGCCATTTGCTCAGCACTTGGCTCACCGTGTGCGGTGAAATGCTGCTGTTTTTTATGCCTCACACAGTTGTGAGACAAAAATCTAACACGTTTGATTTTGTTTGCCTCACGATGCACAATTCTCACTGTGTGCGGGGAGCACGGCCAAGTGCTGGGCTAAAATGAATGTAGCTGGCCAATAAAAAAACATCCCCCTTTTCACGTAATATAAAGATAGCGCGTGCGGCCCTTTCAAGGTCACCGCACTTCTGCTTTGACCTGTGGTGCAAATGATTGGAATATAATCCCAACACTGAACCGGGCCACGTATCTCTGGCCCACCCATTACTGAAATGGAATATCCCTGTGTCAGATTTAGCTGTTTACTGTGGTTTTTTTTGTAATGCGCATGTCATACATGCTGCCAAAGCACAAGTGTCTTGTAGGTAGGTACATTATACATTTGTGTATGAATGAATACCTTGGAAAACGTGGCAAACGTGTATGGTATTTATGCCGACCAAGTAACTATTGCAACACACAAAGTGGGATGTTTTCAAAAAAAATGTTGGTTTCAGCAGGTTTCAGACGTACTTATTGAATCCTTACAAAACCAAATCTTTTTAACCTATCACACTTGAATGGCATTATCTAACACCTGTTTCATACTGGCGCACCAGAGTCGCTCCAAACTAAATTATCCCAGAAATTTGAATTAAGTTCGACGTATGAAACAATTTGGAGCGACTTGGTTCGCCAGAAGTCGAAAGATCGACTGTTCCAGTCGGTCAGAATGACCAAAGAGCGACTTGGTTTTAGACGTCGATCTTTAGTGTGCGCACGCCTCTCTGGCTGTTCCCAAAGTACATGAAAATAAACTCTACATACTTTCAAGTTTCTAAGCACATGTATTAGGGAGCGCGTGTGGTCTAGTGGGTATGAAGCGGGTCTCCCAATTAGAGGTTGGGGGTTCGAGCCCCACTTCGACCAACGTGTCTGTGTCCCTTGGGCAAGGCACTTAATCCCAGTTGCCTCGTCAACCCAAGCGATATATGGTAAGCTGTTAAGGGGAATGCCACAATCTAACTGCTGATAGGGTTGTGCGCCTGACCAGCAGCCACCTAGTTGAAGCGAAATGGTTCTGGTGATTCCCTGATGGCAGCGGTAATAATGGTAACAGCGCCTTGAGCACCCTGCAGGGTGGATATGTGCGCTATACAAATCATTATAATACAAAAAACTATGAATTGCAGGTTAGGGCGACAAATCGTGTGTAAAAAAGGTATATTAGGGCGACCTGCTCAATAGGGCGACATTTTGGTGTCGCCCTAATATTTTTGAGTTTAAAATTAATTTTTTTAGGTCAAAAACCATTTTTTTTAGGTCGAGAACCATTTTTATCGGGACTGGAGCTGTTTCTCTTCGGTCTGGAAGCATCTCTGGAAGCTTCGGGTAAAAAAATAAGGTGTCATTTTGAGTGATTCTTGCCGAAATTTCGGTGGTCTCCGGTGAGAGTCTTGCCGAAATGTCGCCCTATTGCGTCATTCAGCGTTCTTTAAATTATTATTATTATTATTAGGTACCTTATTGCAATGAACGTACATGAGTCTTCCATAACGTTGAGACATGACATTTAAACTCAATAGATACTCAAGGTACATGTACTTCAAGGTGTAATTTTTCTGCATTTTATTTCTCTCAGGACATTCATTATCTGGCATTAGACAAGGGTGAGATGGCCTTAGCAACCGTTGCTAAGCAGAAAGCAGACGAGATTGAGCAAGAAATGCCGTCAGAATCAGGTAAATGCACTGATAAGTGACTTAAATCCAGGACAAATTGTTCTGTACTCCCATTCATAATATGCATGCTACGCAAGGGCCGGGCCAATTCTTATTCTGTTTGACGTTTACTACATGTAGTGCTTGGTATAATAGACAGCCGAAGTGTGACGTGCGTTGCCATGGCAATTGGATCTAAACTATCATGGCCGTCGGGAAAAGTACCATTGGAAAAGCACTGAGACACGGTTTAGTGATTTTTGATTTAGATCCAATTGCCTATAGGCAACCAACAAAAGGTGACGTATTCACTTCGGCAGTCTATTTGGGCATTTCACAATAGACAGCCGAAGTGTGACGTGCGTTGCCATGGCAATTGGATCTAAACTATCATGGCCGTCAGAAAAAGTACCATTGCAAAAGCACAGGGACACGGTTGAGTGATTTTTAGTTTAGAGCCAATTGCCTAGGCAACTAACAAAAGGTGACGTATTCACTTCGGCAGTCTATACAGGCCACCAAAAGTTTGACGCGAAAACATTTAATGTGCGTGCAGGTCAAGGGAAAAAGTCGACACGAGCATTGTTAGACGTGTGATAAAGCATATTAATATGTTCTTGAGAAAAGAACATAGATTGATCTTTTTTCTTCGCAAACATTGTAAACCGTGTTTAAATAATCTTGGCTTCCTAAATAAACTTCAACCTCTAAATCAGGTATTCGTTTTCAAATCATATCTGAATTGTTTGTGCAATAAACGAATACACCGATGTCGACCGCTTGGTGGCTCTATGTATTGTGAAATGCCCGAATTGGGTCTTCGCTCGTACCCACCGCCCTTACAGGGGACATGATTGGACAACTCAAACACGTCTGGTTTAAAATCTAGGCCCATACATGTATGACACTGCTTAAGCATTAGATGAAAAGTGCCAATGCAGCACTTAAAATGAAATAGCCAGAGGCTACAATGTTTAGAAAAAAACGGCTATAAGCAGCGCCTTGAAATTTAGCCCAGCTTGAAATTAACAGAGGTTTAAAGACAGTACACATGATTGGTATCTCGAAAATCAGAAATGCCACTTCGCCCCAAAACCACTTAGTGCACAGGCCATGGTTCAGGGCGAAGTGGTTTTGGGGCGAAATGACTGCAAACCCTTTTTTTACTATTTTCTCAAAAGTTAGACGAAGTACGGAGCTGGTTTTTGCTCAGGTTGGTTTTAATCATGCATATCTTCAATCACACAGGGGGATAAAACTATTTGTAACAGTTTACCAACCATGTGTTAACAAATTGTAGCCTTATACAACAGAAATCCGTTTGTTTCTTAGACAACTACGACTCCCTGAGTGATTCAGCCGAGGAAGAGGAGGAGGATTTTTCCAGTGATGCTTACAGCAGCGGAAGTGAAGAGATGGCCCCGCCCCAGGCAACATCAAGCCACAGGTAGCAGCCGAGTGGTTGACATTATTACATCTCATGCATATTCATAAGCAACATTAAGCCACAGGTAGCAGCCGATTGGTTGACATTATTACATCTCATGCATATTTATAAGCAACATTAAGCCACAGGTAGCAGCCGATTGGTTGACATTATTACATCTCATGCATATTCATAAGCAACATCAAGCCACAGGTAGCAGCCGAGTGGTTGACATTATTACATCTCATGCATATTTATAAGCAACATCAAGCCACAGGTAGCAGCCGATTGGTTGACATTATTACATCTCATGCCGCAACGTCAAGCCACAGGTAGCAGCCGATTGGTTGACATTATTACATCTCATGCATATTTATAAGCAACGTCAAGCCACAGGTAGCAGCCGAGTGGTTGACATTATTACATCTCATGCATATTTATAAGCAACATCAAGCCACAGGTAGCAGCCGAGTGGTTGACATTATTACATCTCATGCATATTTATAAGCAACATCAAGCCACAGGTAGCAGCCGATTGGTTGACATTATTACATCTCATGCATATTTATAAGCAACGTCAAGCCACAGGTAGCAGCCGATTGGTTTTGAACCATGCTAGATGCCACAGGTTTTTCATTGTATGATAGGATACTCATGCAAATTGTATGCACTAGCCTATTTTAATGAACCCCCACGTGACTTTGTTTCAGGTTTTAAAAAAAGGGTGTTTTAATATACAATTCATAAATACCTTTAATATACAATTCATATTCCACATGAGCATGTTCACATGCGCTGTACATTATTATGAGTTTACAGAAGCTTATAAGTATCTTCCACTTAAACATTGAGATACATAGGTGGGTGGCGCCATTGGCAGCCGACAGCCAGAGACACTGGGGTATCCCCTTTAAATTTACTCTTCACGAAAGAGTGCCTATGGGATACTGAACACACTGGACCAACGGCTTTACATCCCCTCCGAAGGATGGAGCAATTGTGGTTAAATGCCTTGCTCAAGGGCACAGGTACCATGGCCGGGTATCGAACCCGCAACCCCAAGTTTTCACCCGAGTATTGCGAGTCAAAGACCCAAACCGGTGTCAAAATTTCAATGGGGGTCTCAAACATGTGATCTGGACACGCTCCTTTAAACTTGGATTAACTTTTTTTAATCTTCCTGTAAGAACCACGGACATAATATTGTTTTTCTCCCTGTAGGTCTCATGGTGCATCTCATAAGAATGAACAGCGAAGACCTAATGAACCTCACTCCATGCCTTCACCTCAGCCTCCCCGAGCCAGTCGACACATTGAACGGGAGGCCTGGTACCAGGCAGAGGGGCAGATTGATATGGCATATGGCATAGGGTGAGTCTGGGGAATACAGGTTTCCACTTCAGGTTTGGTCTTTGCGATTTTTCTGTCATCCCTGTGTGTAGTTTACGTGCTTGAGTTTCTGTTATAATACACAGGGTTGTATTGAGTCTCCCTCTGCTTGAGTCCCAAGTAAAGTCAATTCAAACTGCCTTTGAGTCCCAAGTCAAGTCAAGTCAAACTGCCTTTGAGTCCCAAGTCAAGTCAATTCAAACTGCCTTCGAGTCCCAAGTAAAGTCAAGTCAAACTGCCTTCCAGTCCCAAGTCAAGTCAAACTGCCTTTGATTCCCAGGTTAAAGGCCCTGTAGATGATCTGTTTTTGAGCGATTCTGCGAATAAAACCATTATAAATCAAAAGAAAGACATCAACAAACTCATCCGAAGAAATTTCAGCTTTGTCAAATGTACCACGTTTTAAAAAAACATGAAAATCCATATGCGTTTTCCTGGTCTTGGCGGGGTGTTTAAAATATTCGTTCTCAGTTGGTCGGGTACTATGTGGCTTGTGTCATGCACTCTGTGGCGCACATCATATACTGCGTGTCCGCGTGATCAATACAAATGCATCGCGTTGGAACACGCACGCGGAGTACACAGCGCCCATGCATTTTGGACCGCGTAGATGCAAACCAAAAATAAGTAAATCGTTTGCAAACGATCTAAATAATTTCATCTTTACGGATTATTTTCTGGTAAAATTATATCATTTTGAGCGAAAACCTTTCATTGGATAGTTGCTATTGATTCAATCTTTACTTTCAGAACTTTTCCCCTGTAAACTCGTCGATTACTTTTTGGGGTCATTGCATGATGATACACTGGGCCTTTAAGTCAAACTGCCTTTGAGTCCCAAGTCAAGTCAAACTGCCTTCGAGTCCCAAGTCAAACTGCCTTCGAGTCCCAAGTAAAGTCAAACTGCCTTCCAGTCCCAAGTCAAGTCAAACTGCCTTCGAGTCCCAAGTCAAGTCAAACTTCCTTCAAGTCCCAAGTCAAGTCAAACTGCCTTTGAGTCCCAAGTCAAGTCAAACTGCCTTTGAGTCCCAAGTCAAGTCAAACTGCCTTTGAGTCCCAAGTCAAGTCAAACTGCCTTCGAGTCCCAAGTCAAGTCAAACTGCCTTTGAGTCCCAAGTCAAGTCAAACTGCCTTTGAGTCCCAAGTCATGTCAAACTGCCTTCGAGTCCCAAGTCAAGTCAAACTGCCTTTGATCCCCAGGTTAAGTCAAACTGCCTTTGAGTCCCAGGTCAAGTCATCAAACCGCCTTTAAGTCTGAAGTCAAGTCAAACTGCCTTGGAGTCCAAAGTCAAGTCAAACTGCCTTGGAGTCCAAAGTCAGGTCATTCTGCCTTTGAGTCCCAGGTCAAGTCATCAAACTGCCTTTGAGTCCCAGGTCAAGTCATCAAACTGCCTTGGAGTCCAAAGTCAAGTCAAACTGCCTTGGAGTCCAAAGTCAGGTCATTCTGCCTTTGAGTCCCAGGTCAAGTCATCAAACTGCCTTTGAGTCCCAGGTCAAGTCATCAAACTGCCTTTGAGTCCCAAGTCAAGTCAAACTGCCTTCGAGTCCCAAGTCATGTCAAACTGCCTTCGAGTCCCAAGTAAAACAAATTGCATAAAGGTTTAATTTCATTTTTGGCACAGATGAGTCAAAAATGTTCAAGTCCGAGTCAAGTCAAGTCGTTTGAGGTTCGAGTCTCAAGTCAAGTCAGTGAAAATCGGGACTTGAGTCCAAGTCATTACAACCTACTGCTATTTCCTGCATTTATTTGCAGTTTCATTTCTGAGTTGTCATTTTGTCTGGTTTTCCCAGGTCCGATTTGGAGGAGATTCACCTAGATGCTTCAGATGGACTTGCCAGTATGCCAGGTGATGTGTACACATCGGTGCTATCGGAAAATCCATTTGGATGGGACACTCAAGGTGAAAATTGTGTTGTCTGTATCAATGTTTGGTTTAGTTTCCCTTTCAATACTTGACTTTCAAATAGAGGTGCAATTTAGAAGTCAACATACTGTGCATAGTGTTGCCACGTGGTGCATGTCAGTGCCCAGCAACAAACAGTCTGGTTGCTCAAAGGCCCTATGTGAGTCTTTCCATGGTAAAGGGGGCATTTTGGCAACACAGACCATGTTTTCCAGAAAAGAACTTTTGTCTGGTCTCAAAATAAAAGAAATAAGTTTCAGTTGTTCTGAAGAGATAACTTAGGCCCGAAAAGGGTTACAAATAGTGTGACAACATGCCTTTCTAAAAACCCTGTGTGCAAATGTCCAATATACGCTCGTAACCGGGACGGCCTAAAATGTAACACAAGTGTCCGTCCCGGTTATGAGCGTATATTGGAAATTTGTACACAGGGTTTTTAGAAAGGCATGTTGTCACACTATTTGTAACCCTTTTGGGGCCTAAGTTATCTCTTCAGAACAACTTAAACTTATTTATTTTATTTTAAGACCAGACAAAGGTATTTTCTCGAAAAATATGGTCTGTGTTGCCAAAATGGCCCCTTTACTGTGGAAGACCAATGTATCATTTGTAAGATAAAACTTTTTACAGATTCATGGAATAAGAGTGTAACTTGCATGTATCTAAGGAAGAATGTTTGTAAACTAGCCTGAAGAAATTTTAGCTACTTTGATGCATCAATGCTTCAGAAAACCTTGAAAATCTATATATGGATTTTGTGTACAAGTGAATAGTAAAAAGTCCTGTGTACGGAATTTTTTTCTAAAACTACCTTCGGTTGTCAATTTCCAACATGAAATACCATTTTGGACGGAAATAATTTCATGTGGTGTTTGTTACCATTGCTATCAACACTTTGAGTAAGGTTTTTCTTGTCAACTCAAGAAAAACAAAATTGGGTCATTGCAAACGATACAATGGGCCTTTAATACCATTCTCTTCAACATTCTGTACTTCACTCCTGCCGGTTGCACCCGATAACATTACATAGCAACAACATTTTAGTCTGGTCATCTGGATGCTAAGTATGCATGTGAAAGGAAGTACATCAATATATCAGACCCTATTCACGTGAAGCACGCATAAAGATAATTGCAGTGTACTGTATTTATTACCACAGAGGCTGATGGTGGCCAGAGGACTCGAGCGGAAATGCCGGCAGCAAGTCAAGAAAATAGAGATTTAAATCCTGCCAAACGAAAGGAAGAGGGTACTACCAAGACTGTTAAAGTCATCCATTTTGGATTGGTTTGATCTCCTTGCACAGACATTCGGGCTGCGTTCGGGCATGTACTCGTGTTAACACGAGTATACTCCTGCGCATGTGAACGGCAAGAATAACGACACTCGGGTCAGTGAGAGTATGCTCTTGCTACTCCCCAACAAATGGGGAGTGTGCTTTTACTCCTGACGAGGTGATTTGTTGAAGATGGCAGAATATGGGTGCGATTTTTGGTGAATTTGCTCAACGTGTCAACTCGATAACTGAAACAACAACTCACTAAGGTTTGTTTTAGACGGCATCGAAGGTTCTCACGAATACGGTCTGTATTTTCTTCAGTTTCTTGTGAGCAGTGAAACGGCATTTTTGTACAGTTATGGCAAGAGACGGCCATCTTGACTGATCCATTTATGGATGATTCCCCAGTGGGGACTACTAATGTTGTATTCAGGACCATGCCGTTTTAACAAGACCAAAACTGATAGTATGAGTCCAAGACTGAAATCAAGGCAGGCTGAGGCGAGGACTGCGAATGGCAGGATGAGCCCCAAGACAAGGGGTGGATATTGCAGTGGCGTTTTAATAGCTTACGCCGAGTTACACTGGATTTACACCGGGGGAATCCCCCAGAAGATTTTTAAAAATTAAAAACGCCATGGGTTTTTGCTTTGAATTCTAGGAAGGTCAAAAGTCAGTTTCGGATCCAGCCTTAATAAAATACAGGATACAAAGGAAAAGCGGGGGCTACAGCCCCATGAAATCATTGTATTCCTGTATTTTAAAGAGGCTGGATCCACCACTGAAAGTTGTTGCCAGGCGGAGCTTTTAGATTAGAAACACTGTTATTGTTTGACTCGAGAGGAAAATTTAAACCGGCAGACATCAATTAATTGAGGGAGGTCTGTTAAAAAGGGCCATGCTCGTGATCGAGGGGTTATGGGTTCGAGCCCCAACGTGTTTGTGTCCGTGGGCAAGACACTTAATTCCCACTTGCCTCGTCAACCCAAGTGATATTTGGGGAGCTGTCGGCAGAATGCTAGGAATGATAGGGTTGTGCGCAACTAGCCAGGCAGCCACCTAGTTGAGGCGAGATGATTCTGGTAATTCCATAAGGGCAGTGATAATAGTGGCTACGGCGCCTTTGAATGACAGTCATGTTAGATACTTAGAGCCTTATAAATGCTGTACCATTATTATTATTACAGTAAATACACACAGTCTTTGCTTCATATTCAGGAAGACATTATTACTACTGTTCATTTTGATATAAAATTAATAAAAGGTAGCATTTTTCAACTTTCAGATCTTCTTTACAGAAACTCACAGAAAGGGGGTACTGTTTGTCAGAATATTTGTGTTGACTTAGCTGAATGTAAGAAACCATGTACATACACTGAATGTTTTAAATTGTATTTAAGCTATATTCTGAGTGAAAAATTATATGTCGCATAGCTGACGAAGTGACGAATGTGCAGTGGCTTTAAAGCGGCATATTCGTCACTTTGTCAGCTATGCGACGGTCAATGACTCCCTGTACTTTTGAATGTATATTCTGTCCACAAAATAAAATACTGCAATAATAAGTATAAATCATGGAATCTGATGTTGCCACCACAGTAATAGTTTAAAGACTTGAGGAAAGATTTTGAACAATTGGCCTAAATTAACATGGATAGTGTCTGGTTTACTTACATATGCTTTCTTTCACATGCACTTAGCGTCCACTTGACCAGACTAAATTTTTGTTGCAATGTGGTGCACACGGCAGGTGTGAAGTACAGAGTCAATACCGTATTCACCATAGGAGATAATGGCTTAAAACAACCAGACTGTTGGTTGCTAGGCAGTGGCGACATGGCGTGCACCACGTAGCAACATGAATATAGTGTAGTATATGGCTTTGCTTGTAAACTGCACCTACATTTAAAAGTGAAGAATTTGGGACAATAGCCATTTTGCAAATGTTGCACGCAAATGCTAATTAGTGTAAGAATCTGGCCAAAACATGCTTCCAAAAATGTTTAATATAATGGCCTCCCCCCATTTTCTCTACCCCGCCCCTTCCCTCCCCTCTCTCCACGCCTCAGACACTTGGTGGCGCTATTCATCATGGCAGCTTCCAGTGGGAAAAGTCCGTCTTTTCTTAACTCCAAACTTTCAACAAAAGTACTTATCATTGTCTTCGTGCTAGTGATAATCTTCACGCAGATAAGAATAGTAGTTTGTAAATACACATGCCGTAACCTGCCTTTACCTCGTACGTACGTGGTCTACCGTCTGCAGCCGGGTGAATTTATCCATGTTGACGGCAAGTTGGACGAAGTGGCGTGGACAGAGGTTGCGCACACTGAACCGTTTGTTGGTAAGAAAACCATTTGGTATGCGCAACACGCGCTGGGTGGATTAAGTGTGCACTAGCCCAGGGCCCAATTTCATAGAGCCGTTTAACAGCCCATTTTCCGTTAACCGAGCGTCAGGCTATTTCATAGACATCGTTAACGGTAAGCAACTGAAAACCTGCCTTAACCGCAGAGCCAAATTTTGCTTAAGATAATGACGCAACAATGGTGGTTTCCAAGCGCGCGCATGCTTAAGCACGCCGCGGCCATGTAATAGCCTTAACGTTAGCACAACTTTTCTGCTACAGTAAGCACAAGTTTTTAGCTAGCGCTTAAGCAGCTCTATGAAATTGGGCCCAGGTTGGACTCCGTACCGCATACTACATGGGGATACGGAGTTCAGGGTATGAAGTTCCAAAAACGGGGGGAAAATGTTTGTAAAGAAAAATAGCAATATTTCTACCTTGAGCTGGAAGCCGGTAATGTGCTAACAAAGTTCCATAAGGTCTATTGCTGATCGCGATCCCAAAATAGTGCAAAGCATTATGGGTAGGCAAAGGGAGCAACAGCGCGCCGTGCCGTGTGGCGGCGCTGCAGCGGGCACCGCTAACAACATACAACAACAACAACAACAACAACAACTTGATCCTTCATCAAACAAGTCCTCAACCTAAAAAGAAATGGGAGGTGGCGATCACTGCGCCGTATATGGCTGTAACAATGATCGAAGATATAAAGAGAGGTAAGAAAGCAATTTTATTAAAGTATTTGAAATAAATACGGCGTGATATCAGCTGTGTAGTGTGTATTCTTTCTTCCATGATCTGTCACCTGGTCACACGATCATACAGTACGGCCAACATGAAGTGAATAAGCATGCCACAATTATGGATTGAAAGGCCCAATAAAGGATGGTTAAAGTAAATAAGTGAATTTATTTATGTAAGACCATGGAGGAAGAGAAGACATGGTATTAAGACCATGGAAAAAGAAATTGTCAGACAGTGCTAGATCAACCGATTGCGATTGCCCCTTTTCTCAGTACAGCCTGGCTATAATAACTAGATTTCGAATGTTCATAAAGTTAAGTTAATACAACACTGTCAAATCGCCATGAATATTTATGTGGGTTTTTTTACAAAATAATGCCCAATGCTGTCAGTGGCATCAAGTTCCACAAATGCTCAGACCCCAAGTATTTTCGAACCTGGACTAGCCTCCTCAGAAGAAAGGACTACACTGTGACAGAAAGCACAAGGGTTTGCAGCAACCATTTCAAATACGGTCAGCCATATAAATCAGATCCACATCCAACGCTGTACCTCACTGGATATAAAAATGATCCAACACCAGAAAGACGCCAACTGAAACGGAGTGAAACGCCCATCAATCAAAAACCAAAGCGACCAAGGAAAGCAATCATGTCGCCGATGAGACGTGCCAAGTTAATGGACATTGCCATTCAAGTGGATCCAGTTGATCTAATGACAGAGTCACTACGTGTCTACGCTGGTGACCATGATTATTCAAACCAGACATCTGATTGCACATGCAGTAGTGTTACTTGTGCAGTATGTTCCAAGAAAAGGGTGCAAGACCTGGAGGCCCAACTCAGTAACATGGAATCTGAATGTTCAGCTGTGGAACAAAGATTTCAACAAGCCAAAGACGAAATGAAACGGCTTGAAGAAAACTTGGAACAACAGAAACGTTTCTCTGTGCAACAAATTGCACATTCTGATGAACTTATCAAAATGTACACGGGTGTACCCTCACATGAGATCTTCCAATGGCTCGCAGACCAGGTGCGGCCACATGCACAGAAGTTACAATACTATCGTGGTAAGCAATCTATGGACAGGGATAAATTTTACCAAATTAACAACACAACTAAGCCGGGCCCAAAACGGACTTTTTCAGTTGACGATGAACTTCTTATGACTTTGATGAAACTGCGATTGAACTTGAGGGAAGGAGATATTGCCTTCAGGTTCAAGGTAGCACAGTGTACAGTATCGCAGATCCTCTCAACTTGGATACCCTTTTTAGCACGAGAACTAGAAGGATTCGTTTATTGGCCCTCCCAGGAAGAAACATTGCGGTATTACCCTCAATGTTTTCATAAATACAAGGGCTGCGTTCGCTGCATAATAGACTGTACTGAAATACAGATTGACAGGCCTTCGCTTGCAGCTTCCAATAACCAAGTGTACAGCCAATATAAGTCTAGGCCAACCCTGAAGTGCCTCGTTGGCATAACACCAGGAGGGACTTAATCTCCTACATCTCCAAACCAGTTGGTGGATCAACATCGGACAAAGAAATTGTTAAAATGACAGGGATTGTGGAAGAATTTGACAAGGGAGATATCTGCATGGCAGATAGGGGATTCAACATCCAAGAACTTTTCCTCCACAAAGAAGTGAAACTGGTCATTCCACCTTTTACTCGTACAACTAATTCAACAAAGCAGTTTACCGAGGCAGAGAATACAGCCACAAAGACCGTTGCAAATGCAAGGATTCACGTAGAACGTGCCATAGGAAGGCTTAAAGAGTTTGAAATAATGCAGGGACCAATACCGCTTTGCATGATAGATCTTATGGAAGCTGCTCTTATTGTTTGCTCAGCTGTGGTTAATTTGCAGCCTCCTTTGGTGCCTTTGACATCATAAAGACAAACTGAACAAATAATAACTTTGAGACTTTTTTTTTTCGTACTGTATGGTTTTACCACAAGTTTATTGTTTTATTCAAGCAAATATGGACATAGTATGTTAATCTTCCGGTAATGAAAAACATGTTTTTCTTTAATGCTCAAATATTACTCCTATCGAGTGTATTATGAAACATTATCACACTGTTGTTGCCAAGGATCTACCAATCAGAACCACGGATTCAAATTTGCTTGAAGATAAAATGTTTTGTTATACCCCGTCTTGGTATACTGCAGTTTCATTGGTCCAGAACGGCCACATGTCCATGTGATAAAAACTCATATCACCCTGCCGTATGCGAATTTAACTTCATATCACCCGGCCGTACTATGCGTGTTCTTGCCTCTGTCCATAGCACGCGTAACGCGCTGTATGAGGCTCCATTAGTAAAAGAAACCGCGTGTTACGCCCGCTAGAGGCGCACAACGCACACGCACACGGCGTTATTCCACACGCTGTGCGTGTGCTACTTTCGCAATGTTACACACGCACAGGTAGTAGTCCGAAAATTAGCGAAAGTGCAGAGACGAATTGTTTTTACAATTTCAACATTCCAAATAATAGAAACGATATTATTATGCTGTACGGAGACCATGAGACGGGATATAACAAAACAATCGTTGACTGGTGTGGTGTGGGATATGGGTTTTAACACCCTCGGGAGCTCATAGCACCCTTGGCGTTGCCTCGGGTGCTATGAGCTCCCTCGGGTGTTAAAACTCCATATCCCACACGTCAACAATTTATAATAATACGTGTATAGACTATTATAAAAGTGGAAATTTTCACACATTTTAAAGCTAGCATAAGATTCCAAATGTGATAAATTGCTTATTTTGTGTTCAGGTCTTACATGTATGTGGGAAAACTGAAGTACATGTACATACATGTATGTAGATAATTAAAAAATCAATTGAAATGGTCGAAGCGCAAAGATTAACCATGTAAAATTTAGTACTTCTATATTTTTCTTATTTTGAGAACAAATTTGATAAATTTTTCTTGTTCCAGTACAAATTGTCTTCATCGAATGAAGCGACATCTATTCGCTTCATCGAACGAAGCGATTCTAATCATCATCGAATAAAGAGGCGTACGTTCACATCAGGAAAACTCTTCGTCGAATTATCGTTGAACGAAGTGATTACTAGTGCGAACGGGGTCATTGTCAGTTTGACAGTGATATTCTTAATAAACAACTAAATACAGTGGAACACCTTTATAATAAGGTTCTTGGGACAATAACAGGTACCTCGTATTATCAGTAATATAAAGCACAGAAGAAAAAAAATTGTTCCTTGTTATAAGCAGGATATTATTAATGCTTTTGACTGTACATAATTATGTGGTTACATCGTACAATGACATGATCTGTGTACATGTACATGCATAGATAAATTACTGTTCTGAAAGCACACACATTTTACGTTTTCTTGACTCTTTCTTGCACTTGTCACATTTCCATGTTGATTTCCGTCTACTTAAAAAGAGTTCTTGTCCAGTAGGTCCTACACAGGAATAATGATACCACAAGTGACACTTGTCACATCCAATACTTTGGCGACTATCGTCAATGGGATCGCCCTCACAATCGTCCCCACAAACCCCACATGGATACGGAGAACCACCCAATGACAACGTCGTTGAGCTGGATTTGTCAAGTTTCTTTAGCATATTTTCCATTGTTTTCTGTACTGCATTCTTAACTACTTGTTCTTTAACCTGTCCAGTCATCAATTCTGGAACGATTGCATTGGAAAAGAAGAAACTCAATTTAGGCATTAATACGTTCAGGTATTGGTTATCCAAAAGGACTCGCTCAACATGCATGTTGTCATTGGGTGAACTTGTGTGAACAACAAAATCGCACCACTCATACCCTGTTGTATGTAGCTGGGTTTGAATTTGGGTGTAATATTTGTGGAGCCTGTCTAAATGTACCACATCGTTCTCACAAATGAGACCAGATGATTCCTTCTCTTTAACGAGTTCACTTATTGTTGTGTGTCTATGTGTATAGGGATTTTTAATTTCAATTAGACCATGCCCACATTCTTTGCAATTGACGATCCCATCTGGTGATCCTGCAACATAAGGAAACTTTAGGCTCGCCCAAAGTCCAGTGTCTGTACACGACACACCTGAATGTTTCCGATGTAATCGATGATGTGCCACGTAATGTTTCCTGGCCATTGCTTCGCGATTTTTTCCCCACTGCAGAGCTGGGGATGTAGGGTTTCCATAATATCCCATGATACGTGCTACGCAGGAATGAGAAGTTTTCAGTTTTGGAGGAATCCCACTTACTGCAGCAGCGCAATCTCCAGCCACACTTGAAGTGATGCGTCCCTTCCTGTGTTCAAGCCACTTGTGACTTGACGCTTGCTGCGATGTGGTATGAGCAAGCAGTTCCTGCTGGTGCTGGGTAATAGTTAAATTGTCAACAACCTGCTCGTTTACAAGCCTAGAGCCAGGTTCAATCTTGGAGAAGGCTTCACTTACTGTTGGTGCTTCCACAGTTGTGTTGATGTCAAAATGTTGCTCCACCTCAGAAATGTTGGGCGTCTCTCTCAATGGGTCAGGCTTCACTTTTGAGTACATTAACAAACCAGTTTTCCCATTAGTAATTTGGGCCAAACGATCCAAGTCAAAGTCAGAAATAGGGTGGTGAACCCTGTCTTCAACTACCCGTGGGTCGTAGCTAGACCTGTACCCCTTACTTGCTTCAGTGTTTTGCAATGATACATCTTGTTTCACTTGGACAATTTTAATGTCCTCTGCAAATTTAGCCTTATGAACCTTGTCGCCTTTTTTTGGAGGAGCATTCCACACCATCTTCTGTGAAGTTGAAGAGTTGTTACGCCCTTGTTCCACCGCTTCAGCTACCGCAAACAAAAGAGCTGTGACATGCTTGCATCCAGCTTGGATCCTTAACAATGAAAAGGGAAAAATTAACACTATATGCAAGTGCATTTTTTTTGAAAAAAAAATTCATACATTTAGTGGTTTTAGCGAAAGTTGTTTTATTTTACCTTAAATAATGAAAATTGTTTATCTTGGTCAATTGATGTCTGAGAAACAAGAAACCAACTTTGGCCTAAAAAATAAACAATTTTCATTATTTAAGGTAAAATAAAACCTAGATTTATGGCATTTTAGTTAAAATAACCAGAAGGTAAGAATTTAGTACTCGGACGTCACTAATTTTGCCTTAAAATTATTTATTATACATCAATAAGTGCAAATCTAATGAAAAAAACAAAATTTAGAGGGGAAAAATTATGAAGAATTTACTAGGAAAAACTGAGT
The DNA here is from genome assembly GCA_037783545.1 of Henricia sp. BOLD:AAB3569. Taxonomy (NCBI): domain Eukaryota; kingdom Metazoa; phylum Echinodermata; class Asteroidea; order Spinulosida; family Echinasteridae; genus Henricia; species Henricia sp. BOLD:AAB3569. The sequence goes on along the minus strand of JBBELK010000822.1, from coordinate 937,478 downwards.
TCTCCCATAGGCTTAGTGCATGAGGGCTTAAGTGACGTCCGACTTGTAAATTCTTTCCAACCAGAAGATGGTTAGTTAACCACTAACAGGTTTTAACTTACCCCACTATACAGCTACACTCCGCCGTTGTAACTTGCCCACTGTCCTTGTTCAGGACTACCCATGACAAATATGGATCATCATTGGTACTGGTCTGTGGTATGACCTGCATAAAAAGTAATAGTAACATGGGAAATAATACGTTAGTAGAAAGGCTTAAAGGGAAATTACATCATTGGCTTTTTACTGATATTTTACAAGATTAGCCCATGGAATAACACCTGGTGAAACAATTTCACTGGATACTTGGGAATAATATGTACTTTCAGGGGTGGGGGGGGGGGGGGGGGGGGGGGGGGGTGGGGGGGGGGGGGGGGGGTGGGAATTGGAAGTAATTTTTTTTCATGTCTGCGAATGATATAATCTCCCTTTAATTGTGAAAAAATAGTCATAAACCTACGTAAAATCAATGAAGCAAAAGGGTGATTGACATACCGGTATCACTCTTCTTTAAATGTCCATTCATTCAACCGATGTTAAATTGCTTGCACCGTAAAGGGTAAAATATATTTTATCCATTCCATTAAAATTGATATTTATTTATTGCACTATTCAACAAATCAGTTAATGGAATAAGAACAGGCTTACGTACCTTTCCACGTACATAACAATAGCTGATGTTTGAACTAATGCCATGGTAAGCCATCCCTCTCACATGGTCAGACATATAAAGACCTTTGCCAAGTCCCAGAGTTCTCACACCCTCGGTGTTTTCAAGTCCAACTTTACGTCCAGCTGTAAAACAAAATGTGGAAAAAATGCACAAACTCATTAAGTACATTTATGAAAATAAGTTCAAACCACCCAAGGAGAAATTCTGTATTTTGTGTTCACATGTTATGTTTTTTTTCACAAACAGCTGACATGTGTGCAAACAAACATCTAACGTGTCTAAAATACCAGTATGTTTACATAAAAATTCAGAGGGATGAAGTTTTGCAGACATGTAAGTACCGTATATTGCAAAAGCCTTTGTAAAATTATCCGGAAGCTCAAAGACAAGACGGCACACTTTCAGGTTCTATTTGCAATACACCTTATGCACAAAATTTTAGTAAAAGGCTCTTACAATTAGTTTATTACCCCACTGTATTTGAGACTTCTTACTTTTAGAGATCAAGTTAAACTTACCAGTCTTTATGTAACTGTCAATATGGGCCCTTGTTGTATCTGGCAAACTTGCTGGGGAGGCTTCCCAACCTGCTAAAAGGTATTCGGGTCGTGGTAACCGAATCATCCCGCCGTCCAAAATAAGCTTCTTCTCCTTTGATAGGGACATAAATAAAAGTGTGAGGGCGCTGTTCATTGGGTGACCCATCTTCTGAACAGAAAATAGGCCTAAGGTATTTCGTGGCAAAAATAATGTGTTGCTAAACGCAAGTGCATTTTTTAACAAACGCATGATGACTTGGAAGCATAAAAGTTTTCACCTTGCACAATGCCATCGTGCAGACGGGAAAAATTTGCACGCATTGCTGTATAAATATGCCTATGTGCATATACTGTCGTGACCGTGACACATCTCATCATTATTTAAAGTTGGATTTTTTTGGGCACATTCTTCACGACTGTTTCAATTATTATTGAAGGTCAACATTTTTGAAATCGTGATTGCCATATGCCTTTTATTTATCTAATTAACATGATTAAGGCATGAGTTAAATAAGACTAACATTTTGAGAACATTTTGAGCACTTCATAATCTGTAATATATCCTCGCGTGACCGGTTTTCGACGATGTAAGGCGTTGTCTTCAAATTGATCAGAATAAAGGAAAGAAAAACACCAAACAATGTATCAGTCAGCTTCTTCAGTACATAGCCTTACGGTTTAAATTTGGTGAATGTTGGTCACTGCCGTTTTTGCGGGCGAAATCCTTTGGTTTCTGTTGCTGCCCGAAGCGCGCCGACAGCGAACATCGTGACCTATTTTCGACGGTCGTGTTGAGTACGGTGTCCCAGTGAAACCATGTGCAGAATAAACGTCTGTAATGACTCCAAACTCTTGTGTGGCAATACGAAATTGGCCTTCAGTGTCGAATTTTTATTGGTTCATCTTTCTTCCTTTCTCTACTCTGTCTCCAAATCTTTCCTTAATGATTACGTGTTGGAAACTTTTTGATTGTATTATTCTTATTGTTTTGCCCCAGCTATATTGGGATGGATGGTGTATATTTCTCCCTTTATTATCATAATTATCATCGAAACACATTATTTTAAAATAATCTTGTTTTTAACAAAATTGGAAAAAATGTTTCAGTATGGACCATGGAGAGCAATTAATTAAGTTAAACATTTATTGCAATTTTACAGCTTGGTCTCTTTTAAAAATTTGTTTGGGGAATAATTCACAAAATTCCATTAGGCCTATCTATCCTATATCACTCTGCAGAATCCTCCAAAACCAACCTCATCTCACAACCCTGAAACATACACATGGCCCGATAAATACAGCTAACTAGGCGGAGTTGGTGGCATTCAAATAACACACATTTGCTGTTCTCGTCAATTTATTCATCGGAAGATGTGTTGACACAATATTTATTGTGCTCTGCCCTGATTGTTAGATTGGACTTTATGGACAACCCTGTCAAAGTTAGGTCATACAACTATGTACTAAAAAAAGTAAAAAAGCATGTTACTTACCCTAAAACTACACTCGACAAATTACACAAATCATTTATTAGTCTTTCCTTAGATTTTAATGGGAAAATACAACCCCCATGAAACAGAAAATTATGCAGCTTTTTTAGTACCAGTAAACAAATAATATAAGCGACATGTTCTTTTAAGAGCTCTGTAGTATTTTCCCGCTGTGCGGAGCCACAAAGTTCGTGGCATTTTCTGATTCTGCATACTCGGGGCTTCGTATTGACCCAAACCGAAACTTTTGGCGGCTAATAATAGAAACAATAGGAGCCCAGCAACATCTTACAATTTTGTATCTAGCAAAATACGCCCAAATAAACTACCTTTTTGAATTTATAACTCTAACCTATCGGAAGAGCCTTTTTTCCCACAATTTTTGGGTGGTTGACAACTGCAGAGATCTATGACAAGATTCAAAGTTTGAGCATGTCAAAGAGAGTTGTTTACATCGCGTGCCGTTACGTCAAAGGTATAGCGTCGAAAACGCGTACCGTCGAAAACAGGGCCCTCCACGATAGGCCTAGCATGCCTAGGGCCTAGGCCTACCTTTGATTTCTCGATCGCCGCCTCTGCTTCACTATCTGTTGGTTTTGCAACCAAACCAAGCTTTTCAGCCCAGTATGCCTTCTCGGCAAGTTCTTTGTGCTTTTCATTACTTACTACAACACCTCTGGCCCTCAAATACGATGAGAGTTGGTCTCTTTTTAAATTTAGGAACTTGCGAATTTTTGATCCATTCATTTTGTTGACAGCAAATTTTCGCGCGGTGCCGGTGCCGCATATACCGTACGCGCGCGATATGCTCCCTTTCCATACCCAGCATGCCTCAGCGCAGGGCGCCACCTGTTGAAATCAACCGATCGACAATAGACCTTATGGCTGCGTTCGGGCGTGTACTCGTGTTAACACGAGTTATACTCCTGCGCGCGTGAACGGCAAGAATAACGACACTCGGGTCAGTGAGAGTATGCTCTCACTACTCCCCAACAAATGGGGAGTGTGCTTGTACTCCTGTCAAGTGTCATGTGATTTGTACGAAGATGGTGGAATATGGGTGGGATTTTTGGGGAATTTGCTCAACGTGTCAACTCAATAACTGAAACAATAACTCACTAAGGTTTGTTTTAGACGGCATCAAAGGTTCTCACGACTTACGGCCTGTATTTCCTCAGTTTCTTGTGAGCAATGAAACGGCATTTTTTGTGCAGTGACGGCAAGAGACGGCCATCTTCACTGATGGCCATTCGCGCACGCGGACTGCGGACTTGCCGTTCGCGTGATGTGACCCGAGTGCAATGCGCACGCATTACTCCCGAGTAACGAGAACTGCACGCTCGAACGCAGCCTATGTGTCCTAATCTTTGGGATTACCGGGTTTAGAAATCCACTACACATCACCGAACGGCATATTCCGGAGGAAAACGGCAAAAAGTCACGCTAATTTGCTATATATTTGTGCACAAAAAATCCCTACTACAGACAGCCAAGTTACGTTCAGCTTATTTTGTTCTCACCGCGCGCGTAGTCCCGCGTACGCCGGCCGGCCGTGCGCGCATTGCGTGCCTGGAATCGTGGCGCGGCACGCGCAAGCCTATCCAAACTTCACGAAGCGTGATGCGACGGCAGCTGTTATTTATTTCTCTGAACTTTAACGTTAGGTTGTGCCTTAGATTTCACTATTTTTTTCATCAAATTTGGTATATGATATTTAAACCTCCCGTTCCTGTAAATGAAGACGTCAAGCATATATATGGACATAAATTCGACGTCCATTAAAAGGTAATTTAGCTTAAAAATTATGTGGAAGTTTCAGTCCCCCTGTTTAGAGACATTGTAACCTGGACGTCACTCGTAATGCAATGAAGACGACGTCCAACCTGGGCTAAGTGTGCACGTGCTGCACTGCGAGTCCATGTTATGATGTTACACGGACTCCCCTACGTTTTTCCTTAGTAAATTCCTGACACTTTTCCCTCCTAATTTTGCGTTTTTATAACCAAACTAACATGTTTATGTGGTTTACATATAGGCCTAACAAGGAAATTCCTGGTTGTCCATGCATGGTAATGTACCCCATAGACTTTAAGTCTCAACTGGCGAATGTGTATGGTAGCAGAAATAATCAAGAAGTTGACCATGGTTTGCCTACAGACCTTAAAAAAACGTTTAAAAAAACCAGAGACTGGGTGAAAGAAAAATTCCTCACAAAATCTTAATTTTATCTCTCCTAAATTTGGGGTTTTTCCATCAAATCAGCACTTACCGATACTTGATGAGACGTTTTAAAGAAAAAAATTCTTATCAACTTCTCAACTCTTACCGGCCTGGCAGACAAATTGTTTTGTAAACGAACACATGGGAGCCTGCCAGGCAGTCTGGGTTTACCCTGGGAAAATGTGTCAAGCTTTTACTGGGACTTAAGTTAAAGGTGCACCGACCATGTTTTGGGGGATTGTGCAATATTCAAAACAGTATGTCTGTTAGTGTTAAGCTGTTAATCAATGCGTCAACATGGTCAATTGTCATTTGACCAAAACATGAGACTTTGGTTCTTTCCGTAGACATCCAAGGAGCAGATTTCCCCACACCTCGATTCACTACCTGGGCCAAACTGCGATATGACGACACCTATCTCTACATCGGTGGATATCTGCAGGAAACCGACGTGTTTGCTAATCAGACTAAACACAACTCTGTAGGTGAGTGCTCTAAAATACCATATAACGTAAATGTCGACATAGTCACCAGGTTCATGACAAGTCATCGCTGCCCTATTGATGAACAATGGCTGATGAATAGAGTGGCGACCTCACGGACCTGGCGACTACATGCATGCCGACATTTACGTTACTTTCTGTACAAAAAGAGAAACGTTCTGCTGGGTTTACCCTAATGTTCCAAATGTCATCAGACTCCAACACTACAAGAATCATATGCTCAAGGACCACGGGTCATTCCAAGAAAATGGGACACAGTGTCTCACTTGCGTCATGATACTTTTGGATTTTTTTTTTTAATATCAGCAATTTGTTTTTTTAGCTTGAAATATGCCTAGTGTTTTTTGTGAGGTAATTTTTATTTATTTGAATCAATTATATACTCCCCCAAAAAAGAAACGCAATTTTCATAAAATATTAATTATTGATCAGAACAGAAGTTTGTTGAATGCAGTGAACTTGTGGATAACAAGGCACTGATTGACCAATATCTTTGGAATAACTTTAAAGACTTTTCCGCTTCAGTGATTTCGTCCAAGTCCAAGAGGACCTGTTTGAACAAAGTGATTCCCACAGCAATGAAATGTGACATTTATTTCCTGTTTCTGGGAGAATCCTTTAGTTTTAACTTGAATTTATTTTTTTATTCCTTTTGTTTCAGTTTTCCGCGACAATGATTTTGAGGTATGTAAGTGTTAATTCTCTTAACTATCTCTGGTACGCTTTATGATGCCTTTGCAACTCTGATCATCAGGAATGGGATGTTACCCTATTTACTACATATGGGCTAGTTTGTTGAAAAACAAAATATAAACAGTACTCACCGAAAAAAAAATTTAACAGTGCTACGCATCATTTATTTCTAACTTTGGGCTAGTCTGTTGCTACAATGTAACTGCGATTTTGTGAAGATGAATCACGTTAGGCGGTGTAGTCACCCCCATATTTACAGAGAATTTTAGCCCAAAAGACCAACAATGTCCTACCATTGTGTCTGATAAAAATTGTGAGCATGCATTGGTCCACAGCTATAACCATTGCTCTACAATGCATACCGGTAGTTCCGACATGTCGGTCAAGCCGAACCTGCGTGACCATATATGACCAACAGAGCTACGCACACAGCGCATTAATTAGCATATCACTCAGAAATACTACCCACGTGGTTCTTGGCCGAATCATGTGTATTGTTTGTGTTTATAAATGAACATAATACATTTGAGTTTTCTCCGATGAATCTGTGCTCTCCATGCCAGTCCCATTGCTTCGTGCGTTGTGTGTCGCCATTTTTGCGATGGCTTGTGAGCAACAGCAACAGTATCTGGGGGGGGCGGGGTTAATTGGGCAATCTGGGAATGACTTTTCAACGTTAGGCGCGAGGTCAAAATAGAAACGGTCTGTATACCGGTAAACGATTTGAGTTAATCCCTCTTCAAATCGTTTCTCTGACAGAAAACCGTGTGCCGGTTTGAAAAGAAACGGTTTCCAACTTGCTGGGTTGGTCGATGATTGACAGGTTTACAAAGTAGCCACCTGCACGAAGGAAACAAAAGGCTGCTACTGGCCGACAGCTTCAAAGGGAGCCGCCCGATCCTTCAGCCGGAGCATGAATGAGTTGTGGGTAAATCCCCTTGTTCGGGCAGTCACGTGATAAACAGTGGCAACGAGTCAGCCAGGAGTAGTCACACAATGGCCCGTAATCCGATAAGCTCTCTATTGTTCAGCGAACATGAGCTGGGTTGAACATTGCCAATTATCTATCGTCTGGCCATACTGACCAGAGTTGAATCGTTTGCTTGTTCACTGAAAACTGTGCAACGGTGTACCGTTTGTGTACCATTTCCCGGTATACAGACCGTTTCTATTTTGACCTCGCGCCTTAGCTTCCTATTCCCAATTTCAGGCAACTATTCCAAAAAAATAATTGTGATTTATTTTTGAAATTTTCAGATAAAATTATTGCTAATATTTTTACCCAGTTATATCCAATATGAAAACAACGTTCCATAAATTTAGTGGAATTTGAATATTGCTTTCTTTCCAGATTTTTATACCGCTAATGGATAAAATGCCGATTTTGTTTTCTTACAGGTTTTTACAGATCCTGATTGGAGTACGCATTGGTGAGTTCATTTTTCCTGTTTACACACTTTGTGATGCGCAATCATGATCAGAAATGTACTACAGTGTATTTGACTTGTAATTGTTATAGCTGCACCTATTCATAAGGATGATCAGCTTGGACAGGGATAGAGTACTGAAGTGAAAGTTCACCATTTGTCGCCAAGGTTACTAGGTCTTCACTAAAACCAGTGAACTATTTCCTTGCACTTTAGCAATGGACAATTAAGGGACGTTCACACTATCGCGGAAAAATATCACACTGCTGCGCTCACCACATTGCATGAGATCCCAATCGCCGATCTTTCCAAAATAGAAAATTCAACTCCGGTAACTTTGGGCTTCTCTAATACCTCATTGGTTGCGCGTTGGAAAGGTCAGCGCACCGCGGTCAAAGTTCAACAGATTTGAACTCAGACCCATGTCAAAATGTTTTGCGCATTGCGACAGGCTGCGCACAAGCGGCGAACCAGTTTCTGTACAAACCAATGGCACCGGCACGCGCAAAGCCATTTTTCCACTATATTTAATTTTGACTGATTAAAGGACGTGTAAAATAGGGTTTTTATTAAATATAATTATAGTAGAGGGTGTGTTTTACACATTTCGGTCAATTGCAGAAAATTTGACTGTTCCGTTTTGGTGTAATTGCAACTTTTCTATTTTTATGCTAATGAAATTTCCATGAGCAAAGCTGTGCTGTCATCTCAGGACAACAGAAGAAATCTCCATTGACTTGTGTACAAAAGTTTTTGTCATTTTCATTGACCTCTTAGTGTTATGATCTGTAACAGTTTACTGAGTTTGTTTAGTATGTCATTTGCAACAATCCCAATAAGTTTGTTTGGGTCAGAAATGGATCAGTGGGCTACTGTTACTGTTTGAAATGTAATGTTCTTTCTTTGTTTTTCAACTGTGGGTTCCCTCCATGACTAGCAATAAACAGTGCCCACGTCTGTCAAGAAAATGTTGAAGTAGAGGAAAGGTCACTTCTTTCTGAAATGAAAACAAATTTCAGTTTGCCCCTTTGTCTGCAACACTTTGATCTTCTGATTCGTGTATAAAAACAAATGGTTGATAATTTTCACTTCACTAAACCTTTAAATGGAAAATGGGGTACCAAGGCTGTAGTCAAGAACAATACCTGATTAATTCTGCAGGTAGTGTGTTTGAGACCTTGCCTGTCCATGCTGTGTGCCGTTGGGCAAGGCAGTTTGCCATGAATTGCCTCTTTAGCCAGGATACCTGTGAGGGTAGTCAATATGATGTGCGTAATAAGCCCATGAGCCCCTAACCGACAGTCAAGGATATATGTACTTCTCTGGGAGCTGAGGTTTGAGGATTGATATAATTTAACCCCCTGACCACAGATGATACCATTACGATCCTTCGTAACTCGAGATGCGATGGGTTACCGCTCCGTAACTCGTGTTGCGTCCTAAGAACGATTTCAAGAAACTTGCGATGAGTGTACCGATGCATATATGCCATGGCAATGCACTGTAAGCTACAATGAGGCAATGGGTCATCGTAGCGTACTTTTGACCAACGGATGGTCGTGGTTTTTGCCGTTTTTAGAAGACGAGACGAACTCTGGCTCCCCACAAAACTGATTGCCACTCTTGATAGATTCTATGCTAAGCGATATAGAGAAAATGTAAAATTTTGTACATACCGGTATACGATTTTAGCAGGTGACAAAGTGTCGCTTCAAAGCTGTTCAGTGTCCGATGTTTTTGCTATATGCAAAAACACGGAGGCTACGCTGCAGTTGGCCATCCATTGTCTACGCCGGCCACAACGTCGTGTACGCGTGTAATAAAAATGTAAAAGATGCTACTGTGTTTTACATGCGTCCTACGCGCGACTTTAAAAGGTGCAAAACAAAAAGCGCTACACGCTTGGTGACTGCACGGAATGTATGGTACGGCGTCCTGTAAACTGCGCGCCCCATTTATCGCACGCGCTTCCACTACGCATAACGAACATAATTCAACACAACAAACAGCCTAAGAGTATAATCGATAATTGAACGCATCGCGTTGTCGATAGGTTTGGTGAAATCCACTGCAGCACCCATCGTAGCCACGATTCATCGCAGCCCTAAAATCCATTGCAAGTCTTATTATGGACCTTAACTTACGAAGAGTTTGGTGAAATCGACCCCTGGTTATGTAATGTACATTGTATTTTATGGGAAATTTGTTCAGAGGTTTTATAATTTTTGCTCTATTTGTTACCCCTTTAAGGCTTTAATAAAGGCACAGGCTCGTCAGCAATGCGATCGCGCCAAAATGGGTGCCACGAAATGCGCAGCTCCATAGCAAAGGCACCGAGCTGTGTATTTCGTAGCACAAATTTAGCGCGCGCGCATTGCTGACGAGCCTGTGTCTTTAACTCCTATCCTCACAACAGTCTTTCTTTTATTTTGAGGCAGAGGCAATTATTTGAAACTATGAGCTTAGTTGCCAAATGTTCCCATTTACCGTATTAAAACCCGTATTTCTTTCACCCACTGTGTACTATTCAACTTTCGCAGGTACAAGGAGTTTGAAATCAATGCCATCAACACAACATGGGATCTCATTTTAAACAAAGTAAATTTTCAACTTTTTCTTTTAAAATGAGCATTGTGGCTTTTATTTAGGTTGATTAGACGCTTTTGTTCCAAAACATTGAAAATGAACATTCCAATTTGCAAGTTTGCAGACAGAAATCAATCTTGCTTATGATTCAACAATGCATAGTTCCGACCTGTCAATCAACCGAACCTGCCGACCAATCACAACAGAGCTAGCAGACAGCGCCCACATAGGTCAAAGTGCACATAGGTCAAAGTGCACATAGGTCACAAACCAACATCACGCGATTTTCTGCCGATACGTTGTATGTGGTGTTCCGGGTGAATTTTTGGTTTCAAGGCCGGGCGATTCGCTGTTCAAAGGTAAGAAAGCGAATTGTTATGAATATATGACATCTCTGTATCACTGGCCTTTTACTAAGTGCGTGCTACGGTAACTGTCGACCCTGAAACATGAAGTTGAGTTTTCTCCAATGAATCTGTGCTTTCCGTTGAAAGTCCCATTGGTTTGTCCAGTGTGTGTGGACATTTTGATGATAGCGTGTGAGGCATAGCAACAATATCCAAGGGGGCGGAGTTAACTGGGCAAAATCGGAACTATGCATCGACTTGTATGAAAATGTTTAACAGTGCTCATCTGTACTTTTCTGCCTTGACTTTAGCCTTACTTGAACGGTGGCTCTCCAAACAGCAGTTTTGAGATGCCTACAATGAAGACGGCCACCTTTGTTGATGGCCCTGTCAATAATCCACTCATTAAGGGTAAGAACACAAATTCTCAGATTTTATTCTTCGTGTGGAGTTTTACAATATTTGCAAGATTATAGCTAAAGTTGTACGCATTCACAAAATGCCTTTTCGCACTATGAATGTTCGACCAGTGTCGAAATCTACACAGTTTTGTATTCTAATTCTAAATGGGTTTCCTCACGCTTGCGAGTGACAGTGCAATTATCACTATTGAGGAATCCCTGGTATGAATACCAGAAAGAAATAATAATAATAATAATATCACTTAATGCCGCAAAGAGACGACACGCCGATAAGACTTTGCCAGACGACCACCGAAATTTCGGCTAAAAGACATCGATTGGACACCAAAATTCTGTTAACCAAAGGTTCCGAATATGGTTCCAGACCTAAGAGAGATGGTTCTAGACCTAATAAAAATGGTTCTCAATTTGAAAAAGATGGATTTTGACCTAAAAACATTGATTTGGACTTCCAAAATATTGGGGCTACACCAAATTGTCGACCTAACAGAGCGCGTCGTCCTAATAGGGCTCTCTACGCAAAAAGTGTCGACCCATTGGATAAAATAGAGAAATAATAGTTCCAACCCGTGTAGACTTTGTAAAATTTCAACACGGTTCAATCTGGCTACGTTTTCACACTACTCAACGCTACACCAGCATTTGTGGAACACGTTTAATGTTTCAACCCGTGTATTGACTTTTTGTGTGATCGTTTCACACTGCACACACGGCAGTTTCATTTGCTTCTGTGCGGTAAAACAACCGTGGTCTGCAGCCGATTTCACGAAACTTACGCAGTTGCGTAAGCCCATTTGCGCAACATTTTATTGCGTAAGTTGCGCAACATTCTTCCGAAGATAACACGCAAGCTATGGGGCTTGCGCCATTTGTCAAAATGATTCGGATCTGTCATGAAACAAGCACGCCCTAGGAGGGTCTGTGATAGGAGTCCCGCGATAGGTAATTTTCCAACATTATTTGCAAAATACGGGAAGATTGACAGCTCTGCAAAGTGCTTACTTGTGCTTACACTCGATTCGCAGTGCTCAACCACTGCTCAACTTCGCATGAGATCCTGCGAAGAGCATGCATGACGTCACCCAACACCAGGCCTGAATAACGCTTGACTGTCAGATGAAATGTTCACTGTGTTAGGTAACAGAATCTGTCCAATCGCGGCAACTGTTATTCAGTCCTGGTGTTGGGTGACGTCACACACGCTCTTCTCATGCGAAGTTGAGCAGTGGTTGGTGCGGAAAAACCGCGCAAAACCACTGCAAAAGGAGTGTCTGATGCACGGTGAAAAATGTGACTGCCCCCTGTCATGGCCTCCCATGCAGAAGGTCTATAAGGTTTTGTGCTATTTGTGAATGTTGCAGATTCGTACTGGACTGTAGAGCTAGCTTTGCCACTGAAAGACCTCATATTGAATGACTCAGTAGCAAGGGCACCGCCTAAGAATGGGGACCAGTGGAGAATCAACTTCAGCAGGCAAGTATGTTGGTGCTTTTCTCGGAGTGATAATCGGTAAATGTCCTACAGTTCCGTATGCTGTGGCCTAATTAAAGATAAATTACACGATTAGAAAACTGCTACAAACAGCATTATCTCCATGTGTGATTGAGGATGTGTATGATAAAAACCAATCCCTGCATACATGTAAGTCAGCTCAGATGCTGCCCTTGGGATAAGTTTCCCAATTTAAGTAAATCCAGACAGAATTCATACACTTTCTTGAACCATACAATGTCTTTATATGGTTTGGGGCTTATGCCGGGGTTTGCTCACCCTGGTGAGACAAGACGTTGCTCTGCCCTTGGGATGATCGAGTTTCCCAAAGTAAATTCTGACATAATTCATACACTTTTATTTAACTTTAATGACATTTAATGTATAATAAATAACTGGGCAGTAAAACAGGGGGACCCTATCCTGGAGGACAGGGTGTGGGGGATTGACCAGACACTCATTTCCATCTTCCTCTCATCACCCGGAGGTTAGCGGACCTGTACAAATACCAGCGGGGACCAAGCCCTTAAAGAGGAAGAATCCCCCTTGACGAAAATCCAGCATTTAGGCTTTTTTCGATAGTCCAAACATCCCTCTTGCCGACGTGGATTTTTATTATTTTTTAATTGTCGGTTTTAAGTGGATAAATTGCAAGCAAAAGTGCGCTTTTCGAAAATGAGATTTTCACGATTTCTGAAACGCTCATTAGGTATTCATGATATGCGCGTGACCCCGTGACGCAATCCTGAGAAAGAGAAGTCAACACGATAGTTAGCTCCATACGTTTACACGCAAAAAACTTGGAAAACCGTCTCTTTTAGATGGTGTTTTTTGAAGAATTTTGTTCCAAAAAGCCAGAGATATGCCCAGTAGCTGCGTGGTTGTATGTTTTACCAGACACTATGAAAAAAAAAGAGCAGAAAGATTTTCTTTTCTATTACCAAGAGAGAGAAAAATGAGTCGCTCATTCTATAACTTGTACCCCGATGTTCAAACACGTGGAAACTACGCCCGCAGGGGACGTACACAGACCGCTGTGAATGCCGTTCGTTCCGTGACGAAACCACCTGTCGCAATGCACCAGTATTTACTTCAAAAGAGCTTCATTGTGAGCCACAATTTCATTGTTTTTTCACAACGGGTAATAGTAAATTGTTGTCATATTACATGAAGTGTTTTTCACGTTTGTATTTTGAATTACAAGGACAAAATAGGCATGATAAACATTCACTTCGTGTATTTTCCATTCAATACTGCACAGACCGTTTTGTATGTTTCTCAGGATGACGTCAAAACCCTGTTGATAAACAAGCCAAGTGACCTCGAGCATTTCAGAATCTCGGGTGAAGAGGGTCGGAACTGCTTTACGTTTTAAGCAAAAGCCTGTCGATTTTTTGTGAAAAACAAGTTGTGATGGTGTTGTAGATGCATACACCTCCATGATAAACAGAAAAACTAAAAAAATGTGGAAGGGGGATTCTAGCTGTTTAAACTGCAACGGAAACGGCTGGCCTTGCGGGACCATTAGACAGGGCACTGTGTGTCTGGGGGATTTTCCACAACCCGCCTCCCAAGGGATCCCCCTGGAAAATTGCCCAGAACAATGAAATGTATCTCATTCGTTACTTAAGTGATTATCTTTTACAACTGACTTCAAGGTTCTATATTATCCACAGTTTACATGATTTTATTAACAATAAATCACCCCAATTCAGTGCAGTATAATCAACCTGAGTGGCCTTACTGTCTTTCTGGAAATATGTTTACTAAAAACGAGTTGTCATTTCACTGTATTCTTTTGTACAATTTTGTTGTGTCTTTGTAGGGTCGAGTGGCAGGTGAAGAATGTTAATGGACATTATGAAAAGGTACAACTATATGGAGATCAGTGTCACTTTAAGAATAGCAATCAGAGTTTGTACTGTCCGAAGACTGGGCCTCGCCAAAAAATCACGATTTATTTGAACCAGTCGATAGTCTATGAATAAAAATACAAGCCTCCTACCTTTTTAGATCCTTCCACTTTATGATTTTGGAGTATTTTCCCAATGAAAAGTACCGGGGCGATGGGCAATTTATATAGCAGTAACCAGGGCGTAGCTATGCACGTGATACGTTTGGATGTGTTGACGTACGCGCAAAATCTGTTCCACATAGGTTTTCAAAACGTTCAGTGTTTTACGGTCAGCTCGGTATTTTGAATTTGATGTCTTCCTTTGTGTGTAGTTTACCTTCGTAAATTCTCTTGGTGTTAATAAATATGTGCTCAAGAGGGGTGAACGTTCATTGGCCCAAGATGTTTCTTAATCCATTAATATTGCTGGGATAAGCATTTGCTTTTATTCATACAAACACGAGTCAAAATTAGCAGCAAAAGCAAATGCTATTTTATATACAGTCCAACATTACATTTGGCCCAACATTTTCTTGTATTTTCTAGGTACCTAGTGTGCCTGAAGATAACTGGGTGTGGTCACCACAGCATGTCATTAATATGCATCTTCCTGAAAGGTTAGAAAAGGATTTAATTTCCCTTAATTTGTCTTTTACGTGTCTCAAGTCAAGTCAAGTCAAACTGCCTTTGAGTCCCAAGTCAAGTCAAACTGGCTTTGAGTCCCAAGTCAAGCCGAACTGCCCTCGAGTCCCAAGTCAAGTCAAACTGCCTTAGAGTCGCCAGTCAAGTCAATTGTAGTCAAATTAATTTAAAATTAACTTGCTGTAACTGTAGGGTTTTTCTTGTTCTGGCCAGACAAGTTTTAAACCAAGCTTAGGTTTTTGTTGTTCCTGAAATGCAATGGCCAAAGTCAGATAATGCGTTGACGTTTTATTTAACTCTTTCACTGTAGGATTTTGTTTTTTCAAGGTCTGTGATGTAATTAATTGAAGGCCCCCTTTTATGTATGCATAAAGGCGAGCAGCTGGGAGTGGCTTTGTGGCCGGAAGTAGACATTTCTCGAGCGGCACGCCATGTTAAAAGAAATGCTCTTTCTGGCATAGGCCTACCTGAGTGAAAATAAATTCAAGTGCGAGTCAAGTCAATTTATTTGAAACAGTAACTAGATTCCAAGTCGAGTCATTTAAAGTTGGAGACCCGGTCTTTTTGAATATTTTTAATAAAACTGGGGTCGATTTCACTAATACTTACGATCCTTCGTAACTCGAGATGTGATGGGTTACCGTTCCGTAACTCGTGTTGCGTCCTTAGAATGATTTCAAGAAACTTGCGATGAGTGTAACGATGCATATCTGCTATGGCAACGCACCGTACGCTACGATGAGGCAATGGGTAATCAAAGCGTACATTTTAACCAACGATGGTCGTTGTTTTTGCCGTGTTTGGAAGACGAGACGAACTCTGGCTCCCAAAAAAACTGATTGCCACTCTTGATAGATGCTAGGCTAAGCGATATAAACAAGAGAAAATGTAAAATTCTTTACATACGATTTTAGCAGGTGACAAAAACTGTCGCTTCAAAACTGTTCAGTGTCCTATGTTTTTGCTGCATGCAAAAACACGGAAGCTACGCTGCAGTTGGCCATCCATTGTCTGTCGGCCACAACGTCACGTACGTACGCGTGGAATAAAAATTTGAATGATGCTCTACACGCGTCCTATACGCTTGACTTAAAAACGAGCAAAACAAAACTGCACAAAATGTATGGTGTGCGTCCCGTAAGCTGCGCCCCACTTTTATTACGCGTGCTTGCACTACGCAGATTTTTCGAACTCGTGTAGCCAACTACCGTTTTATTAAAAACATAATTCAGCACAGCAAACAGCCTTGGTAGTAAATGTGCAAATATCCCTAATCGATAATCGAACGCATTGCGCTTACGGTAGGTTTGGTATAATCCACTGCAGTACCCATCGTAGCCACGATCCGTCGCAGCTCTAGGATCCGTCGCAGCTCTAGGATCCGTCGCAGCTCTAGGATCCGTCGCAGCTCTAGGATCCATCGCAGCTCTAGGATCCATCGCAAGTCTTATTATGGACCTTGACGTACAAAGAGTTTAGTGAAATTGACCCCTGGTGCTATACAAATTTATTTTAAAAGCTCTTATAGTGCTGCTTGACCATATTTATTATACAAATCGGTTAATATGTGTATGTTTACACAGATGGGGCATTATTCAGTTCAGCGAGGGCAAAATGAACAGCAGCAAGTTTGTACGAGATCCCAAGTGGCCGGTGTACCAGAGTTTGGTGGAAGTTTACAATGCTGAGAAGGTAGTAAATGTAGTTCTGTAACAAAGTCCGCAAGTTCGGTTCGGGTTTGGTAAGTATTACCAGTGGTTTGGGTTGAAATACGTCACCTGCAGCAAACTGTTTATAAAGCATGCATTTTTTATCCTCAAACACTCTCTTTTACACGGTTTATGTCATAATGAACAAGATAACGGCTTTGGTGGTTTTAATTTGACCCGGGAAACTTAACGGAATCTGCGGCCGGGGCGCGGTGCTACTGTCGGAACTTGCGGAGTGATATGCAGTTTGTGATTTGTACCACGTGCAAAGTGTATGCACGATACCATCGTGAGATGGTATTTTTTCCTAGCCAATATTCATTTTCCGACGATTGTTTGCAGTGCCCACAAGTATCGCTGTGTTTCTGTGAGGGGGCTCATTGATTTCTGCCAAAATGCTTTTCTCAACGTTGTGCGAATAATTCTGTCCAAGAAAATCCAGTAATTTTAACACTCCCGATACGCCATTTTTACAATGCAAATGTACGCCACGCCGCTAGAGGGCGTTTCCAATCGAACCGTTCTGATCAATCGACAATAGACCGATCCAATAAGCTCCGCCCATTTAGAAATTTCCTAGCAACATGCCACACGTGTGAGACACGTGTGCAGTTGAGTCTCGTGGCCGTGCCGTGCGTCAGCGTCCGCGTCCTCGTCAGCGCGTATTGAAACACGCACACGCACACAGAAACTGCACGCTCGAAAGCAAAATGTGCACTTGAGTATCCGGTAGTGTGCGTGCACGTACAACACGCCTGCATTACACGTAACGCGCGCGATCGAACAAAAACATCTCGACACACATCTAGAACGCAGTGAATGCACAACATAGCAAAACGACAAGCTAATTTTGGTGAGTTTTTCCCGTTTACACAAAAACACATTTAGGAAGGGATTAAAAGTAGGTTTGGATAGTCTTATACAATCCATTTTAAACTGGCTAGGGTCCTCTGCGCTGATAAAAATGATGTTTATGGTGTTTTTGCGTCACTCGTGCCGCTTTTCGCCGTAGCTCTGTGCACAAAATTTTGAGGACTCGGGTAACCAAGGCTGCTTTCGAGCGCTCGTCCCTGGTGCTCCTAGGCGTTTGGAACGTTACGTCACACACATGCGTACACACAATCGTGCTCAAAAGCGTTATCGGGATCCCTGGTGCACCACGGTCATTAAAAATTACATCCCTGCTAATAAAAGCTTGGTTTTCCACAAAATTAATCACAGATATCTGATGAAAATAAATCATGAAAATATTTACAACATTTGGATTCGATGTGGAAGCTTGAAAATTCAAAATATAAACCCAAATTTCCAGAATTATTCTACGACGTGCCAGCCATTTTCGCCGAGTCATGCGTCAGTACGCGCAACTGCGCATGTACCCATTTTCCCGACGACTCGGAGGTCGGGAGCAGTTGGTGCCACCATCTGGTGCACCAACACGCTTTCGGGCGAGCACCAGGGATCCCTGGTGCCGCGCTCGAAAGCAGCCCAAAATGGAGATCCACACAAATGGTTACCTCAACCTGAGGCTGTGATTGGTCAATTCCAAAATGGGCGGAGCTTACTGGATCGGTCTATTATCAACTCATCGTGCAGATGCGCACTGCGCGCGGTAACTCAATGGCTTTGGCACGTTGCGGCGATGAACCCAATACAATATTTGATCGGCACCGATAGAGCGATGTCCATGTAGATATCGATCGTGAAGTCATATGGATGGAGAAAGTAAAGTCATGTCATGCATGTCGTCAGGTGCCAGGCTACAAAATGTCGTCTTTTCAGGTATGATTCGGCACAGGAATTGCTTTGTACATGTGATGTTCGACAATTAAATTCAAAGCATTTTTGCAAGTAAAGGAAGTCATTTTTAGTGCATTTTTGAAGTTCAGGAAGCCAGCTTTCTTTCATATTTATACGCAAGATTTATACTGAGTTAAATGTTAACATGCCCCAAAAAGAATTCTTTTAAAATTCCTTGGATGTTTCAGAGACAACTGGGGAACAATTAAAGTGATACCCTTTGTCACATATCATGTACTAAATATATTTGTTCTGTATTAAAACCATTCATCTTTGTTGTTGTGATCATCCATATTTATATCTTCCAATTCAATATCGAAGGTATTCAACGCCATTGCTGGCTACTACACAGCTAACCTAACCCAACTGGCCCTGCCCAGCTATGTAAAAGATGGACTCTGTGCCAAGGTGCCCCAGATCACTGTCATTAAAACCTACAGTTTCAACGCCACTGTGAGACCACTGGATGCATCTTTACCAACGGGACATGTCAGAGACGACAGATACATATGGTTTGATTGAAGATAGTATTCAAAGATATGGAGTACTAAAGTCAAAACGTCACCCTTTGTGTGTTGCCAAGGTTACTGGGTCTACACTAAAAACCAGTGAACGTTTCCCTGCGCTTTACCAATGGAAGTTTCAGATTACCAGCGATTGTTTAGACCCAGTTACCATGCTAACTGATGTCACACTTTAGTAGTCTATTGCCAGTTAATGTAATGTAGAACTCTGCTGGACCAAGTCCATTTAATCAAAGGGTTCGGAAATATTGTAAATGTGGCATTGATATATTTTTTATTTTAGATATAACGCCCAAATAAATCCCTGTCATTTGATTCGACTATAGCAGGTCACATGGTGTTAAATAATTGAACCATTCAATGCTACGTCACCAACCGTGCAGTTTTGTTCCATACGATTTTTCCATTGCACGGCGCACCTGTTTCCATTGCATGGCACGCGTCGTGCACTGCATGCATTTTTACTGCACACGCGTCACATTGCACGACAAATAAACAAAGACACAAAGACAAACCAGACTAAGGCGGCCAGGATGAACAAAAGTGAAAGTCACTCTGGCCCCAAGGCCTGCTCATCCAAAATTTAATATATAGTACAAAAAGAGTGCACCTGATTGGCTCTAACATGGTATTTCAACTAATCGTAACAGCCCTTCCAGTTTTAATAATTTGTGCCGGTAAAAAAATTGAGTTTATTTCATCTATGCTCAGCGAAAATAAAAATGGTGTTTGTCAAAAAATCATCTTTCCTTTATTAAAACATGTGAGAAGATCATTTTTCAGTCACTTCACAGAAATGAGAATAACCAAACTTGGGATGAGATTTCAATGGTACAATGTAATAAGGCACCATACCAAATATTGCATAAGAAATTGACATGAAATGTCATGTTCCCAGAGGCCCATACATAGGTTTGTGTGAAAATTGCAAGCCTTGTCTGCTGTGGATGCTCGCACATAAGGTCTGGGGAATCACGGTGAAAGCTCATCGCTGATAGGTTAAACCCATTCGTGAGCCGTCATTGGTAGTACGTGCACTACTATTGGTCAGTGTTTCAAATGCTATGCTGTAGCTGTTGTGATTGAATTTGACCGAGATTGGGAGGGAATTCTTCGTGTTTGACGAGGACGTCATAAAGATGTGCCAGCTACTAAATAGGAACCTGTAATGTAATGTGGGCGAAGAAGGTGCGTGTCATGTTTCTTGTAAAGACCATCTGGGGTGTGCTAAGGTACTGATTTGTGTGCTGCCTTCTGAGCTTTACCCACAGTGCTTTAATATGATAATGGCCAAAAGCTTCGCAGGGGTCCCGCACTGAAATTCAGTGCAGGCCTCAACCAATCAGTGATGAGCTCTCATCGTGATTACCCAGACTAGTCCAGTGGCCCGTGGGCATCGGATGATTAGAAAATGCCACATAGCTAGATATCTTTATTACACCCCAATGAACAAGAAAAACCATGTTGGCAAAATCTGAGATCGAGGTTGCAAACGGCGGCCATCTTGAATTTTAAAATGGCCGCCATTTTGGAACCATTTTCTGCTAGAAATACATTTCCAAAGGTCATAGAAAAACCTTTTTTCTGTTTTGTTTATTCTATTTGTTTATGTCAAATACTTAAAATGGACAGTTGTTATTTTCCGTATATGTTAACAAGTGGCAGCCATCTTGATTTCCAAAATGGCTCCATATGCATATGCGCTGCGCATACAGTAAAAAAATAATTGTAGGTCTTAAAATAAAAAAAATACATTAAAAGCAAACGTGCGCGTTATTGTTGAATGATTGACATCTTAAAAACAGAAACATCAAGCTCATTATAGTGTGTATAGTTTGGACACGGAGTCAGAAAAACTACGAAGGACGTACCACATATAACAAAAAC
This sequence comes from Henricia sp. BOLD:AAB3569, assembly GCA_037783545.1. NCBI lineage: Eukaryota > Metazoa > Echinodermata > Asteroidea > Spinulosida > Echinasteridae > Henricia > Henricia sp. BOLD:AAB3569. Next base: position 916,592 of record JBBELK010000822.1, on the reverse strand, counting down.
ATGTCCCATCTGGGAATCCGTAGTTGTGTTTGTGGAGGCAGTTGAAGGCGTGTAGGCCTAGCCTATACACCGTATTGCACCAATTTTTAAAAACAAAAAATTAAAAAAAATATTTAAATAAAATTGAGATAAGTGAATATAGCCTTTGTCAAAGAAGGGACAGTATTTATAGAGAAAATAATGCTCTTGGTGGCCGGTGAAGTCCGGCAATTAGGTTCAACTGGCAAGGGTATTTTTGTGGGTTACGACCTACGGTCGCTGCTTTTAATAGCAATCAGCGTGATGTACACGGATGTAAAAACAAAAATTTAAATTATTTTTTCAGTTTTTACCGAGAATACTTAAAAGTTTTGAAATTATCAATGATAAAAGGTATGTACGTACAGGTGCACGAGCAATTGAAAGCCTTCATTCTGTGTAATGTACGTGTAACCTGGAACAACTGGGGACTAACTCAATAAAAATGACATAGGGACCTGAGGACCAGTCACGAACTGTTTTTAAAGAAAGATTTAATGAATGACACCAAAATGAACCAGACTAGTAATTACTTAAAATTATTAACTAAACTAAAACTTGAACTTGAAACCAACTAAAAGCAACCAACTTATGACCAACACAGTGTACAGTAAATGTCTAGTAGACAATTAGGGAACATGTTAACAAACAAAACCAAAAAGAGCAAAATAATTAATTACATGTATAAATACATTATACATAGGAGCCAGGGAGGCCACAATAAACAAGGGACCTATGTATGCACTAATGAATATTCATGAGTACTGGTATGTAATAAAACTGCTAATCCCCAGCTAGGCATATCACATGTGGCCTTCAATGAGTCTAGGACCGTCAAAGGAACATTCTGAATCACATGGTTTTACACTAATGAATATTCATGAAGTACTGGTATGTAATAAAACTGCTAATCCCCAGCTAGGCATACCATATGTGGCCTTCGATGAGTCTAGGACAGAACAAAGGAACATTCTGAATCACATGGTTTTACCATACCTCCATGGTTTTAAAAGCTAAAAGTACCAAACAAAATAAATTATATCAAGAAATGTATAGAAAAAAACAAGCCAAAAATTATACAAAAGTCACAGATAAGTCAAACTTAATTTCAAAGGGGGTTTTGCAACTGAAAAGTGAGGAAAAAATTAATAATAAATTCACTCTCGAATTATCCTTATTTAAAAACCAAATTTGTCTAAGTTTAAAACCAAAGTCTATAATATAATTTCTTGAGATTTCAAATATATGGGAAAGTACTTTTTTTTAAATAAAGGTATAACTATTAACTTCTTTTAAAAAGAGTGAACTGCAAAAAAGACACTCTTTTAAAGAAACCACTATAATCTTCAAGAACACATGTACAGAGCTTGTGATCGCGGTCATACTCGTGCATGTACACGTACACACGTGCGTTGTACAAGTTAACTTAAACATGGCGCTTGGAAGCAGTTTCTCGTTCATGTCGTTGTCTCTACTCCAAATACTTTCGATATTTTTTTCGGCGCAACGACAAGAAGGATGAATTGGATTTTAGGCCCCATAAAAAATATTGTTAGATTATCATCCCCGCGCGCATCACTTTCGGCGAAATTCAATTTTTTTTTGTGTTTTTTTTGTTTTCTGCTCTTTTTTTCTGATTGAAGCAACATTTCACCGAATTTCATAATGAATCGATCTCTTATTATCTGCCCAGCTGATAAAATGCACGGACAAAGTCCTGTACATGTACCGGTACCTACCGTGCCCAATCGATCGATAGCGCGATAAGTTTTGCCGTGCCTTGCGCGCGTTGCATGCACCATGGAGGAAGAAACACTATGCACGGACCGTGTACCATGATTGTACGTACACGTGTAGTGTACACCCAACATGGGAATTTGATAAAACCCGGAGGTCGGAAGTACCCGGAGGTAGATGTCTTTTTACTAACATGTAGTTGGTGCGTTGACGGTAAACCCGGAGCTAAATAACAAGCCAGAGGTAGGTTGTAGCATGTACTACACGGTCACAAAAAATTCTACCTCCGGGTTATCTCTGACCTCGAGTTTCAACCACACCCGACGAAGAAAGTGTTTAGAAAACGGCCATGCAGTGGCATCGTGAGGCGCTGCTATAATGTTGCATGCTATGCTCCGCGTGGTGGCTGGCCGGCCGGGCTAACGTAGTCTATGCACATACGCATATGGACTCGTAGGAAAAGATATACGGCGGACCCTAAAAATACGTTTGGAAAAAAGAAAGAAAAAACCTCGCGCCGGCATTACTTTCCCAGGCTTGGTAGGATGATAAGATAATAACTTTTTTATGGGGCCTTATCAATCGTAGAATCCAGGTTTTGCGACGTCGGTGCCTCACCGAATCAGCTGCCCGCCGACGTTTTTGGAGATACGTAATCAGATGTCGAAAGTACGTGGCGTGTTTTATTCATGCCCTCGCCGTTATCGCCAAGGGATAGAGAATCAATCGCACGATCCACTGCCTTCCAAAAAGCAGAGATTGGTGGGAAAATGTCGTTCTGGAGAGTTAGACAAACACGAACAAGATAGGAGGAACAGGCAGAAACGTGGTTGAAAAGAATTTCGCGCGTGAACATGTGAACGATGTGGCTGTACAAGCAAGGTCACACAATAAACAAAATACCGGATATGTCATCGCGGGGCTAGGTCAGTTGCGTTCAGTTGTCAAACACCAGTGGAGCTAAGTCGTAAAAAGAAACCCCGCTGAGCTGAAAGCGGGGCTAGCCCCACAAATTTTCGGGGCTAAATCTGGGGGAGTTAGCTCCGGAGCTAGCTCCAGAGGTGGAGCTAAGTAGCGTTCAGACGACGGGAGCTAGGGGTGGAGCTAGCTAGCTCCGGAGCTAGCTCCAGAGATAGCCCCTCGTCTGAACGACCCCCACTAGAAAAAGCACACAAAATTGGAGAAATATGAAACGGGTCTTAATTGTCTCCACGCTGCTGGTCTGCACACTGACCATGTTGCTAAATGGTCACAGGGTCAGTAACCTCTACAACAATAAACTATTAAGAGGGGATGCACTACAAAAGACACGGGTCGTACACAATCTAATGTGGCTTATACAAGGGAAACTGAGACCGTGTTTACACTTGATCTCGGGATCGAACACCGAGCTCGGGATCAGCCCCGGATCACAAATAGGTGTAAACGCTCTCGGAACCAAACTGGCCCCGGATCAGACCCCGAGATTTTGGTCTCGCGATGGCGGAGGGTTCGATCCCGAGCTCGGGATCAGTTTGCGGTTAGCTGGGCAATAAATCTTCCTCACATCCTGTTGCGGGCTAAAGCGCGCGAAAATTCCAGGGGAGCCCGCGCTCGTATTATGTACACACGTGTACACGTAATACATGTATATACATGTACACGCACACAGGTACCACTGGTTCAATGCATTGTGTGCAGGCATATATGCCATGACAAAATGCATGATACCCCGACGCGACTCATGTGATGCAACGCTGAGAATCTCGATCGCTGGTGTCCGTTACGAAAACACAACGTACTACAAACGTAATTGGTATCCTGCATTCAGCGATCTCTCTTGCGTGTCCGATACAAACTTCACACGTTGAGAAAAAGTTTTTCTGTATTTCCTCTACTTTCTGCAACTTCTCTACTTTCTGCAACTATCTAGCGACACTTTGTCATTATCATACAGCTTAGTTTTTAGTTGTTATATCAAGGATTTCGGAGTGTCATTCAACGATTTCCGACATAGCATAAGTTGACATTATTTCGTCGTGAAGAGAAGTTGACGAAGACGAAGTAGCCGAGTCGAGTTGTCTTCGTGTGAAAAGATGGCAAACGAAGTTCGCGGGCGCTCGTGGAGCAACGACAAACTGGCGAAGTTTTTGGACATTTGGGCCTGCGCAGAAATAATGGCTAAACTGGACGGAACATCTCGGAATTCTGCTGCATTAGCTTGACCTTTGACTGCAACTTCTGGCTCCGCGCTCGGGATCAACAACAGATATAAACGCGGCACTCGAGACCATTGCGGTTAACCTCAACACATTCTTATCAGGGGGTCAATCTTGATCCCGAGCTCGGGACCAGTGTAAACACGGTCTGAAGGGACATTAAATATGCATTACAAGGAATGAACACCTATGAGAAAAACCGGGAGAAATGTTTACACAATTTAAATGAGTTGTTATCCACTCTTCTTCATACGGTCAAGTCCGTGAGACGTCCGTGAATGAGATGAGGAGCATGCTGCTACAGAAGGTGGCTACATGTAGGTGATGACCTCATGGATGTGAACGACTACTCTTTGATTCAATTACATCACCATTCCATTAACAGAGCTAGCAGGTATCACTGACATAGGTCAAAGTGCACTGTCTCACAACAACATGATCACGCGATATGTTCTGCCGGCCCCATACAATTTGTACAGTGTTGTATGCGATGATCCGGGTGAATGTTTGGTTTCAAGGCCGGTCGTTTCGTTGTTCAAAGGTACGAAAGCACGTATTTTATGATATGACATCCCTGTATTACTGGCCCTTTACTCTGTGTGTTCTAAGATAACTGTCGACCCTGAAACATGAATGCCTTTGAGTGTTCTCCAATGAATCTGTGCTTTCCGTTGAAAGTCCCATTGCTTTGTGCGTAGTGTGTCGCCATTTTTGACGATAGCGTGTGAGCCATAGCAACAATATCCACGGGGGCGGGGCTAACTAGGCAAACTCGGAACTATGCATTACAATACAGGGCTTAGTTGTCTTTCCATATTTTCGGAGTTAGTACAGCCATGATCATTGATTCATACATGTAGGCATACATGTACAAAGAAGTCAGTACACCAAATATAACCACATGCAATGAATTTGACCAGTCTGGTCCTCGGCCTAATCACGTGATCTGTCCGTTTCCAAAATCTCCGAATTGGATTTAATACCATGGAAAACCATATCAACTTCATGATCCTTCGGCTGATTAGGTACCTACACCTGACACTTAATTGGCATTTTAATGTCGACCATCTTGTAAATATGACCCTGATCCTCTACCCAATCATGTGACTAAGACCTCTCATCACTTTAGAATTAGGCTTAGCATCACGAAAAACCATAGTATCAACACCATGATCTTTAAAATCGGCTGATTATGTGCGTACACCCGACACTGCCTACACCTGGTAACTGTTAATTTCAATGGCAGCCATATTGGAAATGCCCCTGATCATCATCCTAATCACGTGATCCTTTATACGTCGCATCCGTTTGAAAACCTCAGAATTGGATTTAGCACCACGGAAAACCACAGAATCAACACCATGATCTTTAAAATAGGTTGATTATAGGTACCTACACCTGACACTGCCTATATACACCTGACGCTTGGTACATGTATTGGTGTTTCAATGGCGGCCATTTTGGAAATGACCCTGATCATCATCCTAATTACATGACCCTTACCTCTCATCAGTTTGAACACCTCGGAATCATGAATTTAGCACCACAGAATAAACACCATTATCTTTAAAATCGACTAATTAGGTACCTACACTTGACACTGCATGCCTACACCCGACACTTGGTATTTCAATGGCGGCCATCTTGGAAATGAACCTGAACCTAATCACGTAACCCTGGCCTCGTATCAGTTTGAAAACCTCAGAATTGCATTTAGCACCACGGAAAACAATATCAACACCGTGATCTTTAAAATCGGCTGATTAGTTGCCTACACCTGACACATAGGCCTACCTGGCATTTCAATGGCGGCCATCTTGGAAATGTGTTAATTAGGACCACGTGGGGCCCTTTTTTCTCGTAGCAACATCAACATTCTTTAATTAGATGATTCGAGAGTGCTAAAAATTTAGTTTTAAGGAGGGTGCACGTGGAGCCACGCTCCTGCTGGACTATTTGTATCCTGGCGTCATGGGTTTTCGATCGGATAACGGGAAAATTTCTCAGAAACCAAAACGACAGCAAATATCTTAAAACAATTTTACCCACGTTTAAACACTATCCTTGAAGTATATTATATTCCACAACAGACCATAAAGTTTTTGGTTTTTTTTCTTTTCTCAAATTGCCCGACAGCGATAAGCTCTGCATGCGCCACGGTGATAGCAGTGTCGCATGTTTTCGATCGTTCGTTTGATGGTCGATTTCTGTTGACGTATGGCGTGCCAAGTGTTTCAAATTGAGCAACACCCAAGTTCAGAAGCTGGCCTACTTTTCTGTCGGTAAATAAATGAACTTCTAACGGTTTTGTAAGCGGTGTCGCAGAATACACTGCGAGGTTTAGCAGTGCATGGTTGTATCAGGCGCGCGCAAAGTGCAGTGTAAAACAAAGGTTCTGCGTTAGGATTCCTCCCAAGCGCGTTCAAAAAAGATATAAGAATTTGTTGGATTTGGCACGCCATTAACTTTCAACTGGCAAGGCAATCACGCAATCGATCCTGCACGAATGAAAGACGGGACCTTGAGCGATCTGATGATGCTTTTGGTGGACTATTTGATAAAAGATCACGTCCGTATGATACACTTGATTAAAAGTCCAAAAGTGTGATAGTGATTTTAACCAAAAATACATATTTTGCAAAGTTTGAAAGATAACTCATGCCAGGTAATTTGATTTGCAGCAAGTTGAAGGCACAGACAAGCGACCGATTCACGGTTTGCAAAACCGCCACAAATCACGGTGGATCTCGTACAGTCCGGCGGTAAATCAGTGTTAAATTTGCTGATTGAAAACACATGACGATCGAAAACATATGACGGCACGATACCATGATTGAGCTTTATAACTTCAGGTTTCCGAAATCCAAGATGGCCGCCTCCCATTGGTAGCAAAAACATGGCTGTCGAACCAAATAAATAAGTTATCCTGTCCGTAATACACTGTGCCGCGAGTGTAGATTCGAGCACAAAGTGATTCCTGACCGTGTTTAGACAAACTGGCGGCCATTTTGAAATCCAAGATGGCCGCCCTCTGCAACATTTTTGAAATTGCCAACAATGTTTTTTGTGCTTCTGGGCACCCTTGTAATACAACTAGGTAGGTTAGACCTTCTATTCATTCAGTTCCCACGGGACTCCACATGCTGCCTGACTAGACCTGATGTGCGAGCATCCACAGCAGGGGCCAATTTCATGGCGCTGCTAAGCACAAAAATTTGCTTAGCACAGGATTTATTTGCTTTATAAAATGGATTACAAGCCAAAATTACACACCAACTTGTGTTCTTCTCAAGAGTAGGAGAATACCTTTTAATACACATCACTTACGATTTTTGCGGGCAATCCATTTTTGCAAAATAAAGCAAACAAATCCTGTGCTAAGCAAATTTTTGTGCTAAGCAGCGCCGTGAAATTGGTCTTGGTATTAGACTGGTTCCCGTCCACATATTCCACATAGGAGAATATAAAGACAGGTAAAGGCGCTTCATCTTGATCTGTGATTGGTCGTCTTTTTTTTAAAAATTGGCGAAGCTCTTTGCTTTAAGCAATGTACTTTATTTACATTTGGATATGTTCGATACGCACGGCCGGGTTACAAATGTCAATGCAAAATATACGCACTTACTAAATAAAACACAATAATAACCACGTGACCACGGGCAGAATTCTGCCCGTCATGGCTGCCCTTCACCGATCCTTATATTTTCGCAATAAGCGATAGGATCGGGAACCAATCTAGTCTTGGTATCAGACTACGGTAGCCTTGTATGTCATCCAATCCCATGATGCCTTGAGAATGTTGATAAGGTTTATTACATGTCTCAGATAATGTACAACTAGCAGATACGATTAGAGTTTTGATATTAAACTTGTATCTGAAAAACTATTTGAAATCTTTCAAAAAAATTAGTCGACACATTTTTAAAGGAAGGGACAACACTTGTTTGAAGATATCGACAAATTTAATCAAAATATTACCGGTGTATAAACCTTCATGAGAATCGGAGAATCTTGTTTTCAACGTCAGCAACAAATTTAATTTGATTATAAACTCTGCAACTATATGCTGCGCCATATTAGACATTTTAAAAGGATAATGACGTCAAGATTGATGCCTTGTTTCCCGACTCCCATACGCCGTGAAGTATGTAAAAAAATATGTTGTGTCCTGACTCACGCCCTCTCAAGTCCGAGCGCCGAACTGCAAAAGGCCTCGTCTACACTGGGAAACATTTCACATAAAACATGACCAAACTTCAAGTTTTGTCATGTTTTTCAGAAAAATGTGCATGTGTGGACGGCACATAAAACATTAGCAAACGGCAAACTTCACCAAACTGTGTTTGCTCGTGTTTGTACATGCTGCTATTGGCAAACATGTTTTATGTCTGAACCAATCATGAATAAGTTTCAGGTCATGTGATTAGAGCCAGCCAATCGTGATCACATGATTGTTCCAGAAGTTTGCTTCTGTTTGCCAATGTAGGCACACAGAAAAACATCAGCAAACATACCTGTTTGGTGATGTTTGCAAACTAAGTGTTTGCCAGTGTAGACGAGGCTCATGAAGCGTACCCCTTTGCAAGTGTTGCCCCATCTAAGGCTGCGTTCGGGCGTGTACTCGTGTTAACACGAGTTATACTCCTGCGCGCGTTAACGGCAAGAATAACGACACTCGGCCGTCAGTGAGAGTATGCTCTCACTACTCTCCAACAAATGAGTGTGCTCGTACTCCTGTCAAGTGTCATGTGATTTGTACGAAGATGGTGGAATATGGGTGGGATTTTTGGTGAATTTGCTCAACGTGTCAACTCAATAACTGAAACAATAACTCACTAAGGTTTGTTTTAGATGGCATCAAAGGTTCTCACTACCTACGGCCTGTATTTCCTCAGTTTCTTGTGAGCAATGAAATGGCATTTTTTGTGCAGTGATGGCAAGAGACGGCCATCTTGACTGATTGCCATTCGCGCACGCGGACTTGCTGTTCGCGTGATGTGACCCGAGTGCAATGCGCACGCATTACTCCCGAGTAACGAGAACTGCACGCCCGAACGCAGCCCATATGTCGTACTTTTGCATCCCTAATTTCAGGAATTATCCAATAATTTGGTATGATCAAGTTAAAACTTGATGCCAAAATCTATGCAGCTGGTGTTTTTGTTAAATTATTGTGTTAGACCTATATATACAATATCAGCTGAATTGAGCTGAAATAAAATTAATATTTCTTGCTACTGATTAAGAGGCTATAAAAATACTCACAAAATAAAAATTAGAAGCTGTGAAAAACACAATCTGGGTATAATCAGTATTTGCTGTGGATCAGCTACTATTTTTGAATTATTTTTTTATTATATTGTGAATGCTGAAAATCATGCAAAATATTAATGTTTTGCATATGTGGCAGGGTTGTACTGGTAGTCGGGTCCGTCACAAGTCTATCACAAGAAAAGAAAAAAAAGACAGAATGACAAAAATAAAAAACGACAAGAAAACGGCCCCTTCAGGGCTACCAAAGGAAAAAAGATAACCGGCTACGGTGACCAAGGGTTTTTTTTCTCTAGGGAAAAAATCCCTTTAGTGGAACTTAATTCACGATTTTAATAGAAAAGTTTTGCATTCCATTGTTGTAACTTGGACGCCACACAGTGATCACTTTGTGGCGTTTTGCCGATGTACTATGTGCCGACAGCGAGTGTGACCGCCGATGCGTGCACTGTCTGATATGCGGTACTTTAATATGGCGGCGGTTTTTTTTACGACGCCACAGCCTACACAATGTTGCGGCTTATACAGTGGTGCGGCTTATACAGTGGTGCGGCTTATATGTTGACGCCCGAATGTTGTTTCGGGAATTTTCTGGCGCCGCGGCTTATACCCCGGGCGGCTTATATTCTGAAAATTACGGTAGTCGAGTCTATTACAAGTCTAGAGCCGATAAAATCACATGTCCGTGACAAGTCTGTCACAAGTCCAGTAACAAGAAGCAAAGGATGAACACGCACAAAAGAATGCCTTTGTTGGAGTTCATTTGAATAGCTTGTGACTTAAATTAAGACCCCGGAGACTTGTGATGGACTCGACTACAACCCTGGTATGTGGTGCAAGCTAATACCTAGCAACTAACAGTACAGTCTGGCTGGTTTATGCTGTCACTTACAATGTTGCACCCAGTCACATTAGTCTGGTGATCTGTATATTAAAGGCACAGGCTCGTCAGCAATGCGCGCCCGCCAAATGTGTGCCACGCAATACGCAGCTCCATAGCAAAGGCATGGAGCTGCGTGTTTCGAGCACGAATTTGGCGGGCGCGCATTGCTGACGAGCCTGTGCCTTTAAGTGTGGCAAGTACACCAGACGCTATTTACATAAAAAGTGGCCAATTCTATTCCGAGTAAGCTTCTAGGTCATGGGTAATTATAATTTTGGGGCATTGCATATACTGTATAGAGTAGCGTGGACATCCGGGAACTCCCGATACAGCCTTGATCGTGTTCCCATCTCTATCATTTACGTGAAATTGAACAGCTCATTGAGCGCGAAGCCCGACTTTAATATTGTACCATTCGTTTCCACCTGTTGCTATGTGTTCACCGGCTGACGTCCTTGGTATACACATCCGCCGTTTAATAATGACCAGAATAATTATAATGGCCAATTAGTCGCGTTGCCGTCTTGGGCAAAGTCTGCCTTGTTCTTAAAGGTACATTTTGTCCCGATATCTCTGCAGTCTTAAGGCCCATCATTTGCAGTGACCTAGTGTTGATAGCAATAGTAACAAACACCACAGTTAATTTACTTGGGCTCATGGATCAACTCGTCCGAGCAGGACCTTAAAGTGAGTAAGGCGCTTGCATGGAGAGCTCTGAACGGCATGACCAGTGTGTGGAAATCCAACCTTCCCAGATTAATCAAGCTCAGATTGTTCCATGCCACTGTAGAGTCCGTTCTCTTATATACGGCTGTGAATGCTGGACCTGGCTTGAAGCCCCCTCCCTATAGAAATCCCTAGATCCATTAAAAGCTGTTAATAGAAATATGTGGTGTTATGCTAGAATGATACGAGCTTAACATCAATCGGAGTGAGCATGTAACCAACAAGCATCTGTACACGGGGCTACCAAGAGTGAGCGAGAAAATAGCAGCCAGGAGAATGAGGCTGGCTGGTCACTGCCTGAGACATCAGGAGCTGCCACCAGCAAACTCGTGCTGTGGGAACCAACGCACGGACATCGATCTCGGGGGCGTCCCACACTACTACCTACTATACATATGTGGACGTGGTAAAGAGAGACACGGGGGGCAGAGTACTGGCGAGTTGGCCAGGTGTATGGAGGACCGGGATGACTGGAGACGCCGATGGAGGGCTCGTCTAAGGACGACTTAATAATAATATAATAATAATAATAATAACATGCATGGATTTTTCAGGTTTTCTGAAGTAAACGTAAATTTCTACAAGGCAGTTTATCAACATTATTCTTTAGTTGTAACTGTAACTTTAAAAATATATTTTCATCTGCAAATAATATGTTCTTGTCAACTCATGAAGTAAAAAAAATGGGTCACTGCAAATGGTGCATTAATGTAGCTTTAATATTTTTGAATTGATAAATTATGTCGCATGGCTTTGACGATCTAGCGTTCCGCTTCCTGCCCCTGGCTTGTTGTTTGCAGTTTGACGTGAAATATTGGTTCGTTAGATGTATGGACCCATTAGTAAAGTATGGTTAAGCCCGTCTCGGGGCAACACTCAACATCAATTATTCTGCGGTTCATTTACACAAGAAGGCGGTATTACTGTGATCATTTAATCATATACCTGCATATTAAACTTGTAAAGTAGATTGCTTGTGATCATGTGCTGGTTAATAATGTACTGCAATTGATCAGTGTTGTTTTTATCCCAGAAAATCAATGTATGCCGTGCAACTATACTCTATTCTGTCGGTCGCCGCAACGTCACTTCCGGTAGGGCTGGAGTGAAAACAACGGTGTGCCCATGGTGACAAGCGAATGAACAAAGCCATTGTCTACGCAATACATACATGTACCCAAGCATGAATTAATTTGTTTTCACTCCAGTCACGATGCTATGCCCGTAAACAAAGGCATATGACATGTCACAAAAGTGCCAGGATGTGCGACCGACAGAATTCGATTACATGTCCTAAAAAAACATTGTTTAGATGTTGTTTTGGGGTTTAAAATGAAGAGTTTTGGTTTTACGCTAAATATGAATACGCATATTCTTGCGCAAAGTCGTGATGTCACATTAGGACAATACGGGAAAATCACACTCAACTGTAAAGACACAAGATTTCACTGTTTATTTCACGATAAAGATTTTTGTAACCCCTGGCTGTTTGGTTTTGTTATGCCGCGTGTTGCAAGCCTAAAAATCTGGGGGTGAAAACCGCGTGTTTTGTTTCATTTTTTAACGTTTCTCGTGTGTTCCTGAAGTGACGTGCCCCAAACAGCGCCCTTTTTCTGTGAGTTTCTGCTGAAAGAAAAATTCAAATTTGAAAAACGGCACTTTTACTCGTTTTACATCCAAATGAACCTAAACAAATATCAGAGACTGTGCATAAAGTAATTTAGAATTTCAGGAGCCCTTTAAAGGCCCATTGTATCATTTGCAATGACCCAATTTTGTTTTTCATGAGTTGACAACCGAAGGTGGTTTTCTAAAAAAGTCCCGTGCACGAGACTTTTTCACCATTCACTTGTACATGTTTTCTGAAGCATTCATGCATCTAAGTAGCTAAACATTTCTTCAGGCTAGTTTATACCATGTAACAACATTCTTCCTTAGATATGTTACACTCTTATTCCACGAATCTGTAAAAAGTTTTGTCTTGCAAAAACATGATTGGAACAGCATCACCTGTCTAAAGAATGTTGATAAACTGCCTTGTAGAAATGTTTGCAAGTATAGATGCAGTAATACATGCATCTATACAAAAACCATAAAATATATATAAAAACCGTGCAAGTTTTTGTGTTGAATGAATTGTAAAAAAGCAAATTATCTGCAGACACTTTTTTAAAAGCACCTTCAGTTTGCATTTGTCCCCACAAAGGTACCATTTTCCACGGGAAAATCATGTGGTGTTTGTTACCATTGCTATCCATACTTTTAGTCGTGTTTTTCTTGTCAACTCGTGAAGTAGTCTGGTACCCGGACCAACAATTCTTTGACTAGACTGAATTTAAGGTCCGGCAGCCGCCAATTTCGCCATTTTGAAACAGGAGGAATTCCTCCTTTTTCCGAAGGTTCCCGTAGTTACCCGAATGCACGTCCGGTCGTCCGGACGGTATCGTTAATCGTCGGGTACACTTCGTCATTGTTTCGAGAATTTGAATTGACGTCGCGTGCACGTACGCGTGCCGCTGCGTGTGTATTTATGGTGATGCCACGGATTTAAAACTAAAACTAGAACGACGCAGTGGCTATAGTTACGGTAACCGTAGGAGCTCACTGGGTGATGCAGACAAGGTTTGAATTTTCTTTTTGATGCTAGCCTACATATATTAAAATGGGCATATTTAAAATGTTAAAGTTAAAATATTAAATTTGTATTGGTCAAATAAGGAATAACCCCTTTCAAATTGTTGAACACTCCTGCCATATAGCGCGCAGCGCGCTTTGAAAATTAACGGTTATGTGCTCCTAAAAATAAATGCATGACGTAATGCTTAAAGTGCTATTTTAAACACGACAGTAGCCGGTCCTCATATTCAGTCGTTGTATGTGGAATATGTGGAGCGGGAACCAGTCTACTCGTGAAGTACAATTTCGGGTCACCACAAGTGATGTATGAGGCTTTAAGGACTGTCGGCTGTAAGGCAAACTGTTGGTCACGGTACCAACAGTGATAAATATACGTATGCACATTAGAGATAATTATTAATCATGCAGTATACCGTTCACTTACGCTTACGTTGGATGATCATTTTTGAGGCAGCGGAGCTAAGACGTGCATTGGACGAATTGACTTGCCATTCGATTTCTAATTTTTGTCGACAGGCAAGAGGAGAAAATTTTTCGCTCAAGTCTAGTTTTCTTGAACCAAACTGTTAAATTTGTGTAACCGTCAAAGTTATTTCAGTTTGGATAAGCAACTGCGCATGTGCTGCTGTTTCAATTCTTTTCTGTATTCGTATCGCGAACCAATTGGAAATTGGCTGACTGTTCATTCGTCTCTAACACAACTTTAGTTGACTTTGTTCAAATTCTGTGGAAACCGAGTGTGCATTGTTGAAAGGGATTTCTTTTTCTGACCAAATTTTCTGACTGAAGGGGCCGCGTTGAACCATCGGACTATACAAGATGGGGAGATGTTGCTATATTCTTAACGGGTCGGTGGTTCGAATCATGTTCGCTCTACTTGCTGGTTTGAGTGTGTGGCTTGTCAGCCAATGGGATATGCGGCTTTGGTTCATATGGATCGTTTTTATTCTGCTGCTTTTCATGGAGGGTGGTTATACGCTCTTAGTGAAGAAACACGGCTCATGGAAGTGGTAAGTTGGTCTCTGTATATAGTCAACAGTGGTTCTCTCCTCGCCTTTCACCTCTGGCGTCCTGGGTTCGAATCCGGGGCGTGCATGTGGATTGTGTTTGCAGTCCCTACTTGACCGCGTCGGTTTTCCCCCAGGAAATTTCTCTGGGGGGTTTCGTCCCGCACTGCATATACCGTATATAGTTAGGCATGAGGGGACCTTGTAGTTCCCGGAGATGTAAAAAAAATCACTTTTGGCCGGGTGGTTTAGGTCACTGACTCCCAATACTCGGGTGAAAACTTGAGGTTCCAGGTTCGATACCCCGCTGTGGTACCTGTGCCCTTGAGCAAGGCATTTAAACACGCTTGCTCCATCCTTCGGAAAGGATGTAAAGCCGTTGGTCCAGTGTGTTGTGTAACACTTAGATTCAAGAGCTTTCTTTCGTGAAGAGTTAGGGATTCCCCGGTGTCTCTGACTGTCGGTTGCCAATGGCGCCACCCATGACCTTCTAGGCTTTATGCAATTCAGCCTACGGGCTGCGGATTAAAGTTCATAAAGCCCATTAAATAAATATCAATAAAATCAATTTGGATAAGGTTTTTCCGGTGAAATATTTTATCATGGAACCAGAGTTGAATAATTTGTTTTCGTTTCAAAATATTTTTTTTTTCTGTCTCTGAACAGGTTTTCTCCGACCATTGCTTTGCTGTTGCTGTGTGTTGTGCCCTGTCTCTGGCTGATTGAGTTGAAAATATATCAGTGTGTTCAAGCAGATGATTCGTGTGATGAACAAGCCTTCAATATGACTTCGCTACCGCCTATTTTTGGCATCGAGGTAATCTCTAAAATGTGATTGTGCCTGTGAAACCCGGACAAAATCTCAGGCCATCGTTTAAAGTAATTTCCGCTCAAAATTTGTGGGTGAAGATTGAATTTTCTCTCATCTTTGCTGTACACGGATGAGCACCAGGTGGACTGATCAAGTTCGGTAAAATTAAAGTATATGTAGTATTCAAAAGGAAACGAAGGGCATTTCAAGCGTTATCAGAAGACAATCCCTATAAATTCTAGTCTACATTTCCTGAGCAGGGCTACACATACCATTCTATGTCCAACAGAATATTGTACAGGGTGGATCAAACAAAACGAAACCGAGATATTATTGCTAATTGTAAATGAAGTAGGGCACGTATGAATGAACGGGAGATATCATCTGTTAGGGTGGTATCTCTTTAAAATGATACCCTGATCATGTCATTATGTTTCCGGTTGACTGAGCAGTGACCAGTGTTATGCAAGGGTCTAGTTATGGATTTGCGCCACTTTCTTTAATGCATGGCATAGCCTGTTTGGACGCCGGACCAAGTATCCAGTAGCCAAGGACGCCTCGGAAATTAACATGTCGATACAAATGTTATTGGGAAAAACCTGCATTTTCTTAAACAGAACATTCAGTCCTACATGGGAATGCAGCGAGTTTTTGTTGAGTCCAAGGTCTGGGCGAAGGGGAACTGGTCGGTCATCCGAGAACATTAAAGCAGTTCAGCAGGCCCTGCAACAGGAAGAACGCAGCAGTCATAGACGAAATGGTTTAGCCGGGACTGGCCCTAACCATGTTCAACACAATTGTTCGGTGGTACCTTTACAGAATTGTGGCTCGTAAGACATCAACTGCTTTCTGGCGATCTTCAGAGGCATCTTAGGTTTAGCCAATGGATACTTGATCGTCCAAAGAGGCCATGCCATGGTTCAGGCCATGACTGGACGCCATTGAAGAAAGTGCCGCAAATCCCAAACTAGACCCTTGCATAACATTGATCACTGCTCAGTCAACCGGAAACATAATGACACGATCAGGGTGTCATTTTAAAGAGGAGATTCAACCCTAACAGATGATATCTCCTGTCTATTCATATGCGCCCTACTTTAGTTACAATTAGCAATAATATCTCGGTTTCGTGTTTTTTTTATCCACCTTGTATAGTCAAACGGGTAGTTTAATAGTCAAAAGGTACTTGAAATGGTAGTTTTACTTGTTCTTATGCGTTCATATACATTCAGCCATAAACAGTGGCGCCGCCATCGTCGAAAAAGTGTCCTGCCCCCTTGTGCCCCCAAGTGGGATTTGGATTTTAAAACTACGTGTATAGGCTGCTTTGTCTGCGCCCCTTCCCTTTCTACGTGTTGTGCCACCCCACCCCTCTTTAAAAAATCTGGCGACGCCGCTGCATCCAGCCCAGACTTCCTTGCTCACAACTTCAGGGACACGCTCTTTCATCTTTATGGAAAGACCCATTTCCGATTACGGTCGCAAAATTTCTACCTGCACGTACACCGAAAACTGTCAAAATACAAAGCATTTAGGAAGACCTCTGGCAGCGAACATTTATTAATTGAAGTTGATTGTTTTGATGCTATTTCAGATTTCCATGAGTCTGAAAGATTGGTCACTGGTGCTCCACCAGATGTTCCTATTCGCACTCATCCTCGGCAGGTGGCTTCTGCCGAAAGGAGAGCTGTCACGTGACCAACTCTCCCAGCTGCTATTGGTCCAGATCGGCATGGCCGCCGACATCTTAGAGTTTGTGACCGAAGGCTTAAAAGGGGAGGAGATTTTCGGCGATAATCTGCTCGTTGTGCTGTTGCTGACCGTATGGACCGTAAGCCTGCCGCAGTTTACCCTAAGCCTGACGCTCACCAAAGGCCGGAAAACGCGAATTGCGGGAACCGGAAACCTTAATCGCGAAGCCAAGAAATTAAAGAAAATACCAGGAGAAGAAAATGACTGCTGTTATTTCTTTTATGGAACCGAAGTCTGGGCTATCCTAGTCACTCTAATGATGCAAGACCTGCCGTTCCTGGGGACGCGACTGTATCTCATTTTTACTCCTACAGTGCCGTTTTCTGTCCCATTTTTCTTCTTCACATTCAAGAATGCCTTGCTAGCGATGCTCCAACTGTACCGCTTGGCGGTCATCCTGCAAGAACACCGGGCCAAGAGAAAAGCTCGGTTGAAAATGGACGTCCACTTGCCTTCAACTGAGTTACAAGAGCTCGGAGAAGCAACGGCTGCGCGCCACAATGAGGCGCACGCCGATCGGGATGAGGCGCACGCCGATCGGGATGAGGCGCACGCCGATCGGGATGAGGCGCACGCCGATCGGGATAACGAGGATCATCTTTCAGGAGAACTTTGCAGCCTTGATTTGAGGTCGGATCCAAACGCGACGTCAATATGGTTCACCTCGCGTTACTTGTACGGATTCGAACGTCACGGACAGCAGTTGCTGCACAGAAAGAACGCCAGCGTGCAAACGGAAAACCCTTCAAATCGCAACGACGCCTTCGCTCATTTGCGCCCAAAGACTAAGCCTTGTATTTCGAACGTCCAAAGATCCCACGATGTCGTTTATTCAAAGGATAATTCCGCACCCTCGGGTAACGAGGAACAGATAAGTATCATTTCCAATAGTGGAGATGCTAGCAGATTTGAATGTGGAAGCGATGTGGTTCAAGAAATTGAAATTATGTCAGTGGTCTCTGATAACGGTATGAAAAAGGTAGGAAAGTAGGTAACAGCCTTCAGGGTACATTTATGGAAAGGGAATCTGTGGCCGTGGGCAAATTTCGCTTGTGTGTCTTAAGCAAAGCGAGAGGCATCTTTCGAAGTTTGAGAAAGTCGTGGTCAAATGTGCACTGTAAAAACAATGTTTAGCATTTAAACACATCAGAAACATGCTTATAGATTAATACGTTTAGGAATGTGTTTTAATTCTAAACATTTCCCATTTTGTACTGTTCAGTGCCTAAACGTGTTTACGTTTTTGACATGTGCTTAGGATTGTATATCTTAATATGCGTTTAGGAAGGTGTTTAACTGCTAAACGTGTCATTCGTTGTACACGTCAAACGGATAATGCGTTGAGTTATCATAAATGCTGCGTCATAAAGTGGTCGTGACCAGATTTACCGTGTAAAAAAGCTAATTTGCTTCAGTTTTGGCAGTTGTTTTGATTGTTGTAAATGGGTTGTTGCTTGATAATAAGCAAATTGGCAATTGTCGGGGATGAACAAACTCAAAATGGCGAGTGATTATAATTAAATTTGGTATTCGGTTAGTATGTGTGTGCCAACCATGGGTTACAGGGTACAGGTTTTTGTGGAGCATAAATTGAAGTCGCGCATAATGATAGTGTATCAGTAATGTATCAGTAATGTATCAATGAATATGTATAAGTAATGTATAAGTATTAATGAATATGTATAAGTAATGTATAGTGGACGTCAGAAAAAAATACGTCCTTTGGCTTTGCATACGACCCCACAAAGACGTCGATAAGACGTCAATAAGACGTTTGTCCAACGTTAACGCCAACTTATAAACAACGTTGTGCCAACGTTATTCGGAAGTGCAATTTTACGTTGGAACAACGTCATTAGGCTAACGTTGGTCCAACGTTTTTTCGTCAATTACTGACGTTGATCCAACGTTGGGCTAACGTAAGTTTGCTGTCTGGGTAGTTCCCAGGAGGCAAAACATGTTAAACCTAAACATGTCAAAGAAAAAGGACATCTAAACATGTCATAGTACTAAACGTGTGGAAAAAGTGGGTACAGAATTAGTGTTTAGAAATGTGTTTAGATCCTAAACACCATTTTTACAGTGTGGTTGGCGTTGTCGAGGCTAATCTTGTTGAAGATAAGTGCGCGGTCAGTTCGGATGAAGATGGGGAGATGGCCCAACATAAGCGAAATTTTTACTATATAATGGTGATGGATCTTTAGAGAGTGGATGTGGAATTCGTGGTAAATGTTGTGGTGGTGGCGGTGGCGGCGGTGACGGCGGCAGTGGTGGCGGTGGGGGTAGTGAAGTTGGCGGCTGTGGTGGCGATGGTGGCCGTAGCTCTCCTGTAGTTCTCCAGATTTTTTGAACAACTGAACTGTAGACTTTCAGGTAATTGTACATCATTAACATAATCACCCTGCATGATATTTTGTGCAACTTTTGTTCCAAAGTAATTTACCATTTCTTTTTAAACTTCAAACATGTATACCTCTGCTTAACACACATTTCTAATTTATTTCCTTGATGTTTGAGTTTATACCCAGCCGAGCACGATGTGTGATCTCCTCTGACCCTATTATATAGACTGCCGAAGTGAATACATCATCAGATAGACTACTGCAGTCTTCCATTGTGGGACAGCATTACTGTCATCTACATATAGGCTTATGGGCGGTATTCAATTCAATATTTAAATTAAGTAAAAACTTTACTTAGGACATTTTCTTAGCCAAGGCAAATACTATCTCGTATTCCAATGCCTTCTAAGAATTTTACTTTAGTATGTGCGCGTTTCTCACGCAAAACGCGCTACACGCGCACCCAAACAAAACCGGTCAAAACCATTGAGCTCTATATATATGTATGTAAATCAATGGTCAAAACCGGTTAAAGTGTGCGTGTGATGTATGCAATACTTAAAGGCCCTGTAGATGATCTGTTTTTGAGCGATTCTGCGAATAAAACCGTTATATATTGCGTCATGCACTCTGCGGCGCACATACGGCGTGTGCGCGCGATCCATAAAAAATGCATCGCGTTGGAACACGTACACGGAGTATAAGTACACAACGCCCATGCATTTTGGACTGCGTAGATGCGAACTAAAGCCCGCCGCACACCTTTGCGATTTACCTGCCCATCGGACACTGGACCATCGGATCCGGAAAAAACAAACAAGTTTGATTTGCTCCGGTCTATGGTGTGCGGTCAAACCGGCCCGAATTGTTTCAGCGCACACCTTTCCGGTAAGTGGTCCGATTATCCTGTAAATCGCAAAGGTGTGCGGCGGGCTTAAAGCCGGCCTCCCAATGTGCGATTTTTGTGTTCGTTATCGCTGCAGTGTGACCGGGCCTGGCAGTGTGACGATAACGAAATCGCCGTCAAAAACGCCGGCAAGTCACAATTGTGCGAGAAAGGAACGATAAATCGTTGGGCATGTTCATCTGGTCTATTTAAGGAGAAGTAATTCTTTCAATTGAATTCGACGTTTTTAGACCTTGTGAAAACGGACACCCCCCTAGCTGAAGTCAAGGAGTAATCAACGCATGGTTCATTACTGATATACAGTTGTGCTAAAAATGATAAATGTCCAAAAAATGTCATGTCATCATTATTATTCATACCCTT
Organism: Henricia sp. BOLD:AAB3569; assembly: GCA_037783545.1. Taxonomy (NCBI): domain Eukaryota; kingdom Metazoa; phylum Echinodermata; class Asteroidea; order Spinulosida; family Echinasteridae; genus Henricia; species Henricia sp. BOLD:AAB3569. Next base: position 895,940 of record JBBELK010000822.1, on the reverse strand, counting down.
AATGACAGCATGACAGCATCACTGATATCATGACCAAGCTCCACTGGCTTCCCATCCGTAAGAGGATTGCATTCAAGATCAATCTACTGACTTTTAAGGCTCTTCATGGACTTGCACCAGCATACCTAACAGAACTCATCACGCCGTATACTCCCTCCAGATCACTTCGCTCATCATCCCAGAATCTCCTCAAAGCCCCTTCTCGTCAACCTCGAACTACATATGGCAAGAGGTCCTTCGTTGAGGCAGCTCACAAGGAGTGGAATGTTCTGCCACAACATGTCAGATTGGCCCCATCACTGGACTCCTTCACGACGCGCCTTAAAACTTATTTGTTTACCAAGTAATTTTTTTTGTTTTTAACACGTTGCTAATCTTGATTTTGTTTGTTTTGTTTTTGTGTATCCACCTTTTTATTTGTGTGATTTTAAATGTTGTAAAGCGTCTTGAGATCTTTATTTGGGTTAAAGGCGCTTGATAAATGTGTGATATTTTTTATCACTGCCTCAAAACGGTTCCTGTATCAGCTTACAAGGCTTGGCATGTTGCCACCGGGATTTTCACCCACTCCTCCGATCGATCCGTCGCAAAGTCATTGAGGTTGGAAGGCTTCCTTGCCATCACCCGAGTCTCGAGTTCCCTCCATAGATTCTTGATTGGGTTGTGATCCGGGCTTTGGCCCAGCCACTCCAAAACGAACAGATGTTAAGATAACTGTTGAACGACAAAACGGAATCACTAGAATGTTGAAAGCAGGTGCAATATCACAAAATAAATTGCCTAAATGGTGAGATTCTGTAAGGGGTGTGAATAACTTTGAACAGGCACTAACAAATCAAATCTGGACATTACTATTGTTATGCAAATGATGCGAAGCCAAAACACGTGGTCTTATGCAAGGCAGCAACTAATTGTCCCATCAGGATACAGTGAAAGTTCCTTCACAATAGTTTTTGGGAGAGGAAATTTAAAATATGTTAAATATTTTAAAGGGTATGAATAATTTTGAGCACAGCTGTATGTATATTCACCGGTTCAGCCCGAGCCGCATGGGTATTTTATTTCTAAATCCTTCTGGGACGAGACCAAAATGACAACGCCAGCTATGTCTTTTCGTCAGTTTGGTTTTTTTTTAGGCAAACTGTGAATAATAAAACATTCAGTAACATCACTAGTATTTAGACGATTTTATTTACCCGTTTCACTGAATGGTCTTACATTATAGCATTGATATTGAAATTTAACCAATCAATATTATATATAAATCCGAATATAAAGTTGTATTGTTTGTTTGCACTCCAAATACCAATTTTTCAAGACCCGGACAATAGCAAACTTAACTTTACAATAAAAAAATACCTGGTTTAGAATAACAAATTAAATTGTGCTAAACTATATTTGTCAAACGGCAAGTACATACACTTTGAATGTCATCTGCAAGCTGGGTTTCAACAAAATCACTACTATACACATGGAGAAAGATTGAGAGTAATTCACTTGAAAGAATTGCAAACCGGTTTTTGAATCAACCGTAAATTTCAGTCACCTTAAAAAAGAGGCCACTTTTTACATTGGCCACTTGTCTTTGGTCTCAAATGTCATTTGTAAAATGCTTAAAGGGCCTGTGACATGCTAAACAACTTTGTGCCTAAGCTTTGCTTCATAATGACGGATTACTTGTTCAGCAAGACATACTATTGTTCCTTTAGATGTAAAATCAATACAAGGTGGCCTTTTTCAACTTTGAAGATTTCATTGCAATAAATCACAGACAGAGGGCGCTGTTTGGAGTGCATCACATAAGGAAGACAGAAGAGAAAAGTTAAGAAAAAACCATAAGACTTCAAGTTGGACTTGTGTCAAATTGCTGCAGTTTCTACCCCCAGTTTTGTCATGGCTTACAGCAGGCAACATGTAAAACAAACTCAAACAGCCATGGATTACAAAAGTTTCAGGAAAATTGAGAAAAAAAGTGGAATCTTTTGTGCACAGTTGAATGTGATTTTTCTGTGTTTGCCCTATTGTGACATCGTGACCTTGGTCATTAGCATAAAAACTAAAACATATTAGCATAAAAACTAAAAACCTTTGTTTTAACCCCCAAAGCAAGCTCCAAATAGGATTTGTATGACTTTAACTGAGTAGAGTAGTTTTAAAGCATAGATTTCATTGATAAAAATCCTAAATAAGAGGCCCTTTAAAGGAGCGTGTTCAGATTTATCTGGAAAATGCATTTTGTTCTAACCTAACTGTCATATAAAATACCTCCCCAAAATGGGAAGAAAACTGACAAATTGCAATCTTTAGGATGTGGAAGCAAAAGGTTTGGTGTAAATCACTGCACTGCTTTACATAGCTGGATAAAATAGTATAACAAATATAAGTGTTTTTTCTTATGACATTTCGGAGTGGTAGTGAGACAAATGATATGGTATCAAAAAATAGGGGGAGGGGGTAAAAATGTGATCTGAACATGCTCCTTTAAAGGGCCCTGAAATGCTCAATAACTTTATTGATAGTATAGCTGTAATATGAAGGATTACTTGTATAGAAAGACAGTAGGCCTACTACTGTTCATTTTGATGCCCCATGAATAAAAAGCATTTTTGAAAATTTCTTCACATAAACTCACAGAAAGAGGGCGCTGTCGTCATGGGTTACAAAAGTTTCAGCAAGTTGGAGACAATTGTGGAAACTTTTGTGCACAGTCGAATGAGGTTTTCCTGTGTTTTCCCAATGTGACCACGTTGCTCATACCACTTTGCTCATACATATGTAAATTGCCTTTAATGCAAATTTACATATAAATAAAAAACCTTGATTTTAACAGACCCTTTCACTAATAAATTCAAATTTTATGCACGCATGTGCATAACGGACGTGGTAGGCGGAAGTGAATTGAGTCGATTTTACGTACACGTGTTTATATGGCGAGTAACGCCTTTGGCCGTTTCAAACTCGTAAAACGCGGTGAATTTGTGTTTTTGACACAAAATAACAACTGGTAATATAGAGTTCAGATACAGATTCAACCTACTGAGAATCTGTATGGGGCTTACATGGGCGTCTTGGGTGGAAATTTTGAGATAACTGTCGAAAATCTGTGGTTACGGTATTGCGTGAAGCCGTGCGTGCATTGGCGTCGCCAGTCATGGGTATATAGTGAGTCCCATGACTGGCAACGCCATGCACGCACGGCTTCACGCAATACTGTAACCACATATTTTCGACAGTTATCTAAAAAATTCCACCCCTAGACGCCCGTATAACCTCAAAACAGATATACAGTAGGTTGAATCTGTATCTGAGCTTTATATTACCAGTTAGAAGCAATATTCTCCTAATTGTTCTGCTGCCCAAAGAGTGATCCATTATGATTTCCAGTAGTTTATCAGTGAAGTCTTGGTTTCAAGAAAACTGCATTAAATAATAAAAAGAAATTAACACAAATTTCTGTCCCTCTCTTCTCTCAGTACTAGCCATGCTAGTGCACTTATGAGAATGGCTATTTAAACAAATAAATTTAATTGTTTTTAAAAATCTTCAGTTTTTCTCACAGCTAAATTTGGTTTTTAAAAAATCAAATATGCACTTACCCCTACTGATGTTTGATACTGAAGGACAAGGAAATGACTCATCAAGTATTGGTATAAGTGTATATTTGATGGGAAACAAACTCCATATTTGTGAATATGAGAAAATTGTAACATTTTGCATAACATTTTTCGGTAAGAGTTAGGAAGTTGATCAGATTTTCTTTAAAATGACTCATCTATAAGCATTGGAATAGGCAGATTCTCGTACGTAATTTTGTACACAAGTCAATGGGTTAACGGAGTTCTTGGCCGCTTCAAACTCGTAAAACGCGGTGAATTTCTGTTTTTGACACAAAATAATAACTGGTAATATAAAGCTCAGATACAGATTCAACCTACTGTATATCTGTTTTGAGGTTATACAGGCGTATAGAGGTGGAATTTTTGAATTTTTAAGCGGGCCTCCCACTGTGCGATAGTTGCCACGAATTTCCTACGAATTGGTACGATTATCTGAGACTGCCTATAGACTTTACACACAATCGTACCCAATCGTACCAAATTGTAGCTAAGTCGTGGCAAAAATTGCACAGTGGGAGGCCCGCTTAAAAGTTAAGTCGTTGTTAGTGGGCACTCGTGAGTAAGCTCGTAAGTAGTGACCGTGTGGACGCACTTACTTACAAGTTAACAACGACGATTTAACAACGAGAAATCTTATGAGTAGCGCGCTACTTACGAGCGCGCACCTTTGGTATATGGGCAGTGACCAGTATGCATGCCTGCGCGTCGTTGTTAAATCACCGTGTGGACACGCGTCGTTGTTAGTGGGACTGTCGTTGTTAACTTTACTTTCGAAGGTAGTGCCCGTCTGAACATGACTAATAGAAATATGTGTGTGCGCCACAGAGTGCATGACGCAAGCCACACCCGATCAACTGAGAACGAATATTTAAAACACCCCGCCAAGACCAGGAAAACGCATATGGATTTTCATGTGTTTTTTTTAACGTGGTACATTTGACAAAGCTGAATTTTTTTCGGATGAGTTTGTTGATGTCTTTCTTTTTATTTATAATGGTTTTATTCGCAGAATCGCTCAAAAACAGATCATCTACAGGGCCTTTAAGTGTGCTTTCCTGCCTGTTCAAATTTAAGTATTTATCAAGCAACTTAAGATAGGTATGCCTAAGCGGTAAGTACCTACTAAGCTAAATACCATACTTATGTTAGAATTCACAACTTGACTTAAACAGCTAGAATCCCCCCGTCCACATTATTTAAGTTTTTCTGTTTATCATGGGGGTGTATGTGTCTACAACACCATCACAACTTGTTTTCCACAAAAAATCGACAGGCTTTTGCTTATAACGCAAAGCAGTTCCGACCCTCTTCACCCGAAATTCTGAAACGCTCGAGGTCACTTGGTTTGTTTATCAACAGGGTTTTGACGTCATCCTGAGAAACATACAAAACGGCCTGTAGTATTGAATGGAAAATACACGAAGTGAATGTTTATCATGCCTGTTTTGTCCTTGTAATTCAAAATACAAAGGTGAAAAAAACTTCATGTAATATGACAACAATCTACTATTACCTGTTTGGTGAAAAACTATGAAATTGTGGCTCACAATGAAGCTCTTTTGAAGTAAATACTGGTGCATTGCGACGGGTGGTTTTGTCACGAAACGAACGGCATTCACAGCGGTCTGTGTACAGCATGGAACGGTCCCTGCGGGGCCGTAGTTCCCACGTGTCTGAACATTGGCCGGTACAAGTAAGAATGAGCGACTCATTTTTCTCTCTCTTGGTAATAGAAAAGAAAATCTTTCTGCTCTTTTTTTTTCATAGTGTCTGGTAAAACATACAACCACGCAGCTACTGGGCATATCTCTGGCTTTTTGGACCAACAAAATTCTTCAAAAAACACATCTAACTAAGTAACAGAGACGGTTTTCCAAGTGTTTTGCGTGTAAACGTATGGAGCTAACAATCGTGTTGACTTCTCTTTCTCAGGATTGCGTCACGGGGTCACGCGCATATCATGAATACCTAATGAGCGTTTCAGAAATCGCGAAAATCTCATTTCGAAAAACGCGCTTTTGCTTGCAATTTATCCACTTAAACCCGACAATTAAAAAACAAAAATCGACGTCGGCAAGAGGGATGTTTGGACTATCGAAAAAAGCCTAACTGCCAGATTTTCCTTCAAGGGGGATTCTAGCTGTTTAAGTACCTACATAGCTAAGTAGGATACTCCAATTTAGGTATGGAGCCTAGCGGCTTTTACAGAGGCCGATGCAGCCGGCCTTTGCCACAAGAGGTGTTGATATAAATACTAATACATCAGCCTCCTCGATATTTCGGTTAGAGTATGGTTTGGGTTTAGTTTTTGTAAACGGATTGAGGAATTTCAAAAATAGGGTCTCTATCTGTTTGTTCTTTTGTGATGGCTAAAACGAAGTTGTCATTGCTGATTTACTGGATCTATGGACCTGGGCATTCGTGTCCGGGCCAATTACTAATGATAGTGTAAAGTTGGTCGCCAGGGCTTGGTGCAGTCTCCGGAAAATCACGAGCTCCGCAAATACTAAAATTAGAAACGAGTCGACGGAATGCGACCCCAACATGCAGCAGCTTTCGAAAAGTGTCCACCATGCCATCTGGAGGCTGAGGAGAAAACAGACAATTCCAAAAATACATATAAAGGCAGATTTTGAAATACCTGAAACGTTCCTGTTAAAAATTTGGACGTTCTATTGGGAACATAACAGCAAGTGTTCCCTACTGTTCTCGAGGGAACGCGGAGTGTGACGTCAGCGTTAACTCCCTTTGGGAACATTCGCATTTGGTCATCCTCATGCGGGCTTTAACAGCGTACAGCCTGCATCCGCAGCGCACAGCTAGGGCCCTAGGGTGGGGTAGGGTGGGGCACAGGGGAGGGGGGCACGTGCACTCTCCCCTGGACTCTAAAAACTCCCGGGTAAATTTTTTGACCATTTCTCCGGGTCAAAAAAAATTGACCCTTTTCCGGGTCAGACGATTGTTGCGATTGGATAAGAATGGTCACATGACCTGTTGACAGCACGTATTTTTGACCATTATTTCCGGGTCAAAAAAGATTGACCATTTTCCGTGTCAGGCGCTTTTTGCGATTGGATGGGACTGGTCACATGCTTTGTGACGTCGTGTCAAAGCGTCCTATGCTTTTCTGTGATTGGCCGGAAATGGTCACATGGTTCTCGCAACCGCCCGCGCTGGATAAAATTTGTTTCGCCAACGGTTTTCCACGTCTGTACTGCGAATCGTGCGATGTTCAAGAAAAAATATCATGATCTACAAACATGACAAAAGTGCTTCGTGAAACCAGCATGGCTTCCTTCATCATCCTGCTGTTTTCCGTGCATGGTAAGAAACCCACCAGGCTTAATTCTTGTGATAAATGTTACGTGCAGGTGCCCACAATTCTATTATGTTTGTTTCGTGCGTAAACCATTGCATATGACATTGCAATCTGCAGGTCAACTCGACCGTTTGCCATGACCCTACATGCATGACATGTACATTGACAGATTTCTTTGGGGAAAACAATCTAGGTCATGTGCATGGGGGCTAAAACGGTTTCGTGTCAACTCGGTCCCGGTCCCGGTCCCAGTAAACTCGGTCCCGGTCCCAGTCAACTGGTCAACTCGGTCCCGGTCCCAGTCAACTGGTCAACTCGGTCCCGGTCCCAGTCAACTGGTCAACTCGGTCCCGGTCCCAGTCAACTGGTCAACTCGGTCCCAGTCCCAGTCAACTCAGTCCCGGCGCCACTCCCAGGTCTGGAGTAAAGTTGGTCCCAAGTTGAAGTTCATGAAGTACAATGAAACTCAATTCGGTCCCGAGTCAACTTGGTCCCAAGTCGACTGAAACTCAACTCGGTCCCAACGATTGAAGGCCCAGGACAACTCGACCGCTCTTGAAAAATGTACAAGATTTCCAAGCAGCCGAACTTTTCCGATTCATTTGATGGAAGCAACATATTACGATTATTTAATTTCACTGTTTGGTTGTGAATGGCAATTTGACGTAAAGCGGCTTTCGCCTTATAAAATAACAAAGTGTACCGGTAGTTAAACGAACGAGGTACCAACAACCGAGGGCAGGAACATTTAGGAAGTGACCTAGTATTTGTAGATCTGGGCGTCTGCCGGGGTCCCTCTGCTGCGTTTGACCCCTGGGGATCCCCAAAGGGGGCCAAAAATTGCGCTGGATCAAACATTCGAGGTACCACATGAAACTAAGTTTAGATGAAAGAGCACGTCACACAGAGTACGAAATGGCCCTTGCCAGACGAATTTTCTGCTGCAAAAGTCCCACCAGACGCCCGCCAAAATCTCATTCCATATATAATAAAATCAAGATACAACGGCCGTCGACAAACAAATCCATTTGTTTTGAACGGGTAGCTTTGACAGACGGCTGTCCTGTGTTTCATCCGGCGTAAAACTGGGAGCGCTGTGATTGACTATGTTGAGTGGAGTTCTCAGGTACTGGGTTGGCACAATTGGACACAGTATCCATACTAAAATAATAACTTTCTTAACTCAGCTTTTGTCCATTTGTTTGCTAATTCACTGAAGAAAAGGCAAAAACCGGGTGAGATTATGTACAGAGCAAGATCTTTTTGATTGGTCACCGCACCATGGGTTACAATGTATGTACGTTAGTACCTACCTAAATACTCAATGTACGTGTAAATAAAGTGTACATTAAACTGACTAAACTGTATCATTTTCCACCGTCAAAGTTGCATCGGCGAAAAAAAATTGACGCGCTTCGATGTGAGAAAAAGCGACGTGAATAGAATATTGTAATACACAAAATCAAGTTGTTTATGTCATGGTTATCAGAGCATCCTTTTTACTCCAAATTCCCCCCAAACCGCCTTCTATGAAAGCGACGCGCGTCGAATTTACACATAAAAAGGCTTTGCGTGAATATCCACCCTCAGTATTGATGATAATTGGCCGTCTGAACATGCCCCGGGAACATGCCTATAAAATAAGATGAATTGGAGATGCACACTGATTTTTTTTCGCGTGTTCTGTATGCAAATTTGACGCGCGTTGCTTGACGAAAATGCGGGATGGAAGGAATTTGGAGTGCGGCATGGAATGAATTACAAAAGTCACGTAGATGAATTGGATATGCACACTGAATTTTGTTCATGCACACTAAACTTTATTCACGTGTTCTGCATGCAAATTTGACGCGCGCTGCTTGAAGAAAATACGGCCAGGAGTTTGGAGTGAAGCGACGCACAAGAATATCCTGTTATTCTGGGATTTTCAGTGAGATGGATCATACAAATTCTCTGCGTGTAGCATTTTGTCGATGTGACGCGCGTCAAATTTATCCGCTTTTAAAGCCCGGCGCACACTTTTGTGATTTGCTGGCCAATCGGCCTATCGGCCCACATAACCGGAAAGGTTTGCGCTGAAACTTCGGGCCGGTCTGACCGTACATGAACCGGGATAAATCGAAAATGTTTGTTAGATTTTTCTGTATCATCCGATGGTTTGGTAATAATCACAGATCTACACAAACATTTTGTAAAATGAGTTACCAGCCAATTATTAGCCTATATGGCAAATTGGGTTTTTAGAAACAGTAGCAAAATATAAAATTTAAAAAACCAAATCACATACGATTTTGGCTGGCGGGCCATTTTAGCGAAATAAAGCAAATACATTTTGTGCTCAGCAACATTTGGTGCTAAACAGCGCCATAAAATTGGCTCCTGGTCACCAAAAAGCTCAACAATTAATTGCGCATACAATACGCGTTAAACGTCAGCAGCCGATTTCACGAAACTTTACGCAATTGCGCAAGTCCACTTACGCCATTACTTGCGCAATAACTTATGGCGTAAGTGGACTTGCGCAATTGCGTAAAGTTTCGTGAAATCGGCTGCAGTGTCGCACACCAACTTTGACGTGCAAATATTCATTTAAAGACTGCGTGTATTTCAGGACGCGCCTCGTTAGCCCGCGCCCCAATAGAAGCACATGTAGGCGCACATGTAGGCGCACATGTAGGCCTACATGTAGGCTATCTCTGTTTACAGCGCTCTAATATTTACTCTGGATGAAACACAGAACAGCCGTCTGTCAAAGCTACCCGTTTAAAACAAACGGACTCGTTTGTCGACGGCCGTTGTATCTTCCATTTATTATATGGAATGCGATTTTGGCGGGCGTCTGGCGGGACTTTTGCAGCAGAAAATTCGTCCGGCAAGGGCCATTTCGTACTCTGTGCGATGTGCTCTTTCATCTAAACTTAGTTTCATGTGGTACCTCGAATGTTTGATCCAGCGCAAATTTTGGCCCCCTTTGGGATCCCCAGGGGTCAAACGCAGCAGAGGGACCCCGGCAGACGCCCAGATCTGCAAATACTAGGTCACTTCCTAAATGTTCCTGCCCTCGGTTGTTGGTACCTCGTTCGTTTAACCAAAACGTGGGTCGCGCAGTAGCTATGAGCAGTATGTATATTTTGTACCGTCACTCAGCGTGCATCTCATAGCTCAATAGTCAGTGCATTATTGAGCGCAATACTTACGCCGTTTCTGGAAATAATCACGTGACCTTTGTCACGCTTCGCTGCACTTGCTATTTGCGTTGAGTCGCGAGTGCCCACAGTTTGCGGGGTCTCAGGGTGCTTCGTAAATAAGTCTTAATCGGGCCTCCCACTGTGCGATTTTTGTCACGAATTAGCTACGATTGGGTACGATTGTGTGTAGAGTCTATAGGCAGTCTCCGATAATCGTACCAATTCGTAGGAATTTCGTGGCAAAAATCGCACAGTGGGAGGCCTGCTTTACGTGCCCTCAACATCCACTATTACGGGCCCCGCAAAACGCAAACATTTATTGGTGCTTTGTCAAACTAGACCGGTTGGTTCGTAAACTGCAGCAGCGTAGTCGCGAATGGACTGGGAATAAGTCTAGTCGACCTCTAGTTACCGACTTGAGAAACCCGTCTGTCACTCTGTATATGGGTTATGGGGTTTGCTACCAATATTGGACGTAGAGATATGATTGATCGAGACACGGGGCTTGATTAATATTCATGCAACATTTTCAAAAAAAATGTGCTTGTAAATTAGATTTCATCAATTGTATTGGCCCTATCAATATAATCATAATCATAGTAACAATTCGACCTTTCCGTTGATCAGCGTAAAAAGTATAATTTTATTCCAACACATTCATCACCACACCGTGACGTTTATATACTCTCGGGGAAAATTGGTATGATTGACATGTTTTAAATTTTGCCCCTCGCTTGGAACACTTTATAATGAGATAAAATAACATATGTTACCGGCGTCGTGGAGAAGTCTCCAATAAAAGCGATGCCAACAGATCGAAAGTTCAGGTCTTCGTGTGTATGCTCCCCTTGATCGGTCCATCCAGTGCCTTCGTACACTTTAAAATCCCCGCCGATAAGAAAGTTGTAGGCGATGTCGGCCAGAGCTATATAGAGTTAAATAAGCGTGTTTTGTTTTTATTTTTTAAAAATTGATTATCTTCTTACCTAAAAATCATATAAAATACCTCCCCAAAATACTATCTATTGAAAAGAAAACAGGAAATTTGCAATCTCCAATTTGGATGTTGGCATAATCTCTGCTCTGCTTTATGGAAGTGGATAAATTAGTTTACAAGACATTGGTGCTTTTTTGACAATATCCTTTAAAATATACGGATTGAGAGCGCGACATTTCAAAATGGTAATGAGAAAAATATGAAAAATGATATGGTCTCAAAATCTCAACACCCATGGACAAAAGGAGTAGCTGAAAATGTGATCTGGACAGTCACCCTCCTTTAACGAATGGAAACACTATCCATGTTACGGTCTCACATTTCGTATGACCCAATAGGACAATGCTTGTCATGCTCACAACGCACAAAAGCAATCTAGCACATTGCATGGCATGATTATTAGGGTGGATTCACACTCAGCCTTGATTCTGCGGTTTTCAGTACCTCGTTTAACTCCCACACCGCTTTTATCCCAACTTGAGCGACGCACCTCAGATTTACATGCGAACAGGCTCAGTGTGAATCCACCCTAAGAGGTATCACAGGCAAACCGACATTATTATGAAATAACGTCCGACCCACGAGCGGATTGTGTTCAAACAAAATCTTTATTCTGATGTGGAATCAAAATGGTACCGAACAAACGGTAACTTTAGCTCCTATACAAGGTGCCCCGCAAGTCTTGCGGCGTCCGGCAAGTTCTCGAGGTCAACTTACACATCCCATATCATATCAGCGCTACCCCTCTTTTTAAAGGAGCGTGGCGAGTCCAGATTTCCTGGGAAAAAATCACAAAATAAACTCCTTCAACTCCCGCCCCCCTCCACCTCCTCTCCCCCCTGCCCCCCCCCCCCCCCTCCCCCCTCCCCCCTCCACCTCCCCTCACCCCCCCCCCTCTTTCCTCCCCCTCCCCCTCCCCCTCCCCTTCCCCCTCCCCCTCCCCCTCCCCCTCCCCATCCCCTCTCCCTCCCTGTAGAACTGTAACATTGTTGACAATTTTGGACGGCCCCTTAGCGACTTCTTACCAAAAACCACGGTGTGATCATACTGAATTTGACGGACTCTTTCTGCACAGGTTTCGCTATCGTTGCATTGTGCATGTATTACGTTAGTGTCATGCACTATGACAAGGTCCAATGGATTCTTTAGGGGCGTGGTTTTAGTCGGAGTCTTAGCCCTCCACACCTCTCTGGTCGAGAAAGTAATACTTTCCCCAACGCTGCACCCTGAAAATTAATTTAAAAATAACTAATGTTGACGATCTTGTTAGAAGATATCCAATGATATCCAAAACTGTAAAATTGATATTCTCAGTCCCTTATATACTTTGCTAAAAACGACGACGGCTGTTGGCGATTTATAACAAAGAACACCGCGACAGATTGAACGCAATTTTTGTGCGAGAAACACATTCGTGAACACGGGAAACAGTCCTAAATTGTTTACATGCTGGACGATCGCTACATGTTTGAGATAAATTTTCTATGGGCGGACCGAACTATAGCCTAGGCAAAGATCGTTACGTACGTTGAACACATAAAATAATGAGTTGAGAACTGATCGAGTGTGATCCAGTGGAGAAATTGCCCGTCATCGTTTTTTCAAGATTGTGAAATTTGCCCTATATCTTGCACAAAAGCGCATTCTAAAATAAACGCTTGTCTGTTCGGCACTTTTTACTCTGGTATGGTGTGGTTTTTCATTGGCTAGAAATTTGCACTCTATCCAGTGCAAACTCTGATGCAGACAAAATACATTTTATTGCAATGTAAACACCTCAACAAAAGTAAGTTCCCCCCTAAACAATTGATTATATCTCCCAAAGTAAATTTCGGAATTACACGAAACTTGGTGTGAATGATTAGTGTAATGTATGGAACGTGCATTCCAAGTGGTGGGTCCATACCTAATGTTATGCATGAATGAGCAGCATTTAAAGGTGAAATTGACACTTCAAAAATTGCAAAATGCATTATTCCCAATTTTTTCACACATGACAAGTACAATTTTGGTCCTCGGTATCTTGTGTAGCCATCATGATTTTGTAACACATGATAACATCGATCACGCATATTGTGTTGATGAGACGGGTGATCCTTCGCTGCGGAAGGAGGATCCACTCCTGCAGCATCTGGGGCAAGTCCTTGAGTGTTGTTTGCTCACCAGTTCTCCGCTTCAATTGGTCCCACAAATGTTCTATGGGATTGAGATCTGGGAAGTTTGCTGGCCATATCATCCTGTCAATTCCTTTAATCTCTAAAAGCTCATTGGCCACTCTTGCCCTCAGCCTATGTGGACGTGCATTGCCATAAAGTGATCGTCTGCAGGGGTAGTAACGTTATATCGACCAGTTCTTGGCAAGTCTGCGATAGTCTTAATCATTTCGAATTTTTAATTTTGGCCTGACTACCATCCCACGGACTCATTGTTTTACAGGTGTCTCTATATCAGGCCTATGGCAATGGCCCTGTCTTGGATAGACATGCGTGGCATTTTCTTAAGTTAAACTGCTTAGTGCAGTCACGGTGCACGAACACCACGAGATACTGAGGAGCAAAACTGTACTTGTCATGTGTGAAAAGAGTTAGGGAATTGTTGACTACATTTTGCAATTTTTGAAAAGTGTCAATTTCACCTTCAAATGCTGCTTATTTATGCATGACATAATGTATGGACCCACCACTTGAAATGCACGTTCCATGCATTGTAATCAGTCACACCAAATTTCGTGTAATTCCGAAATTTACTTTGGGAGATATAATCATTTGTTTAGGGGGGAACTTACTTTTGTTGAGGTGTTTATGATCCTTCTGTACACGGGTAGTCCGTCGTTTTTATTCATTAATTTCTACTCGAAATAAGCCACTCCTATACGAGAGTGAAAACTGCCGAACAAACAACCCTTTATTTTGGCATATGCTATACTGTGCCAAATAGGGCAACCTTTCACAATCTGGATTGCCCAAAATATTTCATTTGAAAAAGAAAAAAAACACCCCGCATCAAGATGACGGGCAATTTATCCACTGTATGCACGCTCGATCAGCTCTTTAACGGAGGTTCGATGAAGCTCCTTGTCCCTGCCTTCTCTTAATTCACAGTTTTCCCCAGATTTTCAAACGTTGTCGGCAATGACGCAGCAGTATAATAGACAGTAATACTAGCACCTTATCCTCGGAGGCTCGGATCCAGATTAGATGAAGATTCATACATGTCAATCCGCGCTGGCTGGGGAGTGGGCCACTTTTGTTTGTGACGTTACCATACCACGCCGCAATCACGCATGCGCTCCACGCGTCAGCCAAAAGCAAATATCTTTCGTTGACCGCACACGATGCTCCACTTCCCACGCGTGGAAAAAAATATCAAACACGATAGATATTTGGCGCAGCGCCCGGAAAGGTAAAAATCTCTAGTAAAATTGACCGCACACGAGAGCTATTCTTGGCCCAAGACTATGGGGCTGCGTTCGGGCGTGCAGTTCTCGTTACTCGGGAGTAATGCGTGCACATTGCACTCGGGTCACATCACGCGAACGGCAAATCCGCAGTCCGCGTGCGCGAATGGCAATCAGTGAAGATGGCCGTCTCTTGCCATCACTGCACAAGAAACGCCGTTTAAATGCTCACAAGAAACTGAGAAAATACAGGCCGTAAGTCGTGAGAACCTTTAATGCCGTCCAAAACAAACCTTAGTGAGTTAATTGTTGTTTCAGTTATCGAGTTGACACGTTGAGCAAATTCACTAAAAACCCCACCCATATATTCCACCATCTTCGTACAAATCATATGACACTTGTCAGGAGTACGAGCACACTCCCCATTTGTTGGGGAGTAGCGAGAGCGTACTCTCACTGACCCGAGTGTCGTTATTCTTGCCGTTCGCGCGCGCAGGAGTATACTCGTGTTAACACGAGTACACGCCCGAACGCAGCCTTGTGGTCGATATTGGTTTGTGTACGCGTTGGCCATTCCCGGTAGTGCGCCCTCTTGCAGCACTAACAGACCAGCCCTGGACAATGTGACAGGACAATGTGAAATTCGTGCCACGAAATACGCAGCTCCATGCCTTTGCCGTGGAGCTGCGTATTTTGTGGCACAAATTTGGCGCGCGCACATTGCTGACGAGCCTGTGCCTTTAACGAAGATCGAATGAAGCCGTGGGAGCTCGTACGTACGTGTGCGTCGCGCATCAAGCGCTGAGCGTCAAGCGTCTAGACGCGCTGAAATCTCTTCGTCGAATCATCGTCGAACGAAGCGATTTCTCTAGTGAGAACGGGGTCAAAGTCAGGCACAATTTTTCGTAAATTGACCGGACTATTTCTTACTGCTAAAATTGCTTCCTTGTCACCAAATTTAAACTTTCTGGGTCATTATCGTGTCATATTTGAAAGAATCTATGATGGGTATTTATTATACATGTACAATGTATACGAAGGTCTGCGATTTTCTTAGTGATCTCCCAATTAAACAGTTCCTTACGATTCCTTGCTTTTTGTTACGATCCCTATATGATACAGTATGAACAAGTTCAGATGTCTATGTCAAGCCACGACAACCCTATGACAAGTTACGATTACCTAGGAAAAGCACTGCCACTGCGTGACATTATAGACAGGCTCTGGTGATCTTAATAAATCTTAACTAAAATTTGAGATTTCCAAAGCCAAATCGCACAGTGGGAGCTAGGCTGGGTTAGCCCGGTATTCAGCTAAGAAGTCGCAATTATCTTAAACAGCTAGTATCCCCCCGTCCAAATTGTTTAAGTTTTTTCTGTTTATCATGGAGGTGTATGTGTCTACAACACCATGACAACTTGTTTTCCACCAAAAATCGACAGCCTTTTGTTTCAAACGCAAAGCAGTTCCGACCCTCTTCACCGGAAATTCTAAAACGCCCGAGGTCACTTGGTTCGTTGATAACAGGAGTTTGACGTCATCCTGAGAAGAACACATAACGGCCTGTGCAGTTAGCGGTCGCTCTTCGTTCGATCTTCGTTAAAGGCACAGGCTCGTCAGCAATGCGCGCGCGCAAAGGCATGGAGCTGCGTATTTCGTGGCACGAATTTGGCACGCGCATTGCTGATGAGCCTCTGCCTTTAAAGGTACACACCGGCCTACTGTTTACGTAATTTTAGTGATACATCATCCTTGACAATAATTTTGTTATGGTCCTTGTGAAAACAGATCGTCAGAATATACCGTAATTAACCACAAAAGCTTCAAATTAATAAAAACGGTCAATAGTCGAGTTATACGCTTTACCAGCCGTTCACTATCGCGCGAGACTCACGACTTTGTCGGAAACGATTCGCTCTTCACTTGGCAGCTTTTTGCTTCGGATATCTCTCATTTTCTGCTGAAGATTTTACTGGACAGCCTGGACGACCGAATGGGTTTTTTCCGTTTTCCGTAGAGGAGCTGACATTCATGGTTTGTCTTCACGAACGTACAATTAGCCTTTTAGAAGTATGGCGGAACAAAAGGAGAGGGCGCAATTTCATTTGGGTATGAATTTGTTTATCAATTGTATTTCTTTCCAAAAACTTGATTTACATGTAATTATAATACATAGACAGAATTATCAATAAAATTAATAAGTGTAAAGTGAAAAACTGAGTTATTTTGCATTTTAGTCGATTTTATACCCACTGCAAAGTGCGCCCTCCTATTGTGTCCGCCATACTTCAAAAAGGCTAATTGTAGTTCTACGGCACCGGTACCAACTTTGGGCGGGCAACGTGTGTGTGATATTTATTATTCAATTGGATTTAATGTAGGAAAATAATATATCAAATTTTAGCTGAACATATCCCTTAAAGGAATATAGCTCAAGAGAGATCATGATGGGAAGCTTCACTGAACAGGAATGCAACAAAGGAGTGTGGGGTCAGAATGAAAAACACCAAAGAACAATGCAACTTGTGATTTGGGCAATTTGTGTGTATAGACAATTAGGACATTTTTAAGTGAGTTTGGATTTATCAATGTCTTGTCAAAAACATCCAAATCCAAATGGTTAAATTGTCCAATCTGAATCGTGCCATTGCATTAGGTATGGTGGAAGCAAAATACTGAACTGTAACTCCTCTTGCTTGAGTGCAATAAAGTTGACATCGTTGTTTTTTGGTGTTTTTCATTCTGACCCCACACTCCTTTGTTGCATTCCTGTTCCGTGAAGCTTGCCATCATGGACTCCGTTGAGCTCTATTCCTTTGAGTGATATGTTCAGCTAACATTTGATATATTATTTTCCTACATTAAATCCAATTTCATAATAAATATCTACAAATGTCTTACTGGTGACAGAACTTTTTTGGTCGAGTGTATATCGATGAGCCCACCTCAGACAACCAAAATTTCACTTTTTGTGCAAATTTAAGTAAGTCACTGTACCTAAGCTTTAAACCTCAATAACTGCTCTTAGCGCACATAGTGTGCCAAGTATATTCGTCGTTATTCTGAAGGTGAAAATTGCTGTCATCGTCCGTCATGTCAATGTTTGCCATGCATTGCAACGGTAAAAGATGGGAGGTTTAACCCGAGTTTTACGTGTGCAGCAGTCGTGACGTCATTAGTGCGGAGCGCTATTTGCGGTTTCAAGATTCTGAGCCACTTCACAACATATCTTTTAATTACAAATTATACACTTACGGTATGGTTGCTATGTGCAATTTATTCCGAATACATACGAATCGTCGGGTGCACCACGAAGTGACGTATCCGTCAAAAAAATATTTATGCAAAGTTACGAGACTTGACAATTTAATTTTTTTTTAATTACAGAAGTTGCCTAAAACCACGTAACTAATGGGAATGCAAATTTTCTTTTTCACGGAGTGTCGTATCGCGATACGCCACTCATTGAAAAATATTGTACATGTACATTGTATGTGCATAAATTGCTTTTTCACGAAGTGGCGTATCGCGATATGCCACTTCGTGAAATAGATTGGTTCCCGATCCCTATAGTTTGGTTCGCTTATTGCGAAAATATATATAGTGCGCAGATTTTGCATTGACATTTGTAACTTGGCCGTGCGTGTCGAACATATCCAATTATGTAAATAAAGTACATTGCCTAAAGCAAACGGCTTGGCCAATTTTTAAATATAAAAAACACATTGCGCACGCGCAAAGACGACCAATTACAGATCAAGATAAAGCGCCCTTTACCTGTCCTTATATTCTCCTGTGTGGAATATGTGGACGGGAACCAGTCTATTCGTGAAAATGCCACGCGCCAGGGCGACGTTGTAAATATTTTACGCGCGCAGTGCAGTGAAATAGATAGGGGGCGAATTATGTGGCAAATCACGCATGGTCGGCATTGTGCTTTTTCACGAAGTCACGAATGAGTTTTAAGCTAAAGTGTTCTTTAATTAGACAATCAATACAATAAACAAAGTATATTTTTACGTCATTTAACTCATACTAAAAAGCACCACCTAAAAGGACTGACGACTTTTCATAGAATAACCGGCGAAGTTGGAGTTTTAAAAAGTGACCAACTTCAAAAGAGATTTTTCTTAAAACAAAGTTTAACTACTGCGTTCGCGGATACGCCACTTGCGTGATGCGACCGACGGAATGTTTGAATTTATTTTCTTAGTGATCTCCCAATTGAATCCTTATGATTCCTTAAGATATGACACGGTACAAAACTCTACGACAAGCTACGATTGCACTGTACAATTTGCTGCGACCACACAAGTTGCATGGATTTGTACAGAGACAGTCATTTCGTAACAAATCTTAGAAAATCGTAACGCTTAGCGCTTATTGTGTTTATAATGTGGTTATGATTTCTCGTGTTTCTAAAATTCAGCTTATTTTATTGTTACGATATGCATTTTGTTATAAATACCCACGAATGTTTTCGATTTTCTTAGTGATCACGCATTATGCGATTTGTTACGATTCCTTACGGTGACAGTACAAATCTAAGACGTCTGCGACTTGTTGTAACAAATCCTAGAAGATCTAACGCTTAGCGCTTGTCGTTTTGTTACTATATGCATTTTCGTATAAATACATATGAATGTCTGCAATTCATTACGATTCCTAACGATGACACAGTACAAATCTACGACATCTGCGACAATTAGCCACAACCACTCACGATACCCCACGACAAGCTACGAAAAGCTGTGTTTACTAGTATTAAAAGAAACCTTCCCACTTTGCGACAATCGTAAAAAGTTGCAGGTAATCTCGGCAAAATTGCACAGTGATTTTGTGTTTGTACATCACGTAATTTTTGCTTCCAAATACAAGATCATGGTATAGTTGACAGGCCCAAACTGATTATCCTTGCAACTTGAGAAAAAAACCTAGGAGAAAAGTCAGATTTTGTCTAAATTTTCATAATTGTATGGGTTATATGCTTTGTACACGGGGTCCCAGGCAGTGGCCGGGTATGGATTTTACTAGTTACGTACGTGTGTAGCGCGGTGTTTTGTTTGCCACCCGAAAAGCATTGTTAGCGAGTTTATAACAAACAAATAGTTAAACAATTTATTTGGAGTTACTTTAGAACTTTGAATATGGAGAAAGGAAATGTTTCTTGTATTTTGTTTTCCTAATGCGAATAATAACTTTCGCTTTCTCTCTTTCTCCCTTTTTTTTTTAATTCTACCTATATTTATATGGACGATTCCAGAAGCTCGCCGCTGCTGGTTACAATTTATGAATAATTCATCACCTCTGTTGCTATTGAATGTTCAGCACGAAGGTCACAAAGACGTTTTGGTAAATGCGTTCGTGGCGAACGGTCTGCAGTATGAATGCTAGTCTTTCCTCAAGCGCTAGCAAAACCGTGCTCAAAACAAACCTTGCCACGGACGCCTTGACTAAATGCTATAGCGGCAAGCATGCCAATGATATCGAGCATGCATGCCCGTTTAACCCTTTGCGGACGCTGGGTTTTATCTTGCCGAAAATGAAAATTGGTCCAGCACATGGTATTTATGGAAACCCAAGTACAAGGCTGTCGGCTGGCTGGGGTTTGGTTGGTGTAAATTTCTATTTAGTATAGACATAAATGACCTTTTGATTACTCCTTATTTGAGCGATTTGTATGTCTTTTATGTTAATATTTAAAAATTTGTTATTCAGATTAATGTATATCATATTTGTATTTTATAAATAAATATTTTGACCCTAAAGTCACGAAATTGATTTTTAAAATTTGGAATCCTACGTATTTGAGTCACTCCAAGAAAATATGGGTTTAATCATTCATTCCCCCCCCCCCCCCCCCCCCGCCCCCCTTTTTACAATAGGCAGATAATTTACATAATTTGCATGTATTAAGACTTAAATGAGAAAGTTGTTTATCATTTTCTCTAGCAATTATTTGCATATTTGTGTTCACACTATTCACTCAGAAACATGTTTATCATGTACTATGACTAAGCAAACATACGTTTAGGCATTTTATATTCTTTGATTGGGTGCCTAAATATAAAGTTACATTAAAAAATAGAATTTTTCATAATGGCGGCAGGTAATTTGCCTATATTATGCAAATTTGACACCTTTCGATCAAATTATATTTTGTTAAACTTTTAGTATGGAGTTTAGGAGACTTTACCAAAATGCATACCACTTAACAAATATGTTGGCAATTAGTGGTGGGTGTAACCCCGATTTGACTGGACTATTTTAGGCGAAAATAACCCGTCAAGGTCACTAAATGTCAATAGAAAAATGGCAATAACAATTTTATTGTTCTCGGGACTCATAAGAATGCATTGATGATGGTTGCTACAAATTATCATGAAATGCCCACGGGACCCAACATCTGTACATAAGCACCCATACTAAAGCCTAAAATTAAGTTTATGGTAGACAATGGAAAGACTACGGAACCTACCGCTCCCGCTGACTAGGTTGGCTGCAGCGCACAGGCACAGTAGACCGATGACACGACGAACTTGGTGGAGCATTTTCGCAACAGAATAATCTTTGACTTCTGCCTCGTACTTGATCTGAGCGTTTGAACTGACAAGTTGTATACAGTATCGGAGTATCGGGTGTAGGCAGATTATACGATTTTGTTCCAATAAACGATATTTCAGGCTGTTTATATAATTTTCTCTTGTGCAGTGAACCAAGTGCTTTTTGTCAGGTTTTGCGGAATGTGCCCACCGACTTCATAAGTGAATGCGTTTTAAACGTACATAAGACAATTATTTACTTCGCAGCCAATGAAAAACCTTGCTTTGTATGCTCCGCCCACAGTACCGACGAAAAACCAGCGTCTAAACCGTAGCCTGCAGAGCGCTAGCGGCATTATACTGAGCTGGGAAGTTGTCAATTCTAATTATCATAACAAATATCTGTGTCTGCTTTGTGCTGTAACAACTGTGAGTCAAAGGAAATGCCATAATGAATAGTGATTTTTACGTGCACACAAACACACACTGCGCCAACATCAATCTGAGCAATTGTTTAAAAACTGATCAAGAGAAATATAAATGGAAAACGCAGTGGTGAAAAACGTCCCTGCAAATTCATCAGGCAAATAGTATCGGAGTCGGTAATTACTGTATAGGGGCCTACTACTACTGTATACTACACTGAGTCAAATGTTTTGCTTGACACCTGTCATGGGCTCCCATGTCTAAAAACAACTGAAGGAACATAATATTAACAGTATCAAACAATACGTAAAATTTCTACGAGTTTTAAGACAGGTTTTTTTTTTTAACAATTAACCTGCCTCTTAAGAAATTTCGAATCCTCTATCGGTTGGCTGCGGTAAAACCATAACGAGAAATGCGTTTCCAAACTATGCAACTATGCGTTTAGATGTCTGTATAAAATGATGCAAACCAGCTAAAGTCGTTTGTCCTTCAATACTATGGAATTCATTTTTTTAAAGGTATTTACCGATTTTACACAAAGTATAGATTTTTAACAAATGTCAGCCAACTGGCCGATTTGAAGACACAAAGGGGTTCGAAGTAAGAAATTAAAAGAACCGTCCATGCATATATGTACATTGTAAAGACAATGAAAGGACGTACAAACGAAAAGCTTAGTTCACGTCGTGTATCCCTTTGATCGCATACATGTGTACATTTGTACATATTTTCTTGAAAGGGATTATTTTATCTATCCAAATCTAGACAGCCGAAATGAATACGTCATCTTTTGTTAGTTGCCTATGGTGTACAATGGTTTTACATGTACACTAAAAATCACTTAAAGTTGCACTGCCCGTGTTTGGGCCGATTTGGGCGTCAAATTTGTTTTTTTAAGTTAAATAGGTATTTTTCTAGAATAGAAAAAGTTATCAGCTTTCATTTGGTACCAAGAACGTAAAAATCCGTCAAGGATTAATGCCAGTCGATTAAAAACAAGAAATGATTAAAAGGCTGGCAGGTCAATTAATCGACAGGGTTATGACGTAAATGTACATGTGCGCGTACATGTGTACATTGTACACATACTATGTACATATGAGCGTATACGCGCACATGTACAACATGTGAAGCACGTTTCAAGAAAAAGGCTTGTATCTCCAATTCCCGACGTCGGAAATTTAAGTTTTTGATATTTTTCGTTACAGAGACACGTAAGCTTTCTAAATTCGTTCGCTTGTGTAAATTAATTTTTTTAATCCTTTCACCGAAACACGGGCAATGCAACTTTAACCGTGACACTTAAGCATGATGTTTAGAGCCATTACCATGGCATGACGTCACACCTCGGGCTGTCTATCTGTAACCGAATTAATTAAGGGGTATTCAATGTACATGTACAAAGTGCAACGTAAGGAATAAAAGAACCGCCGCGGATACGGTATCTCGTTGTAATGACAATGGTAAAAGAGGAACGAAAAGCTTAAAGGGTCATGATTTGGGATTTTTATCAATGAAATCTATGCTATAAAACCACTCTATACTCAGTTACAGTCATAAAAATGCTATTTAGTGCTTGTTTTGGGGGTTAAAACAAAGGTTTTTAGTTTTTGTGCTGATGCGAATACATATTCATGACCGAGGTCATGATGTCATAAGAGGCAAACACAGGAAAATGACATTCTACTGTGCACAAAAGATTCAACCTTTCTTCTCAAACTTCCTCGCACTTTTGTAATCCTTGGCCATTTGAGTTAATGTTTCTTTTTGTAGCCATGACAAAACTGGGGGAGAAAACTGCAGCAATTTGCTACAACTCCAATTTGAAGTCTTATGTTTTTTCTTAACTTGTCCCTTGTGTCTTCTTTAAAGGGCCTGTGACATGCTAAACAACTTTGTGCCTGAGCTTTGCTTCATAATGACGGATTACTTGTTCAGCAAGACATACTTTTGTTCGTTTGGATGTAAAATCAATAAAAGGTGGCCTTTTTCAACTTTGAAGATTTCATTGCAATAAATCACAGACAGAGGGCGCTGTTTTGAGTGCATCACATAAGGAAGACAGAAGGGAAAAGTTAAGAAAAAACATAAGACTTCAAGTTAGACTTGTGGCAAATTGCTGCAGTTTCTACCCCCAGTTTTGTCATGGCTTATAGCAGGCAACATGTAAAACAAACTCAAACAGCCATGGATTACAAAAGTTTCAGGAAAATTGAGAAAAAAGTGAAATCTTTTGTGCACAGTTGGATGTGATTTTCCTGTCTGTGCCTCTTGTGACATCGTGACCTTGGTCATGAATATGCATATTCGCATTAGCATAAAAACTAAAAACCTTTGTTTTAACCCCCAAAGCAAGCTCCAAATAGGATTTTTATGACTTTAACTGAGTAGAGTGGTTTTAAAGCTTAGATTTCATTGATAAAAATCCTAAATAAGGGGCCCTTTAAGTGATGCACTCCAAACAGCGCCATCTGTCTGTGATTTATTGCAATGAATATTCAAAGTTAAAAGGGGCTACTTTTATAGACAGCCGAAGTGGGACGTGTTGCCATGGTAATTGGCTCTAAACTATCATGGCCGTCGGAAAAAGTATACCATTGCAAAAGCACAAGGGTACGGTTCAGTGAATTTTAGTTTAGAGCCAATTGCCTAGGCAACTAACAAAATATGACGTACTCACTTCGGCAGTCTATCCCGCCCTGCTTCGTCAATACAAAATTTGAATAACAAGAAGCTACGGTTTGGACGCTGGTTTTTCGTCGGTACTGTGGGCGGAGAATACAAAGCATATGGTACATCAATTTACTTAAAGGACTTGGATCGTCTAGCAAATCCAAATCGTCCTCTAGTGGCACATGTTTAAATGTGGATGGCAAGCTAGTTTTTTACAAGTTGCGGAAGTTTTTAATAACTTTTGTTTACAACTGTAGCAACTAAAGTATAGTTTCCAAAATTCAAGCATGGGACTGGTTACTTTGGCATTCCGTTGTTGTTGTTGTTGTTAATTTATGGCATCTTCGGCAACTAAGGCCCTTTATGCTATAAACTATACGGTTTTAGCTTTAAATATACTTTATTATCAACTTGAGATGACGAAGAAGGAGTTGCAGTTTTAGAAGTGGGAAGAAAACCCCTAGAGAAATCCCCAGGGGAAAACCCACGCGGTCAAGTAGGGACTGCAAACCCAATCCACATACACGCCCCGGATTCGAACCCGGGACGCCAGAGGTGAAAGGCTTTTTATAAAATGTTTTATTCGTCCGAATAAAACACGCAAGCCAGGTCAAGTCCAGTCCAATGTCGATTCCGTTTATTACCAGTTCCTCCATCATTGTCGTTGCCAGTCCAGGTCAATATCCACTATCATCACCAGTCCAGGTCGAGCCATCATCAAGACCGCAGACACGGATCCAATCGTGTTCCAAAATTCCACCGGCATTCCCAGTGACGTACGTACTGGTCACTCCGTCATTGAGCAACGTTCCAGGACATCACGCGGGATTCCGCAAAACAACTCCTCCAAACCACCTATGTGCCCTGGTAATCATCCGGGAAAGCGGTCATCACAGGCAGGCCAGCAGAAAGAACCACTACGCCAACCCGACCGCCCTGGCATTCCGTTTGTTACTCAGTTTTATGTCAATAAGGGAGTAGTTCTTGATGTTTCTCCTGTCAGTGAGGAATACATATTTCAATTACTGTATGGTATTAATTGCACAAAATCTACAGGTTTGGATCACATTCCGGCTAAATTGTTACGAGATGCAGCAGATGTTATAGTTTCTCCATTGGCTCATGGTTTGTATCATATTAGTCCAAAAGTATGCAGTCGCTTCACATTTCTGGTACAGAATCTAGTTTACGAGCTATTACATGTGGTATCCCACAGGGATCCGTTTTGGGACCCCTGTTGTTTTTAATATATATGTCAACGACCTGGAGACCGCTGTTAATTGTAGACTCTTAATATATGCTGATGATGACGCTCTTATTGTATCAGGGTATACATGTGAGATTGAACAAAGGTTGACCACTGAATTTAAATATTTTTGTTCACCTTTTGGTATGACAGCTTGACTAAACACACTAAGGCTAAACTACAGACATCTCAAAACAAGATAATTATATTTTTCTTAACTTGAAGCCTAGGACTCATTTGTCAGTAGATCATTTTAAACAAGTTGGCTGGCTTCCGATTGAGAATCGGATTAAATAATTAAAATTATGTTGTATGTTCCGTGTTTTGACTCCAAAATATCTTAAAGATCTTTTTCAATTGACAAGTAGTATACTCATTTTTATATTACTCGTTCAAATCACTTATCTTTTGTCATTCCACATCATCGCAGTTATGGACAACATTCCTTTAGAGTTATTGGGGCAAGGTTGTGGTATAAACTTTCCATAATGCTTCGTAACACTAATTTATCATTAGACAATTTTAAGAAGGCTGTCCAAATGCATTATTTCGACGAGTTAGTTCAGGAGAATGCAATGTTTGTTGTCGGATGACGTACGTGGTCGCATGATGTAAATTGTTGTCTTTTAGTGGAATAAGTCTGTCACTTTAATGTGAAGTAATGTCTATGTATAGCTTATCTTAGTTTGTGTTCATCCCTGGAACATTTCGCATCATGTTTGTGTTTTTTAAGCTACATATTTCTGTTTTTAATGTCACCATTTGTATTTTAACATATCAAATCGAAATTAGGTAGAGGACCACAATGGAAATAAGCCATTTTTAGCATTTTTTGGGTTATCCTCGACAGTGTCTCGGATACTTGTATTTGTTTTTTTATGTGTTCAATTTAATTGATTGTACTGTATGTATGGCTTTTTTTTGTAAGTATCCCAGATTGTCAAATATAAACAAACAAACAAACAATCGAGTACCCCGACTAATGTCGAGTTCGGGGACGAGTCCGAGTACGAATGAGCGAGTATAGGCCTTTTATGGTCTTTTGTTTCAAATATTTGTCAGTGAGCACAGAAGAGAATATTCAAAAAATTAGTGGTGTCCCCTGTAATCACAGGCCACAGTCTATTACTGAGAATTTGTGATCATGAGTGGCGATTTTTGATGTAAAAGGTGTCGTACATAACTGGGACACCAAACGTTCTGGACCTCTAATTTTGGGAACTACCCATGATCGCGCAGATTGGGTTCACATTAGGCTTTACAAAAAGGCTTATTCAGAATCACTCAAACATACAAAATGGCTCAAACAAAAACCAAGGTTTCTTCCCTTTCGGAACCCAACCCACACAGGTCATGCATACAAATTTAAAGTGCAATTCAGAATCACCAAACCGTACAGTCACAAGCAGCATAGGCAAAATATCAGACAAATGCTGTAACGAACACCAATTAAAGAAAAATAAATCACTTCTCGTACTGTTATTATAAATAAAAGAAAATAATTTATTAAATTTAACTAAGGACTAGTGAGGAGGAGCGAAACTATTTACAAGTACTCACGTACATCCACAGCAGTGTTTGACTATACGAAATGAAAGTAACAAACCAAAATACCCACTGCCCAGTCATGAAATCAAGTTTGTTGTTGTTGTTTGTTATTTGTTTGTTTGTTTGGTCGGTCGGTCGGTCGGTTGGTTGGTTTGTTGTTATTATTATTATTATTATTTTCTGGTATTCGTACCAGAGAAATTCCTCAATAGTGCTCATTGCACTGTCACTCGCAAGCGTGAGGAAACCTATGAAGAATTAGAATTAGAAATGGCCAGAGACACCGGGGATGATCCCCCTTGCTCTTCACGAATGAATGCTCTGGGATCTTTAGAGTGCGTTTCCATATTACCTAACACACTGGACCAACGGCTTTACATCCCTTCCGAAGGATGGAGCAAGTGTGGTTGAGTGCCTTGCCCAAGGGCACAGGTACCGTAGCCGTGGGGAGGTTCGAACCTGCAACCCCACGTTTTCACCCATGATTGCAAGTCAATGACCTAAACCGCTCGGCCACGGTACCCCACTGTTGGTTGTTGTTTGTTTGTTGTAGTTTGTTTGTTGTAGTTTGTTTGTTGTAGTTTGTTTGTTGTAGTTTGTTTGTTGTAGTTTGTTTGTTGTAGTTTGTTTGTTGTAGTTTGTTTGTTGTAGTTTGTTTGTTGTAGTTTGTTTGTTGTAGTTTGTTTGTTGTAGTTTGTTTGTTGTAGTTTGTTTGTTGTAGTTTGTTTGTTGTAGTTTGTTTGTTGTAGTTTGTTTGTTGTAGTTTGTTTGTTGTAGTTTGTTTGTTGTAGTTTGTTTGTTGTAGTTTGTTTGTTGGCTGTTGGCTGTTGGCTGTTGGCTGTTGGCTGTTGGCTGTTGGCTGTTGGCTGTTGGCTGTTGGCTGTTGGCTGTTGGCTGTTGGCTGTTGGCTGTTGGTTGTTGGGTTGTTGGGTTGTTGGGTTGTTGGGTTGTTGGGTTGTTGTTTTGTTGGTTGTTGGTTGTTGGTTGTTGGGTTGTTGGGTTGTTGTTTTGTTGGTTGTTGGTTGTTGGTTGTTGGTTGTTGGTTGTTGGGTTGTTGTTGGGTTGTTGTTGGGTTGTTGTTGGGTTGTTGTTGGGTTGTTGTTGGGTTGTTGTTTTGTTGGTTGTTGGTTGTTGTTTTGTTGTTGTTTTGTTGTTGTTTTGTTGTTGTTTTGTTGGTTGTTGGTTGTTGTTGTTTTGTTGTTGGTTGTTGGTTGTTGTTTTGTTGTTGTTTTGTTGTTGTTTTGTTGTTGTTTTGTTGTTGTTTTGTTGTTGTTTTGTTGTTGTTTTGTTGTTGTTTTGTTGTTGTTTTGTTGTTGTTTTGTTGTTTGGTTGTTTGGTTGTTGGTTGTTGGTTGTTGGTTGTTGGTTGTTGGTTGTTGGTTGTTGGTTGTTGGTTGTTGTTTTGTTGGTTGTTGGTTGTTGTTTTGTTGGTTGTTGGTTGTTGTTTTGTTGGTTGTTGGTTGTTGTTTTGTTGGTTGTTGTTTTGTTGTTGTTGTTTTGTTGTTGTTGTGTTGTTGTTGTTGTGTTGTTGTTGTTTTGTTTTTGTTGTTTTGTTGTTGTTTTGTTTTTGTTGTTTTGTTGTTTTGTTGTTGTTGTTTTGTTGTTGTTGTTGTTTTGTTTTTGTTGTTGTTTGTTGTTGTTGTTTTGTTGTTGTTGTTTTGTTGTTGTTGTTGTTTTGTTTTTGTTGTTGTTTGTTGTTGTGGTTGTTTGTTATTGTGGTTGTTGGTTGTTGGTTTTCAAAAAGGCTTATTCAGAATCACTCAAACATACAAATTGGCTCAAACAAAAACCAAGGTTCCTTCCCTTTCGGAACCCAACCCACACAGGCCATGCATAGAAATTTAAAGTGCAATTAAGAATCACCGAACCGTACAGTACGGTCACAAGCAGCATAGGCATCTGTACATTGCAGATTAGACCGGCAGCCCAGAGGGTTTTAGTCTTGGCCCAAGACTACTCTAGTCGATATTGGTTTGTGTACGCGTTGGCCATATAGTGCGCCCTCTTGCAGCACTAACGGACCAGTCTTTGCTGACTAGAGTAGTCTTGGGAACTTCTCCCGGAAGGTTTAACTTTTTCTTTGTTTTTGCCTAGGCTTTCCTAGGGAACCAATCAGCGAGTGACCCAAATACAGCAGAGCGTGGGAATGCAGCGAGCGACCCAAATACAGCGCGTCGACCGCAGAGCGTGACCCAAATACACGGCGTGCACGCGCTTCGAATGGTTTGAAAAATATAAGGCGGCTTACAAGAATCATCGAACATGACCGTTTTATCGTTGCTAATATTTTCGGTGGCATAAGTTTCTTGGCAAATGTTTGCGAATATATTTACAAACATGTTTGCAAAGGCGTATGACATCGCAAAATACATTTGTTAATGAAGATAATTGCGACATTGCAAATATTTGCAAAGATATCTGTGATATGCCATGTCCCTTGTGTGCCATCATAAAACCCTCTGCAGCTATTTACATAAAACGGTACCGCCCCCAATGCTGAACTTCCGGGAGAAGTTCCCAAGACTAAGAGGGTTTTGGTTAAACGAACGAGGTACCAACAACCGAGGGCAGAATCATTTAGGAAGTGACCTAGTATTTGCAGATCTGGGCGTCTGCCGGGGCCCTTCTGCTGCGTTTGACCCCTGGGGACCCCCAAAGGGGGCCAAAAATTGCGCTTGATCAAACATTCGAGGTACCACACGAAACTAAGTTTAGATGAAAGAGCACATCACACAGAGTACGGAATGGCCCTCGCCAGACGAATTTTCTGCTGCAAAAGTCCCGCCAGACGCCCGCCAAAATTTCATTCCATATAATTAATGCAAGATACAACGGCCGTCGACAAACGCGTCCATTTGTTTTGAACGGTTAGCTTTGACAGACGGCTGTTGTGTTTCATCCGGCGTAAAACTGGGAGCGCTGTAAACAAAGATACATTTGACGCGTACGTATAATGTGAGTTCCAGGAGCCAATATTTCACGGCGCTGTTTAGCACAAAATTTTGCTCAGCACAGAATGTATTTGCTTTATTTTGCAAAAATGGCCCGCCAGCCAAAATCGTATGTGATGTGTTATTTACTATTTTGCTACAGTTTCTAAAAACCCAATTTGCCATATAATAATTGGCTGGTAACTCATTTTACAAAAGTAAATAAATTATGTGCAATGCACATTTTTGTGTAATTCTGTGGTTTTCAGTGCCTCATTTCCCTCCACATGGCCTTTTTTCAAAGCGACGCGCTTCAAGGCTCAGTGTGAACCGACCCAATATAAACCCCGCCGATTTACGATTTACCTTTGCGATTTACCGGCCAAAAACCAGATTCTTACCAAACCATCGGATGATGCAGAAAAATCTAACAAACGAGTTTGATTTGTCCCGGTCGTTCATGTACGATCAGACCGGCCCGAAGTTTCAGCGCAAACCTTTCCGGTATGTGGGCCGATAGGCCGGTAACTTGATCGCAAAAGAGAGTGCGCCGGGCTTTAAAAGCGGGTAATTTGACACGCTCACCTCGACAAAATGCTACACACAGAGAATTTGGTATGATCCGACTCGCCGAAAATCCCAGAATAACAGGACATTCTTCTTGTGCGTCGCTTCACTCCACATTCCTGGCCGTATTTTCTTCAAGCAGCGCGCGTCAAATTTGCATGCAGAACGCGTGAATAAAGTTAAGTGTGCATGGAAAAAAGATTCAGTGTGCATATCCAATTCATCTACATGACTTTTGTAATTCATTCCATGCCGCACTTAAAATTCCTTCCATCCCGCATTGATACAGAACACGTGAAAAAAAGTTCAGTGTGCATCTCCAATTCATTTATTTTTGTAGGCATGTTCAGATATAGACGGCCAATAATCAATACTGAGGGCTGCTGAGGGTGGATTCACACACTAGCCTTTTTATGCGTAAATTCGACACGCGTCGCTTCACAGAAAGCGGTTTGGACTGGAAATTTGGGGTGAAACGACGTTGTGATAACCACATCAACATTTTCGCCCAACTTAATTTTGTGTCTTACAATATTCTGTCCACGTCGCTTTTTTCTCACATCAACGCGCGTCAATTTTTTTGCACGAAAAGGCTCAATGTTCAAGAATCCGCGCTCATCATCGATAAAACGTTTTGGATAGGCCCTATAGGAGTCGGTCAGTTTCGCCGATGCAACTTTTGACGGTGGAAAATGATAGTTTAGTCACTTTAATTTACACTTCATTACACGTATATAACCCATGGTGACCAACCAAGAAAATATTGCGCTGTACATAATCTCACCCGGTTCTTGTCTCTTCTTCAGTGAATTCGCAAACAAATGGACAAAGCTGAATTAAGAAAGTTATTATTTTTGGTACATGGTATATGGATACTGTGTCCACTTTTTGTGCCAACCCAGTACCCGAGACCTCCACTCAACATAGTCAATCACAGCGCTCCCAGATTTACGCCGGATGAAACAGCCGTCTGTCAAAGCTACCCGTTCAAAACAAATGGACGCGTTTGTCGACGGCCGTTGTATCTTGCATTTATTATATGGAATGAAATTTTGGCGGGCGTCTGGCGGGACTTTTGCAGCAGAAAATTCGTCTGGCGAGGGCCAATCTGTACTCTATGTGATGTACTCTTTCATATAAACCTAGTTTCATGTGGTACCTCGAATGTTTGACCCAGTGCAGTTTTTGGCCCCCTTTGGGGGTCCCCAGGGGTCAAACGCAGCAGAGGGACCCCGGCAGACGTCCAGATCTGCAAATACTAGGTCACTTCCTAAATGTTCCTGCCCTCGGTTGTTGGTACCTCGTTCGTTTAACCAAAACTCTCTGGGCTGCCGGTCTAGATGGGTGTGTTTATTTATATGTATTTGTATACCATTATACGACACAGCATAAAAAAATGACAAATACTTTTACAGAAGGACATTACCCAAATCAAAATTGTTTCTGTCTAGAGGTACTCCAAACTGAAAAACCATTAATAGGAAGAGGATTATGTGCCTTCTGATTGGTGCATTGAAATGAATATGCATACTCTCTTTATAGCGCCCATAGGATTAGGGTCTAGTGGTAAAGCGTAGGACTATCAAGCGAAAGTACCCTAGTTCAATCCTCAATCTGGTTATACCATATTTTTCAGTAAAAGGGGCCATTTCACCAAGGATTGTTTTGGTCCCGATAGTACCCGATCCTTTTTTTGGTCGATCGGCCGCATTTTTGCGAAAATAGTCGGGAACCTGCGCGCACTATCGAGCACTACCCTATACCTTCGGGGGAAGATCTGGCGCGATCGCCTCAGTCCTCCGAGGGTCGGGCACCGAAAAAGTGATCGGCTACTGTTTTTAAACATGTTGAAAAAATCGTCGGCCCGTGGTCGTCTTGGTCGTCCGAGGGTCCCCTGAAGGTCCCCTTGTCTCGCCCGCCCTCTGGAGCTTTCGTAAAGCCTCTGTCGCTCTCTACCAAGGGTCGTGCGTAGTGTCGGCGGAGTGTAAGCACCCGACCCTCACCAGATCCTCGGACGACCGACCTGCATGGCTGGTCAGAAAATGATGAAAGGCTTTGATCTGGCTCGATTTATATAGTCGGGCCCCCAAAACACCGATCTCCGGCCGATCTAGGCAAATTTGGTCGGCCGAAGAACGTCCGAAGTTCGTTTTAAATCGTCCGTAGACCGTTTATTTCGGCTTCCTGCGGCTCGCTGCGTCAACATACGCCTACATTCGGCCACTCTCGCGCGAAGAACGGCGGAAGAACGGCGGACATCGGCCGCAGAGCGGCCGAAAGCGTCCTCTCTCCCGCTCTCTGCCTCTCTCGTCCCAACAACGCGCGAAGATCGCTCACTTGCGCGCGAGAAGCGGGTCTCTATACGGGCCTTTGCCGTGTACCTGCGGGTACTTGCGCGTACTTTCGCATATATACTTGCGCCCCGGAAACGTATCGATCGCGCGAGGAACGTCCGTGATTCGTCCCTCCGCCATGGTCCATTGGTCTGGACTAAATCGGGTCAAAAAAGAGGACGATTGGAGGCGATTCATGACGACAATCGGGCCGATCAAAAAAAATGATTCATCGGGGACAATCTGGTCTAGATCGGGCCGATTGGGAAAAACAATCCTTGGTGAAATGGCCCCTTTAGTGAGGAAATCTTTGAAACATTTCCAAATTGTAGTTGGGTTTGAAGTACGTGCATTAGTATGCATGTGATCGGCCAATCAGGAAAGAAGAGGTGATATGTCGTTTGGAAAACAAAATCGCTGCCCGGGCAGCCATGGCTTACAAGAAAAACACGTGCAATGGTTATAACCAGTTGGTAGACTAGTTACTGCGAATGTGAAATACTTGTCCCGCCCCTATAAAAGTGTTAAATCTATGTTGGTTTTGCACAAATTTCTACAATTCTTAAATGTACATGTATACATTAACATCACGGTACAAGAATATAAGCGGCATTTCAGATTTATATATATAAATCTGAAATGCCGCTTATATTCTTGTACCGTGATGTTAATGTATACATGTACATTTAAGAATTGTAGAAATTTGTGCAAAACCAACATAGATTTAACACTTTTATAGGGGCGGGACAAGTATTTCACATTCGCAGAAACTAGTCTACCAACTGGTTATAACCATTGCACGTGTTTTTCTTGTAAGCCATGGCTGCCCGGGCAGCGATTTTGTTTTCCAAACGACATATCACCTCTTCTTTCCTGATTGGCCGATCACATGCATACTAATGCACGTACTTCAAACCCAACTACAATTTGGAAATGTTTCAAAGATTTCCTCACTAAAGGGGCCATTTCACCAAGGATTGTTTTTCCCAATCGGCCCGATCTAGACCAGATTGTCCCCGATGAATCATTTTTTTTGATCGGCCCGATTGTCGTCATGAATCGCCTCCAATCGTCCCCTTTTTTGACCCGATTTAGTCCAGACCAATGGACCATGGCGGAGGGACGAATCACGGACGTTCCTCGCGCGATCGATACGTTTCCGGGGCGCAAGTATATATGCGAAAGTACGCGCAAGTACCCGCAGGTACACGGCAAAGGCCCGTATAGAGACCCGCTTCTCGCGCGCAAGTGAGCGATCTTCGCGCGTTGTTGGGACGAGAGAGGCAGAGAGCGGGAGAGAGGACGCTTTCGGCCGCTCTGCGGCCGATGTCCGCCGTTCTTCCGCCGTTCTTCGCGCGAGAGTGGCCGAATGTAGGCGTATGTTGACGCAGCGAGCCGCAGGAAGCCGAAATAAACGGTCTTCGGACGATTTAAAACGAACTTCGGACGTTCTTCGGCCGACCAAATTTGCCTAGATCGGCCGGAGATCGGTGTTTTGGGGGCCCGACTATATAAATCGAGCCAGATCAAAGCCTTTCATCATTTTCTGACCAGCCATGCAGGTCGGTCGTCCGAGGATCTGGTGAGGGTCGGGTGCTTACACTCCGCCGACACTACGCACGACCCTTGGTAGAGAGCGACAGAGGCTAAAACCCTCTGGGCTGCCGGTCTAATCTGCAATGTACAGATGCCTATGCTGCTTGTGACCGTACTGTACGGTTCGGTGATTCTTAATTGCACTTTAAATTTCTATGCATGGCCTGTGTGGGTTGGGTTCCGAAAGGGAAGGAACCTTGGTTTTTGTTTGAGCCAATTTGTATGTTTGAGTGATTCTGAATAAGCCTTTTTGAAAACCAACAACCAACAACCACAATAACAAACAACCACAACAACAAACAACAACAAAAACAAAACAACAACAACAACAAAACAACAACAACAAAACAACAACAACAAACAACAACAAAAACAAAACAACAACAACAACAAAACAACAACAACAAAACAACAAAACAACAACAACAAAACAACAACAAAACAACAAAAACAAAACAACAACAACACAACAACAACAACACAACAACAACAAAACAACAACAACAAAACAACAACTTTAGAGTGCGTTCCAAATTACCTAACACACTGGACCAACGGCTTTACATCCCTTCCGAAGGATGGAGCAAGTGTGGTTGAGTGCCTTGCCCAAGGGCACAGGTACCGTAGCCGTGGGGAGGTTCGAACCTGCAACCCCAAATTTTCACCTATGATTGCGAGTCAATTACCTAAACCGCTCGGCCACGGTACCCCTTTGACCACGTGTTCCCAGAATTCAAAGCGAGACCCTGTGTCGTTCGTTTTGCATCTTCTTGGGGCTTCCCCCGGTGTAAACCCCCCGTTACCCGGTGTAAGCGTCTCGAACGCCCCTAATATGAAACTCATCACCTTTGTTTCCTTTATCACATATGTAATGTGCAGTTGGTGTCTGGATCAGGTGAATAGCACTCAGTAGATATTGGTAACTTGTAGTTTCTTTATCCGAATCTTGTTAGAACCACCCTGAGGGATTTTTTAAGTTTAAGGAGATAATTTTCAAAACAAAGTTGGTGTTTGATAGACTTGTAGGTATTACATAAACTATTACATTCAACTTCGCCATGTCAGCTTTGTAAAGCGATGTCTTTGGCAGGGGCTCGTCAGTGCGCGCGTGAGGCCAAATTCGTGCCACGAAATACGCAGCTCCATAGCGCGCGCATTGACCAGCCTTGCCTTTAAGGCGCTGCTCAACACAGATCTTCAACCTATTTGTATCAGGAATTAGACTTTCATTCCAAAACAGGGAGTAGCCAGTACTTCTAGAATGTTGTTTACACATTAAGTAATCCACTTAGAGTGAATGACATTGGCTTCATGGAGTGAAGCACTTGGATACTGGTTAGTGCTGTAGAAATTAATGTGCATCCAGAAACCAAGTTCTTTATAAGCCATGCAATTAGCAGAGCGAGAATTAATTTTGAGCAAATTTATAAGAAATCTTTTGTGAATACCTTCAATTTGATCAAGTTTAGTAAAGCCCTTAAATTTCGCTTCCATAAAGTAAAATGGGTAGGCTATATAGTATAGTCGTTTTCATGGAATCCGTGACCATTTTTAGCGTACCTTTTTCTTGATGGATTTGATGAAAAGGACCAATTTTAAGACAAAAAAGCTCCCATACACCTTCCAGAAGAGAAGGCTAACTTTTTTATAGCACGTTTTTCAAAATGGCCGCCGACGCCATCTTGAAAATCAAAAAAGTGATATCTCTGGAACCAGCTGAGTCATAATAACAAATGAGGTGTCATTTTCTACTAATTCCAGCATCACAAATCTGCTAGAATGGTATATTTATGGCGTTAGGGGCCATCTTGACCTCTAAATCCAAGATGGCCGCCGACGCCATCTTAAAAATCAAAAAAGTGATATCTCTGCATGGAACCAGTTGAGTCATAATAACAAACGAAGTGTCATTTTCTACTGTACGCAGGAGTTAAGGAGTGCGTTAAAGGGGCACTGTTGCAAGAGGATGTACAAAGACCGGAAATATAGGGCCTTTTTCCAAATCTCGGCCTCGTCTCCGGCTCCGGCTCCGTCTCCATTCCGCCATCTTGAAGCCGCATACCAAACTTCGGCTCGGCTTCAGGCTTCATTTTGAGGCTTCGTTTTGGCCCAAATGAGCTCTAAAACGAAGTCAACTAAAGAGGTGACTTCGGCCGGTTTCGTGACGTCATGAACTGGAAAATCACGTAACAGCAACAAAAACTTTGTGAACTTTTGCAGGTTTGCTAAACTTTGCCGCCGACAAAACTCGTCTGCTAGCGCTTTAAAACACATGAAGCCGGAGCCTGGAGCCTGAAGACGGAGTCGAGATTTGGAAAAGGGCCCAGATATCCATGGTCTGTACTGATGAAAGGGCGCCCTCTCTGAACAAGACATGCAAAATGGCGGCCACCATGGACGACTTCGAAACGTCAACGGCGTCTTTAGAAACTGAAAACGTTTCAAGCAATGACGACAAAAGCAGCACTGATGGTAAATCGGAGTAGTGGTCTAAACTTCCGTTTAGTGGTCGCCACTTATTCTTCTTAATTACCAAATAACCACCAAAAAGCGTAAACTTTAGCGATTGTCGGTCACTTCACCCGTTTCCACTTCGCCCGTTTCCACTTTTATTAACACTGATTAAGTTTTATGTTTACCCCATACCACTTCGCCCCATACTACTTTAAGAAGACTAAAAGTGACTTTTTGACGTTCACATTCAGTAACATTTGAACAGGATGAGTCACTTGTGACTTTAAGCTCTTTAGCAAAAATCTACGACGCCATATTTAGGTACTTTTATTGATTTTATTGCTGTATTGAAATTATATGATTTAACACATGTTTAAAGGCCTAGGCTAGCCTAGGCCTATGTACTTTCAAAAACGTGGCTCCAAACGGAATCTTTACTTTAACCAAGTACACAGGAAATTGCAATTTTTTGATAAAATCAAAATCTCTACACGTTCTACATACCGCCCTGACTTACCCCTAGAACTATGGGGGATACTTATCCCCCATAGGTCATGTGGTTTTTTTCCAATATGGCGGCGCCTGAAGTTTAAGATCGGACAGAAACTTTTCTCGCTAGCGCAATAATCCGCTGCCCAATCGCCACCAAACTCCGTCTGATAGTTCTTGAGACACTCACCTTGCGTGTATCTACGGAATTTCAGTACTATTTGTCCATTAAATTGTCCAAACACGCACATGTGGATGGATCGCACATGTACCCGTTGATTTTGAAACATAATTTCTGGACAATTTAATGGACAACTAGTACTGAAATTCCGTGGACACACGCAAGGTGAGTGTCTCAAGAACTATCAGACGGAGTTTGGTGGCGATTGGGCAGCGGATTAATGCGCTAGCAAAAAAAGGTTTCTGTCCGATCTTAAACTTCAGGCGCTGCCATATTGGAACAAAACCACATGACCTATGTGGGATAAGTATCCCCCATAGTTCTAGGGGTAGCCCTGACTGTAATACGTACTGTAATACGTAATGCGTACATTTGTACACACGTTCTTGAAAACCGAATTTTCGAAGAGCTTTTCAGGGATCTCGTGTCACTCTGAGATACCTAAACGCAACACGAAGAAAGAGGGCGCTATCCACTCACGACACGGGCCCGAACGGCAGGTACGAACAAATATACAGCATAAGTTTGCCATAATTCTCCTTCAACCCGTGCATGTACATGTAGCTATGTCACATATGTAACATAGAATGTATTAATCGCGAGTAATCGCGAATTTACGAGTAGCGCAATGAAACAGTACATTGAACCATATGGCGTACGCGGCAGATGACACGCGGATATCTGCAGTCGTTACTCAATCATTGTGGTTCAAAACATGCTTGTCAGACTTTCGGCTAGCACAAAGGACACAATGAATTTAAATAGTCGGCTATTTCATGGAATCCGTAACTGAAAATGTTGTGCTTATAGGGTTAGCCCAAAATGTCTTTGCTTAAACCCGAATTTTTCCGTTAAAGAGAAAACATAACGGCGGACATTTACGTCGCAAAAATCGTTTTCAATCACGAAATTTGCATAATTGGGAAACTTTTTCGGGCGACCCGGAAATGTAAGATGTGCATTAGGTCATATACTGTGCGATTTCGACAAACAGTTTGAGGTTAATCCAGTGTGATGACTTTAAAAGGCTTTAAAATTTGTTCGCAAACCGGAGCAACCGGCACCTAACAGCGTGTGTGCCGAACCGTATGTATGTACATGTACATGCCATAATGACATGCATGTCACTGCTCGGTTTATATTTTTGAAAGTGCGCATACATCTTACCTCAACTTTTATCAGACAGGCCTATGATGCTACGCCTTGGTATACCATCTGTCATTTTCTTTGAGTTGAATAAGAGAAACAAATGTTCATCCAGTCTCCGAGACATTTTAACTACGCGCGCAGCACTTGCAAACTTGAAGAATATTGTGCATATGGCGCTATGCTGTTTTATGTGCTGCATATTGCGATCGTACCCTGCCACAAAATTTGAATATGCGCGCGTGAGGAAAGTAATACATTTTCACCAAAAGATACTTTTATGCAAATTATGAACAGCCAAAAGGAAACAATATGGGTCTTCAAAACATCCGACGACGCAGATGTGCGACTAGTAAAGGTGCACACGTTGAAGCAAAAAATGAAGTTATCTTAGATAACTTCATTTTTTATATAGATTCTATATTTCATTATGTATTTAATATTCAAGAACTTATTCAAGATGTCATTTTTGAAGAATATACTAATGGGTCTTTCTATCAATTAGGGGTCCAAAAGTGTGACATTTGGTGTCCCCCATTACACCTGATATGTGTTGTTTTTCGTACAAAAGTCATTAAAATGGCTTTTAAACCATTTTGTATGAATTGTACTTTATGTACTCACTCTTTGAGATGGAAAGTATTTAAAGAATGTGTCCTGAATTTACAAAAATTGGACCCCTAATTTATAGAAAGACCCTAATGCGTAAATGAAAATTTTCATATTTTTATATAAACTATAAAACTAAGCTTGCATCACACTGCTCTAAATCCATCATCCAGTGGAACAAAAACACTTCATTTTCCCTTACATCGATATTTTTACAAAGATGTTAAACAAAACAAAACAACGCAACAAAACAAAAAATGTACACGGGAAATGTTCACCGGTATAAAATCCACACTCGCCAGCGACGTTTATTTGAGTCATTTTGTCCATACATGATTTTTCAAACGTAGCAGACGAATTATGTGTAGCAGACGACATGGTCATTTCCAACTTATTTTTGATCCTTTTTTTCTGCATACGCATGCGCAGTGACATGCATTTCCATGCTTACGGTAGCAAAGCCAAAAATATGCCATGAAAATACGTTTACCGTATAAGCACAGATTTTTTGCTACAGTAAACAAAAAATTTTCGCTTACGGTAAACAATTCCATGAAATTGGGCCCTGCATAAAAGCCAATAAGTGAAAACAAACTACTTACAATCAGGAATAGGCTACGTTGATGATGCCATTTTGAGTCAAAATCAATACATTTATCGATTATTTTATATTTTTTTAATGACGACAATTAATCACGTGCAAATCTGATGTAATCTGAAATTTAGGAGGAATGAATATGGAGCATTTATTTATGGAGCATTTATTTATTTATTACCGTAAACTACTAGCAAAAATATGACAAAATATAGTTTTTTTACTTTTTTTTTCTCCAGTTGATGAAGAAGAAGACGCAACTGAATTTAAGATGCCTGTGCTCCCTGTTACTACTAAGAAACTGAAACCAACTACTAGCCATGAACCTACAGTCACTGAAATGACGCCTGATTGCCCGAGTTCCCTAAATGATCAGAAACAGCATTATCATGAAGACAGAACTCGTGATCCTGACGAGGATAAAACTACTCAGTTGACACTTCCTGCAAAGGACGACTTTGCATTGCCGACATTACCCAAACCTAAATCAAACAGTGCAACAAAACATCTGAAGAAAGACGTGTCCGGAGAGGGCGAGTCGGCGGTCAGTGAACA
This sequence comes from Henricia sp. BOLD:AAB3569, assembly GCA_037783545.1. Classification (NCBI taxonomy): domain Eukaryota; kingdom Metazoa; phylum Echinodermata; class Asteroidea; order Spinulosida; family Echinasteridae; genus Henricia; species Henricia sp. BOLD:AAB3569. The sequence continues at coordinate 855,530 of JBBELK010000822.1, read as the reverse complement.
AACAAGGCCGAAAGAAAAATCCCCAGCGGAGAAATTGTCCAAAGTTCCACCATTACCCTACAAAGAGCCATCCTGGAGTGGCATCCCGAGCAACGAATACTATTTGGAAGTCTTAAAAAATGGCGGCATCGTCTCAAAAATCGAACTCGATGACAAATCGTACCATGTCTTTGGAAGGTTGGAGACTTGCGACGTACCTTTGGAGCACCCTTCTCTGTCGCGATATCACCTCGTTCTCCAATATCGTGGCGTCGGAGACAGCGAACACGACCCGGGATTCTATCTGTACGATCTCGGCAGCATGCACGGGTCCTGGTTCAACAAGCAACAGATGGAAGGCAGGGTGTATTACCACATCAGGGTGGGGCACATTTTCAAGCTGGGCGGAAGTACACGGTTGTATATCCTGCAGGTATAGTATTAGTATGCAAATTGACCACAACCTGCTCAGTGCAATTAACTTGCAGCTTGGTAGATTTACCACATTAATTTTTGTTTCCTGTTAAAGTGCTGGAAAAACCCTTTTAAAATGAAGTGTCTATTTAATATGGAATTAAAGAACTTTGCTGGTTTTTTTTACCCATTTTATGTGGCATATTATCTTTATAACTAGGGCCCATCTGAGGACCAAGAGGCTGAATCCGAGTTAAGCGTGACAGAACTGAAGGAGTTAAGGCAGCAGCAACTAGCGGTGATGGAGGAACAAAAACAACGGAAACAGGAGCAAGATGAAACAGTACAACAGGATGAAGAGGAAAAGGATTCGGGCATCAGCTGGGGAATGGGTGGGTAATCATGGCTCTCAAAAAAGGCTGTAGTCGGTTAGTCCGAGTCCTCACAGTCCAAGTCCCGAGTCATTGTTTCAATCTTAAGTGTTAATAATTGTGCCTTTGATCTCTGGCAGCTCGTAAGGAAAATATTTCTTTGAGAGTTGAACTAAACTCCTCAAAAAAAGTTCTGAAAGTCAAGTTTGACTGACGATTTCTCTCTTGTTACTAAATCATTTCCCTTGAATTTGGTATCATTGGAAAGCCCTGTTATTCCTCTTTACAGTGAAGTGTCATTTGTTATGATTAATCAATTGGGGGATGTGCAGTATAGCGGAATACAGGGGTGGGTGGAAAGTAAAATATGTCACAAAATTCACTGCTATTGTCATGCAGTGCATTCCCCTATTTGCTTGCTATTGGAGGATGGGAATGTGTCAATGCACTTTTTGGCAATGCATTTTGTGACATTTCACTTTACACCCGCCCCCGTATTCAGCTGTGCTGCACATCCCCCAATTGCTTAAAGGTACACACCGGCCTACTGTTTACATGATTTAGTGATGTAGCAGCATTGACAATACTTTTTTGATGGTCGTTGTGAAAAAAGATCATCAAAATATCCCGTAATTTACTAAAGAAGTGCAAAATTAACAAAAACGGTCAAAAGACGGGTTAAACGCTTTACCAGCCGTTGCAACTACGCGCGAGCCTCACGACTTTGTAACAAAAATTCGCTCTTCTCCTGCTCAGGATATCTCCAATTTTCTGCTCACGATTTCACTGGACAGCCCGGACGACCGAATAGGAATTTCCGTTTTCTTTTGAGGAGTTGGCATCATGTTTTTTCTTCACGAACGTACACCGGAGCAATACGCCCGGCTATTTGCCGTGCTGCGCAGGGCAAATATCCTACACTCCACGGTAGCCTGCCGTAGCACGCGCTCGCTCCCGTTCTCTGGACTCTCGAAACAAACAATTATGTTCGAATTTTCATACTTATGTTTAACTTTGTTTCATACCTGTATAAATAGTCTCTCTTTTGTCAATTACTTATAAATATTGGGGGGAAATCAGAGTTGAATTTGGTGCAGTTCTGCAGTAACAAATTTTTATACGGCTGGAAATACAACTAACTCACAAGACCACGTGACTTTTCGGAACCAGAATTTGGTTCCGAAAAGTCACGTGACCTTGAATTTTTCAAAAGTGCTCAAAAACAGCCAAATTTGACGGCGTCTTTTCAAGATATATATAATTTACTCTCGAAGGCGCTTCAGAATAATGTATGGGTCTATTTCGAGCCCAAAATAGCCCAACAAAGCCGGTGGGTTCCTTTAATCATAACAAATGACACATCATCGTAAAGAGGAATAACAGGGCTTTCCAATGATATAAAATTCAAGGAAAATTATTTTGCAACAAGAGAGAAATCGTCAGTCAAACTTGACTTTCCGAACTTGTTTGAGGAGTTTATATTTCGAGTGCTCAAGATCATTTCAAGCTGTTAAAATGATTCTTCTCAAAATTTCATTACACTTCGTTATTCATAAAAGTTGCTTGAAATAACTTCCAGTGTTCATAATAATATACTTTTTGTAAAATGTATTTTATTGCAAATGCGTTTTTGTTTTTTTCTCCACTAAGACTCGGATGGTCTCAGTTCAAATTTCTGAGTTCTTACTACACTAGCCCAAGTCCTAAGTGGCCGAGTCCTTAACAATGCATAGTTTCGATTTTGCCCAGTTAACCCCGCCCCCTTGGACATTGTTGCTATGGCTCACACACTATTGTCAAAAATGGCGACACACAACGCACAAAGCAATGGGACTTTCAACGGAAAGCACAGATTCATTGAAGAAAACTCAAAGGTATTCATGTTTCAGGGTCAACAGTTATCTTAGAACACACCGAGTAAAGGGCCAGTAATACAGGGATATCATATCATCACGAAATATAGCTTTCGTACCTTTGAACAACGAAACGACCGTCCTTGAAACCAAAAATTCACCCGGATCGTCGCATACAACACTGTACAAATTGTATGGGGCCGGCAGAACATCGCGTGATCATGTTGTTGTGAGCGTACAGTGCACTTTGACCTATGTTGGTGACATCTGCTAGCTCTGTTGTGATTGGTCGGCGGGTTCGGTTGATTGACAGGTCGGAACTATGCATTGGGACTTGAGTCTGGATTTGATACTCGAGTCCTACGGTGCTGCTGTCAAAGTTCAGTTTAAGCTAATCTGAAAATCTATTCAAACAATGTGTCGATATGATATTGATTTTATTAGTTTCCAATGTCATGAACAGAAGTTAAGGGACAGTTGACATGGGCTTGTGTCAATGTTGTGAAGTCCGTCACAAGGCCACCATAAGGTGCCTTTGGTATGACCTTGAAATTGACATTATAGATCACAAGTCCTTGAGATGACCTTTCTTGAAATTTAATTTCCCACATGTTGACTGAAACATATGAAAGTTTTTCAGCAATATTTTTTCAAAGAGATGGTTGATACATTGTTTTTGTTATATACTGAAACGCAAAAGAAACTTGTTTAAAGTGTAATGAAATTGTAACAGTTCAAAATAAAACAAACCTGCAACTATTGCTAATTGAAACATTGGCATTTTATTGATGACATGTCAAGTTTTTGACCAAGATACACCATCTCATCAGTTTGTTCTACAGAAAAGAACAGAAGAGGGTGCAATGTCAGTCCCCTTTCAATATAGTGTGTGGCCACCATTGATTTGGATACAGGCAGTGCATCGTCGGCGCATACTGCCTACCAGTCTTTGATCCCCCGACAATCGTGGCATGTTGCTTGAAATGCCCATTTTGCACTGGCCTTTTTAAAGCCAACATCAAGACATCACGTGCAGCTCATTACAATCATCCCATACCCCTTGGATAATCACTGACAGTCAAAACAGCTGTGCCATGAAGTGACCATTGAAGGTTCAAGTGACCTTCAGACACCGTTTGGTCTGAAAGTAGGACACTATTGTCCACAAAAAAGTTCACACATTACTACACGCAGTGTTATTGTTGCTATTTAAAGGATTAAAAAGGGGGTAAGTTTCTTTTGCGTTTCAGTATACATTGTATCAATCACCTCTGTGGGTATGTGATTTTTGAATGTATGTTGCTGCTTAACATACACACCTAAAACTTGTTTTATTCAATCGCACTCCTTGTTGAACATTTTGTTTCAGATTACGAGGATGCAGATGAAGTTGATGCAATGGGGATAATCCCTTTGTCATCATGACCCAGGAGGAGAGAGAAAGTTAATAAAGGAAATAATCTTGTTTAATCCCTTTCATTTCAGATTACGAGGATGCAGATGAAGCTGATGCAATGGGGGATAATCCCTTTGCCATCATGACACAGGAGGGGGGAGAGAGTTAATAAAGGAAATAATCTTGTTTAATCCCTTTTGTATCAGATTACGAGGATGCAGATGAAGCTGATGCAATGGGGGATAATCCCTTTGCCATCATGACACAGGAGGAGAGAGAAAGTTAATAAAGGGAATAATCTTGTTTAATCCCTTTTGTTTCAGATTACGAGGATGCAGATGAAGCTGATGCAATGGGGGATAATCCCTTTGTCATCATGACACAGGAGGAGAGAGAAAGTTAATAAAGGGAATAATCTTGTTTAATCCCTTTTGTATCAGATTACGAGGATGCAGATGAAGCTGATGCAATGGGGAATAATCCCTTTGCCATCATGACGCAGGAGGAGAGAGAAAGTTAATAAAGGGAATAATCTTGTTTAATCCCTTTTGTTTCAGATTACAAGGATGCAGATGAAGCTGATGCAATGGGGGATAATCCCTTTGCCATCTTGACACAGGAGGGGGGAGAGAGTTAATAAAGGAAATAATCTTGTTTAATCCCTTTTGTTTCAGATTACGAGGATGCAGATGAAGCTGATGCAATGGGGGATAATCCCTTTGCCATCTTGACACAGGAGGGGGGAGAGAGTTAATAAAGGAAATAATCTTGTTTAATCCCTTTTGTTTCAGATTACGAGGATGCAGATGAAGCTGCAATGGGGATAATCCCTTTGCCATCTTGACACAGGAGAGGGGAGAAAGTTAATAAAGGGAATAATCTTGTTTAATCCCTTTTGTTTCAGATTACGAGGATGCAGATGAAGCTGATGCAATGGGGATAATCCCTTTGCCATCATGACACAGGAGGAGAGAGAAAGTTAATAAAGGGAATAATCTTGTTTAATCCCTTTTGTTTCAGATTACGAGGATGCAGATGAAGCTGATGCAATGGGGATAATCCCTTTGCCATCATGACACAGGAGGAGAGAGAAAGTTAATAAAGGGAATAATCTTGTTTAATCCCTTTTGTTTCAGATTACAAGGATGCAGATGAAGCTGATGCAATGGGGGATAATCCCTTTGTCATCATGACACAGGAGGAGAGAGAAAGTTAATAAAGGGAATAATCTTGTTTAATCCCTTTTGTTTCAGATTACGAGGATGCAGATGAAGCTGATGCAATGGGGAATAATCCCTTTGTCATCATGACACAGGAGGAGAGAGAAAGTTAATAAAGGGAATAATCTTGTTTAATCCCTTTTGTTTCAGATTACGAGGATGCAGATGAAGCTGATGCAATGGGGGATAATCCCTTTGTCATCATGACACAGGAGGAGAGAGAAAGTTAATAAAGGGAATAATCTTGTTTAATCCCTTTTGTTTCAGATTACGAGGATGCAGATGAAGCTGATGCAATGGGGAATAATCCCTTTGTCATCATGACACAGGAGGAGAGAGAAAGTTAATAAAGGGAATAATCTTGTTTAATCCCTTTTGTTTCAGATTACGAGGATGCCGATGAAGCTGATGCAATGGGGGATAATCCCTTTGCCATCTTGACACAGGAGGAAAGAGAGGCGTCATATGCCAAGGATCCAAAGAAAGCTCTCAGGGGGTACTTTGACAGGGAAGGTAATATGCATGGTATTTTTTCCCTTTAAACAAACAAGCTTTTGGTGCTAAATTCTTGGAGAATGTTAACATGGCATAAAACCATCACAAAAATCAATTTGAGATTCTGAACATGAAAAAGTGCATTAAATAAGCTTTCCAATGATGCATAGATTTTGGTGATTATAAGACAACATTTTGCCAAGATATGGACTTAAAGATGTTTGCAAGCCAGGGGCCTTGATAAATGGAGGAAAACAGCCCCTAAAAAACTTCTTAGCAATGCACTTTATTTGTGTAAAAACTACCAAAATGGAAATTGAACCACAAATTAATCATCATCATTAGAAATTTTTCTAGCATTTATTGCTAAATTCTGAATGTTCATAATTGTTATAGGCCCACTGTATCATTTGCAGTGACCCCAAAAAGTAATCGACGAGTTTACAGGGGAAAAGGTCTGAAAGTAAAGACTGAATAATTAATAGCAACTATCCAATAAAAGGTTTTCGCTCAAAATGATATAATTTTACCAGAAAATAATCTGTAAAGATGAAATTATTTAGATCGTTTGCAAACGATTTACTTATTTTTGGTTCGCATCTACGCGGTCCAAAAAGCATGGGCGCTGTGTACTCCGCGTGTTCCAACGCGATGCATTTTTATGGATCGTGCGCACAAGCAGTATATGATGTGCGCCACAGAGTGCATGACGCAAGCCACATAGTACCCGATCAACTGAGAACGAATATTTGAAACACCCCGCCAAGACCAGGAAAACGCATTTTCATGTTTTTTTTAAACGTGGTACATTTGACAAAGCTGAAATTTCTTTCGGATGAGTTTGTTGATGTCTTTCTTTTGATTTATAATGGTTTTATTCGCAGAATCGCTCAAAAACAGATCATCTGCAGGGCCTTTAACACGAATGGAAAAACAGAATTTAAGTACACAGAATCCCGAAAATAAAACAAGTGAATTAAGTCGGGAGAATGAAACGGAAATCTCACAATTTCTTTCCAAATTTACACAAACCCAATCTGGGGGACCGGAATGTGTCCTAACAAAAATCACCCCGGCGGTCCCTGGGTTATAATCCCTAAAAATAATCACTTAATCATTACTTAATAATTGGGGCAAGCCGGGCAGGGGTTTGGGGCGTATCTTAATTGATCTCTGGGAGGTTATTTCTTTGTAGGGCTTGTTAAGCTCACGTGATAGCCAATCTCAATCAGTGAGAAACAACTGCACTACTGTGATTCGAGACCACCAGTTGGCTGCATAGCTCAATTGGTAGGGCGTCTGCATATTAAGCAGAAGGTCCGCGGTTCGAATCCCGGTGGAGCCAAGTTGCTTTTTACTGCATCCAGATTTCCCAAACTCATCATGGACATTTGATCAATTTAACTAAGAAATGTGATCAATTTAACTAAGAAAACCAGCTATTCAAAATTCAAGTTACGAATCATTCATCATGCACGTTGCATATTCATGAATGCCCTGCAGCACCGCCATACTTGGTATGAGCATAGCACACAGGTAAAGAGACACTGACGTCATTATGACTTGGCTCTATTCATAGTTGTAAGCATGAGCTACATGTAACTGTATCAAATGTAATGTTCTTTGTGTTGTAGGATATGACCTTGAATACAATGTTGAAGAGAAAGACGGTGGCTTCAGTAAACAGTTCGTCTGCAGAGTAGAGTAAGTGGCCAATGCTGGACTGTGCAATATGTGAGAATAAATGTGTATTTTGCCTTGGCTTAAAGGGCCCAAAGGGCTAAACAATTTTTTCAATAAAATCAATAAAGGGTAGTCTTTTTCAACTTTGAAGATTTCATTGCAACAAACCACAGACAGAGTGCGCTGTTTGGAGTGCATCACGTAAGGAAGACAGAAGGAAAAAGTTAAGAAGAAACATAAGACTTCAAGTTGCACTTGTGGCAAATTGCTGCAGTTTTTTCCCCAGTTTCCTCATGGCTTATAACAGGAAACATGTAGAACAAACTCAAACAGCCATGAATTACAAAAGTTCCAGGACGTTTGAGAAAAAAGTGGAATCTTTTGTGCACAGTTGAATGTGATTTTCCTGTGTTTGCCTCTTGTGACATCATGACCTTGGTCATGAATATGCATTAGCATAAAAACTAAAAACCTTTCTTTTAACCCCTAAAACAAGCTCCAAATAGGATTTTTATGAAAGTAACTGAGTATATTGGTTTTATATCATAGATTTCATTGATAAAAATTCCAAATAAGGGGCCCTTTAAATAATGGTTGTTACAATTCCACACTTTTTGCCTTCTTAAAGGGCCCCTGAAATGCTCAATAACTTTATGCACAGTTTATGCTGCATATGAAGGATTACTTGTGTAGAAAGACAATACTTCTGTTCATTTTGATGCCCCATGAATAAAAAGTGGCATTTTTCAACTTTGAAAATGTCTTCACATAAATTCACAGACAGAGGGCACTGTTTAGGGCATGTCACTTTAGGAACACACAGCAGAAAAGCAAAGAAAAAAACATAAGACTTCAAACTGGAATTGTGGAAAAAATGCTGCAGTTTCCAGCCTTAGTTGTTTTCATGATTTTCAACAGGCAACATGTAAAACAAACCTAAACCATCATGGGTTACAAAGGTTTCAGCAAGTTAGAGAAAATTGTGGAAACATTTGTGCACAGTTGAATGAGATTTTCCTGTGTTTTCCTAAAGTGACATCACCACTTTGCTCATGCATATGTAAATTTTCATTAGCATAAAAATCAAAAACCTTGATTTTAACCCCCCAAATAACTTTCAAGTAGGGTTTTTATGATTGTAAATTAATGGACTAGTTCCATAGCACAGATTTCATTGATAAAAACACCATTTCAGGGGCCCTTTAATTCTATTATATCTAAGTATGGTTTTAAGAGCTATATTGAAGGAATGGGTGGCAATCCGTATATTTTCAAGGATATCGTCATAAAACCAACGATGTTTTTTAAAACTAATTTATCTGTTCTATAAGCAGTGCAGTGATTACACCAACCTTTTTGCTTTCCACATCTGAATTGGAGATTGCAAATTTTCTGTTTTCTTCCCATGTATAGTATTTTGGGGCGGTTTTTTATATGATTGTTAAAACGAAATCCATTTTCTGGAAAAATCTGTACAAGCTCCTTTAATGGAACCAGCCTAAATAGGACGGTGGCTTTGCACAATTTCTTGAATGCAGTTTTTCATTGTTTTCTTTCAAGTACTGAGCTGACCTACTGATTGGTTGTTATCATACACGTCCTCAATCGCACATGTAGATAATGTCATGTGTAACAGTTATCAATCATGCAATGTATCATCGTTTGCAGTGTCCCACCATGTTACTTCATGAGTTGACAAGAAAAACCTGACTAAAAGTGTTGATAGCAATGGTAACAAATACCGCTAGATGAATAGCTTGATTAATCAATTAATCGCAAGTAGTAAACGGTACTCGTACTCGTGACTATCATTTTTAAACTACTTGATTAATCGCGGCGCTGCGAGTACCGTTACATACCCGCGATTACTCGTCATTATATGCAATATTGTTACACTGTAACAGGCTCGTTTCCCAGCCACTTAAAAGACGACCTGATTAATACATGCTATGTTACATATGTGACATAGCTACATGCACTGGTTGAAGGAGAATTATGGCAAACTTATGCCGTCTAATCGCGGAGAAAGACCGTTTGATTTTCATTACTCAAAGGTAATCGAGGTAGTTTTTTAGGAGAGAAATACGAAATATAAATCCTTGCTGAAGTTCACCATCTATGCATTGTTTGAAACAGAATCAGGGCAGCACAGATTAGACAAATTTCCACTGTACATTTTGTTACTTATACACACTAACGTGCATTTTGTTTTTTCCTCCCTTTTGATACTTTGCCAACTACTCGCGATTAATCGATTACTCGCGACTAATTGCTGCAACTACTCGCGAGTAGCAAAATCCACTAGTCGCCCAGCGGTAGTAACAAACATCACTTGTAAAATGGTACCTTTCTGGAAAAATTGTCAACTGAAGGTGCTTTTGTTTTCTAATTGTTAGCAGACAATTTGTTTACCATTCATTCAACACAAAAACCATGCAGGGATTTTTTCAGGTTTTTTGTAGTATTACTGCATCTATGTGGCTTAAATTTCTACAAGGCAGTTTATCAACATTATTCCTTAGTTATGTAATGCTGTTGTTCCTGTTCGTAAAAGTTTTCCATCATGTCCTCTGTCTTTAACTGTTGTTGTTGCGCCGAAGATTGCCCATCGATGATGCCAGCGGCAGACCCATCTATGCCGATGCAGCCGTTTCAGGCAAAAAGAAAGAAGCCGTTGCAGCCTGCGCGCTGGAAGCCTGCAGGATTCTAGATGCACATGGTGTACTCAGACAAGCAACACACGGTATGCAATTAACTTTCTCTATCCCTATCCCGTGTATTAGTTTTTATACATTGTTATTGCACCTGCATGTATGTATCCTAAGAATAATGATGCATGCACAGGCAATTCCACACCAAGTGGACATGACTGCCAACAATTCAAATTGATTGCACAATTTTGTTGTCTTTACTAATGTTGATGAGGGGGATATATTTACTTAGAAACTTAAAAGATTGTTTGAGATTGTACTCATCTAAACAGCTTGGATGTGCTAAAAGTGCAGTCGTTCTTCATTTCCATACACATTTTTATACTTGTGCATTCGTAACACTGAAATATGACATCTATAACAACATTAATTATGGTAATTGGACAATATTATATTTCGTTACACAACGCCATTGGTTCGTGTGCTAGATGTGTACATCGTGTACTTAGCACGTGCCGCATGGGCAGTGTGTTCATTCATGAGTGTTTGCAATATGCAGAATTCAACTACATGTACATTGTACATCGTGTGCGCGCATTTGTTCGATTTGTCATGTCTGGAAAAAAAATCGTACAGCAGTGGCGGCCACGGTGTCTTTCCATGGACAGAAGATATGCTGTAAAATTGCTGTCAGGAACAAATAAGCATACCAGTTTTTATGGAAAACGAGGTTAAACAAATTGCTGTATCCAACCATGTCATTCATATCATTCGATGTCGTTTCTGTCATGTTTTGTCGAGTTTATTGATGGCATGAAAAAACTATCTTTTGAACGACGGCCGCACACCAGGTGATATCGATATTTGGCGGCTTAAAAATATGGCAAACGGCACCATTTCAAGTATAATAGTAAGGCATTAGGGCGTTGACAAGTACACCACTGCCAAAATTGCTGACGAATTATAAGGGATGGCAAAGATTGAATAGGATATGCAAAACCCAGCGACAAAGTTAGTCCTACTTTTTCAAGTTTTGCTGCGCTTGCGCAAACTGTGACACAGCCCCTTTAAGAACAAGTGTGATGAGTCAACATGGGATTGAAATATTGCGTGCCACCCCGGGATGAGTTTACCCCAGGGACGGTTGTTCTAGTGGGAAAAAGCCTTTTTAAAAGACTGCGTTGACTGCTACTTTCCCCAATATGCAGAGAGTCGTAAGCGGAAAGCCAAGAACTGGAAAGAAGAGGATTACTATGACAGTGACGAGGATACGTTCTTGGATCGGACTGGAGAGATTGAGAAGAAACGACTGCAGCGGATGAAGAAAGCTGGAGTTATCAAGGAGAAAGCACAGACATTTGACTCGTTGGTAGGAATGAAACCTTTTTCTAATTAAAGGCCTATATACGGTATCTGCAATGTCCCAATCTGCGTTCATATAAGAATAATCTTTTAACGAAAGTCAGAAGGGAAGTGGTGAAAAAAAATGTCTTTTTTGACTGCCTTCAGCTTTGATGATTGTCAAAAAACTAAAAAATAAATAAAAATTACAAAAGAAGCTGTATTTGTAGTGTTATTCAAACGATTGTAACTTTTTAAAGGCCCATTGTATCATTTCCAATGACCCAACATGTCAATCAATGTGTTGACTAGGAAAACCTTTAAAGTAAAGATTGAATGGGTAGCAACTATCTTTTTACCAGAAATAATCCATGAAGATGAAATTATTCAGATTGTTTGCAAACGATTTACTTAGTTGGCTCGCATGCGGGCGGTCCGAAATGGGCGCTGTGTACAGGCTGCATGATTCAGGCTTCGCACACTTTCCGTAGGTAGGTTACACTGTGCACGTGGACTGGACTGGTCGTGCGCATTTTAAACAAAATGCTGTTGATTTTTGGTGGAAAACAAGTTGTGATGGTGTTGTAGACACATACACCTCCATGATAAACAGGAAAGCTTAATAAATGTTGACGGGGGGCCTACGGCTACTAGCTGTTAAATGAACCATTTGACCAGAAAAAAAATACTCATATGGAAGATGGAAGTGGTTCCAACTGTCCAATGAAATGATTCCACCCAAGATGGTATATTTTTATTCGAAATCGATAATTGAAGACGTATTTATATTTTTATTTTTAGTTAGCTTACAAGTGCTACTGTATCATTTTTGGTGTTATTTTAAAGCTAACTCAGTTGATCTACCATTTTATATAAATGTGTGTGCACGCACATTTTTTTTATGGCTTTCTATTCTTTGCAGTATAACCATTGGCCCAAATAGGATGGCCGCTTTGCACAATTTCTTGAAAGCATGTACAAATTTTTTCATTGTTTCGAAATTTAGATGAGTTATACTGAGCTGACTCATACACAGGTTGGTTTTTATCATACACATCCTAAGTCTATTTATTTATTTATTTATTCACCACATCCAACAGCGGAAAGACCGCCAATTACAGGAATATGATCAATTAACATAGATATTCGAATAACTATCAACTTCTAAGTTGAATTAGAAACGGCCAGAGACACCGGGGAATCCCTCACCCTTGCTCTTCACGAAAGAATGCTCTGGGATCTTTAAAGTGCGTTACCGAAACCTAACACACTGGACCAACGGCTTTACATCCCTTCCGAAGGATGGAACAAGTGTGATTAAGTGGCTTGCTCAAGAGCACAACCGTCACGGCCCGGAATCGAACCCACATTCTAGTACCGGCACAGGAACTTAAACAGCTAGAATCCCCCTTCCACATTTTTTTTGTTTTTCTGTTTATCATGGAGGTGTATGTGTCTACAACACCATCACAACTTGTTTTTCACAAAAAATCGACAGGCTTTTGCTTAAAGCGTAAAGCAGTTCCGACCCTCTTCACCCGAGATTCTGAAACGCTCGAGGTCACTTGGTCTGTTTATCAACAGGGTTTTGACGTCATCCTGAGAAACATACAAAACGGTATGTGCAGTATTGAATGAACATCGGCTGTACAAGTTATAGAATGAGCGACTCATTTTTCTCTCTCTCGGTAATATAAAAGAAAATCTTTCTGCTCTTTTTTGTTCATAGTGTCTGGTAAAACATACAACCACGCAGCTACTGGGCATATCTCTGGCATTTTGGACCAACAAAATTCTTCAAAAAACACCATCTAACAGAGACGGTTTTCCAAGTTTTTTGCGTGTAAACGTATGGAGCTAACAATCGTGTTGACTTCTCTTTCTCAGGATTGCGTCACGGGGTCACGCGCATATCATGAATACCTAATGAGCGTTTCAGAAATCGCGAAAATCTCATTTTCGAAAAGCGCACTTTTGCTTGCAATTTATCCACTTAAAACCGACAATTAAAAAATAATAAAAATCCACGTCGGCAAGAGGGATGTTTGGATTATCGAAAAAAGCCTAAATGCTGGATTTTCGTCAAGGGGGATTCTTCCTCTTTAAGTTCGACGCACTAGACCGCTCGGCCATAACACCCCACAATAGAGATACACACATAGAGATACATGTAACGCCATTTTTAACCGTTTTCCAATCACGTAGTCGGTCTTTACGTCATGCACCATGCAGACTGATTACATTCAATGTCCATTTGTTTCGCCCATTTTTTTTGTCTCCAGAAATCCAAACTTTCTGACGTCGAAAGTGAAATCCAGAAACTTGAGGCAGAAATGGCTGCTGGCGGCAAGGGTAAGCAGACTTACTTTCTATAAGGCATTATTCTCTGTAAAAAGAGAAGCGGCAAAGACTGACTTGTGTTGTGATTTTTGGGGCAGAAACCTCTAAGGGTTTACTGTGTGTGCTAACCAAATTCACTTTGAAATTTTTTTTTGAAGTAAAAGAATTGTTTTTATTTTTTTATATAATCAAAATATTTAAGCGCTGTTGCCTTTATTACTGCTGCCGTCAGGTAGTCATCAGAATTTAATTATTTCATTTATACCGTATAGCGCACATTTTATTAATGTTCACATGCGCTGCACATTATAATAGGTTTTATGAAGCTAAGTGTCTTCTATTTAAAGGGACACACTGTCTTACTGTTTATATTCACTTTGAGTCGGTATAGGAATACTTCCAGTGTAACTACTATGATGCAAGAACTTTCCTGGCAGACTCTGGCTAAGAGACGTAGACATGCAAGGCTGTCTATGCTCTATAAAATACACAATCGTCTTGCTGTAGTTGATGCAAAAAAGTACTTGACCTCCAAAAATTATGGCCATCCTACCCGTACTGAACATTCTTTGGTATATGCTATTCCTCAGTCATTCCGGGACTACCATAAAATGACATTCTTCCCACGGACACTTTGCCAGAATCTGTTGTCCGGGCATTATCAATTGAAACGTTCAAGAAAGTTGTAACTAAGTATTAGGTATCTTCTCGCACCACACACCTCAACAAGTGCTGTAGTCTTCAACTTTGAAGTTAGCACTTAAATGGAAGAAGAAGAAGAAGATATAATGTAGCGATCTAGCATCCCTGAAAATAATATTTCGATGGTCGTTGTGAAAAAAAATATTATCAAAATGTCACGTAATTAACTAGAAATATTTAAAATTAACAAAAGAGACAAATGTTGGGCTATACGCTTTACCAGCCGTCCATCGCTGTATAATACCATGTATTTGTAAATAAAGGTGGGTTCGATATGGGTCGACACGTGTTTAACCTTGTTTCCTTGTTTTCCCTGACTCGACACACCTTGCATGATCCCCCAGGTCAGCGCTGACTCGAGGAAGCAACTCAAACGCAACTTGTTGGTGTCTTTAGCACCCGCAATCATAGGCCTATGCTGTTTTTTTCTTCGTATATTATTTATCGCCGCAAAGCAAAGACGCGAAAATCTTAAAGATTCTCTCTTCCATATCATCAACACCCAGAAACCCTTCTTATGGAATCTGTTGGCAGATTTGTGTACAAATTGGAAAATACTGTATGTACATAGTGTCTGAGGACATTATTTTCCAACAAGAAGAGAAACCAACCGCGAATGACAAAAGCAACTCGCACTTCGCGCTGGTTTCTACGGCTGGAAATAAAACCAACTCCAAGACTACGTGATTTATCGGAACCAGAATCTGGTTCGGATAAATCATGTGACCTTGATTTTTTTTTAATGCTCAAAAACAGCCATATTTGGTGGTTTCTTTTCGGGTTCTCTTCAGTCTATTTCGGAAAGACTTTGAGAATCATGTATGGGTCTATTTCGAGCCCAAAATAGTCCAACAAAGCCGGTATGTCCCTTTAAACAGTGAGATATATACAGTAGGTCAGAGACACCGAGGAATCCCCTTACTCTTCAAGAGCTCTGGGATTGTTTAAGTGTGTTACACAACACACTGGACCAACAACTTTACATCCCTCCCCAAAAATAGTAATAATAATAATATATATTTATAACATCGCCTTACGTAAAGTAGCTCAAAGTGCTTCACAGACATCAACAATACCAAAAAAAAGTTACAAAATCAGTAAACTAATAAAAATACAGAAAATATTAATCTATATTTCCATGTATCAACATCGCAATCACAATCTCTAGTGACACGAAAGGCAGGTGACAAGGAAACAGTTTTCAGGGGATCCCAAAAGAGGCGGGTTACACTTTTACTTATGTAAAAAAAGTCCTACTTTGAAAAGTTTGATTCTAAATAACTGTCTTTTACCAATGGACTTGAACCAAATTTTCACATCATGTAAAAAAAGCATGACAAATTTTATTGATTTTTTACCCGTAGTAATAGCAAAAAGAAAATATGTATTCAGTTCCCTTACTTCAAGTTGAAAAATGCTTTCATTTGCTTGGTAAAAGTGTGAAATCGGCCAGGAAAACCAGTCCTTTTTAATAATGTGAACCACTCAATCACAGTACTGTGCATTTTCTGCAGGTAGTGCATCATGCGTTGTGGAGGACGATTCCTTAGACGCATTCATGGAGAGCATTAAGACTGGCAAGACCGTGGATAAGACATGGAGAGCTAAACTCAAACTGCGACTCATTGATCTTAAGAAGGAACAAGTTAGATTCACGCGGCTGGCTGACATCGCTAGACCAACGTCCATGCCGGAATTGAAAAAGTACAGTTTGTCAGGATTTTGTTTTGATTAAAGCCTGTATGCCGAATCCATTTCTTCTTTTATGTATCCAGCCATAACTGTGGTAATTCAACTGCATAAATTGCACATTGTGTATGGATTCAACATTATAGCATTTTGTCATTTGGAAACAAAATGCTTGCTGCTGTTTGTGGAAACAAAATGTGCGCATCTGTTTGCAGTGACGACACAGTGCTACAATGTTGAATCTACACATAACATGCACTTTATGCACTGGAACCACCGCAGTTATGGCGGAATACATACAGGAAGAAGATCTTCTATAAGGGGCATTCGAGATGCTAACACCGTGTAACACCAACTTACACCGGAGCGTTCTTTTAGCCATCACGTGATACACGAGTCTGCCCCGGTGGCAGCCACCACTACCCGAGCTCACGAGCGGGTCTGTGGTGTAAATCCTGGTGTAATGCATCACCTAGTAACCATAAGCAGTAAAACATGGCGAACAGTTTGGAATCGTGACGTGAGTACGAAGAAAAACATAAATTTATGACACAAAACAGGAGGGAATAGGGCTGTAAATACATTTTGCTTAATCAGTAGATGTCTGAGGGCATTGACGAAGTTTATTGCGGTACTTTGGGGCAACTATTTTTGCGTGGCGCCGGCTTCATTTTTCATTGTGAGTCAAACGATAACAGCGTTTATAAACCCCACCCCGCAACAACTTTTGACCTGTGTTCCCAGAATTCAAAGCGAAACCCTGTGTCGTTCGTTTTGCATCTTCTGGGGGCTTCCCCCGGTGTAAACCCCCTGTACACGGTGTAAGCATCTCCAACGCCCCAATAGAAGTGGTTCCAACTGTCCAATACAGATGAATCTTTTTGTAAAAAAAATTCATCTGCATTGACTGATTCACACCAAAATGGGTCATTCCGTGTTACATCTGAAACTATTTTTGCTATAGAAGGAATTTTGTGGAAATGCAACTGTGACATTCAGTGTTTTTCAACACATTTTCTTGAACTACATACAAATGCAAGTTAGAATCCTTCAAATTCAGATTACAAAATATTGTTTAGGTCAAGAACTGTATTCTCACGTCAAATTCATCGAGATCCCTTTCAGGATAGGAGTGAGATGAGCTAAATTGGCGTGGTGTCCCAGTTACATCCGCAACCAACATTTCATCAGATAACTCAAAATTGCCAAACTCCATCATGACTTAAGACTAAAATAAAATTATAGAACAGGTGTCAGTTATTGGCCATTTTGTGAAAATGAAGAAATGTCACACTTTGTGGAATGACCCAGATAAAAAGTGGTTCCAACTGTCCAATGCAATTAATACAATGGGCCTATAACTCAGAGTGACGAGCGTGATCCAAAACTGGTAAACACTGGATGAAGATTTCGAAATTTCTTAAATTAATCAAAATAATACCTCGAACAGTAAAGAAATGTCCGTATTTTACAATCATATTACAACAAATTAACAGAATAAATTTGACTGGGCACACTGTGCCATCACATTTTCAAGAAATAGTTGAAAATACAATTTTATTGATTGTCCGTCCCTCGCGCATAAAAACAACCTCTGCATAAAACTATCAAGTCAATTTCAACATGTGATAAACTGGGTGTGTGTATTAACATCAGTAGAAAGTAAACACACAGGTTCGCTTTAGTTTTCATTTGTTGTTGACTAAGGAAAGGCATTTGTCTCTTGATTTCCGTCCCTCATGCGTGATGGACGGAATTGGATCACGCTCAGACACCAAAATACACAGTGTGAATAAACCACTTTGTAAACGATTTGGAGAAACTGACTGAATACATTTTGTTTGTCTTTTGTAGACCACAGTCGAGTTTTGCAGCCCTTAGCAAGAAGCTACCCATGGTTGGTTCAATGAAAGGCCGACACGGCTTGAAACCTAAGCTTCTTAAGACACTGGTAAGACAATGTTTCACAAAATTGTATCTTGTTTTGCTAGTTGAAGAAGTACAACCAAGAAACATAATGGGTCATTCTGTGTCAATTCAACACGCTTTTGGACCTGACCATCACGGATTGAAATGAAATTTTGTGTGCTGATTGGACTCCTTGAGAAACCCTGAGAAATAAAACTTTACATCATTCGGTCAATTAATTCTGAGGTCTGAGGTCTGAGGCAATGATGGTCAACTTCTCAATTCTTTCCGAAAAATCCTGGTTACATGTAAATCATGTAAAAATGCTACTTTGATGACAAATGGATGATAAAAAACACAAACTTAAGATGAAAAAAAGATTTCATTAGTCTTGGGAAAACTTGTCCTGTACGTTGTGCATGGGATCTCAAGCACATCATTGTGGCTGGGTGTGGTATTCTTTCGGAATTAAACTCCTGCCATGCCTGCCGATACCTGCGTCTTTTGTTGTTATTATTAATCCACATACATGTACCAACAATGTTTTTTGGATGAGCGAGTATTTTTACATTTCAAAGATTATTTAACTTTAAGAGAAGGAAATATCTTTGTCCAGGTACATTGTACACTTAAATTTAGCTGAATTGCAATTGTTTCTTGATGTACATGGCCATACATTGTATATATACAATGCACATATGCACATAACATATTCATGTACATTTGTGTGTACACCTGCATATAAAGGCCACTTGTCTATAGTGGCCACTTTTGCCCGGTCCCTTGGGTGGCCACTATACACAAGTTTCACTGTACATACACAGTTACATGTTATTTACATGTTATTTTCATGTTAGCCAATGTTCAAATTATCAAATTTATCAAATGAAGGCTATTTCAAGAGCTTTAAAATGATGTAAAGTTTATTTCTGTAGGTCCATTACTTCTAGAGATATAACTGTCCAAACATAGCAGGTTATGCTAATTAGTCAAAGGTTCGTTGACCCGTATCTAAAAAATTAATTGACCAAATGACATAAAATTTTAGTTACCCTTTAAACACGTTTCACAAAAAACACCACAACTACAATGATTTGGGTAATCACCGCTTGACGCTGTGACCTGGATGCTTTTTTACACGTAACAACTCCATGTCCATCGAACTAGGAATAAAAGGTTCAATTCCTTTATCGACAATTAAAGACAAACAAGGACATGGATAATCAGCTTGTTATTGAAGCTGACGGGTATATTTACCCGAACGCACACCCGTTGTTACGTTGGCTGCCAGATACGAAAAACCACAAAACCTTATTAGGAAAAAGTGGAAACGTACGCCTGACCTATGCGAACCAACTGCTTTCAGGCTAGCAAAAAACAACGGTGTCCCCTCCCCCAGAAGTAAAAAGTTTTGCAGTGTGCAACAGTAGCGTGCAAGCGTGAAGTGAAGCACTGCGCGTCACTCGTGCTTATTACACTCGTGACCACTGAACCGTTTCACTTTACATAACCAGGGTAAAGTAGATTCATTCTAATTTGCCCTGGAGCTCAAACGAATAAATCAACATTTCTCAGGGTTTCTCAAGGAGTCTAATCAGCACAAAAAATTTCATTTCAATCCGTGATGGTCAGGTCCAAAAGCGTGTTGAATTGACACGGAATGACCCTAATGCATTGTGTTCAACCTGTACATTATTTTTTTAACCAAACTTGGGATAAGAGAAAAATCGTAAGGACCTTATCGGGATTCGAACCCGAGACCTCTAACTCACTAGGCAGATGCTCTACCAGCTGAGCTATAAGGCACAGTTGGTATACTCCCTCAGGTTTTCCCTAAAATTTGAGTCAAGTTGGTAAACGGTCGACTTGACCTGACTCCCAGCACGTGCCGCATGTGTTGTGTGGGTCTTTCTATAAATTAGGGGTCCAGTGTTGGTATCCCCCGTTACATTTTACATCTTGTTTTTGTAAATTCAGGACACATTCTTTAAATACTTTTCATCTCAAAGAGTGAGTACATAAAGTACAATTCATACAAAATGGTTTAAAAGCCATTTTAATGATTTTTGTACGAAAAATAACACATATCAGGTGTAACGGGGGACACCAAATGTCACACTTTTGGACCCCTAATTTATAGAAACACCCGTGTACATGAAAACAGGTGCAGTACTTACAAATTTTTACAATTTGTCTGTCAGGTTCCGTCCCCCCAAATTGTTCTCCATAAAGACGATGTAGTTGAAGATGATGAAGATGATGAAATGTCCCCTGCAACTAGTGATAATGGACCACCAATCACTGCCAAGCCAGCAGTCATGGACAGATTGTCACCTTGTATGGAGTCTACTAGCAGCGCCGTTGTCGACAAAAAGGTCCACTTGTAGTCTGAGCTAGCCTTTTGCATTTAACATTTGCACTATGGCTGGTGCTCCAAATTCTTCACTTTCAAATGGAGGTGGAGTTTAGAAAGTCACATACTATGCTGTTGTTGCTATGTGGTGCATGCCATTGCCTAGCAACCAACAGTATGGTTGCTTTTATGCCATTCCATTCTATGGTGAACATGGTATTGATTCTGTACTTCCCACCTGCCACGTGCACCACATAGCAACAAAAATTTAGTCTGGTCAAGTGGATACTAAGTGTGCATGTGAAAGGAAGTACGTCAGTACACCAGACGCTATTCATGCGAAACATGCTAAAGGATAACTAGATGACTGAGGCAGACATGCATACGGTCAATCCTCGATAATAACACTGTTAAAGGCAGTATACATCATTGGTAATTTTGAAAATCAGAAATGTTCACAGATTTACGCCTAACTTACACAATATAAACATGATGACCGTAGGAAACTTCCCCTGAAATGGTTTTGTCTGAAGTGCTGTAGTCTTTGAGAAATGAGTAAAACAATTAGTTTTCGTCTCATGAGACGAAAATTCAATTTGCCCCAAAACCATTCCGCCCAAGTGCCATTTCGCCCCAAACCACTTCGCCCGAGTGCCATTTCGCCCACAATTACTTCGTCCAAACACTACATCGCCTAAATGCCACTTTGCCCCAAAACCACTTCGTGCACAGGCCGTGGTTCAGGGCGAAATGGTTCAGGGCCAAGTGGTTTTGGGGCGAAATGACTGCAAACCCTTTTTTTACTGTTTTCTCAAAAGTTAGATGAAGTACGGAGCTGGTTTTTGCTCAGGTTGGTTTTAATCATGCATATCTTCAATCACACAGGGGGATAAAACTATTTGTAACAGTTTACCAATCATGTATACTATCTTTAACACAATATTCTGCTTATAACAAGGAAACAATTCAGTCACAATTATTTATTCTACATTGTTTTCATTCCTGATAATACAAAGTTCCTGTTATATGGCTTGGGAATGTGATGTCATGCAATGTCACAATGCAGTGGTTTCCGCCATGTTTGTTGGCAGTAACATGCGCGATGTACGTTCAGCTTGTTTTGTTCTCACGCATGCAGGACACGCACGCTGCGGAATTCAATGACTAGGTCGTTGTTTGCGTGATATGAAATCGCGCGGGCGCTGCACGCATATCCAAACTTGACAAGGCTGCACGCCAGTTCGCATAGCAACGACTCACTACCTTGAAGTATGGCGCCCGAGAATGACGTCAATAATGGCGTCGTGACGTCGATTCCCAAGCCCTATAGACAAATCTGGTAACTAAGGATTTCTTCCCTGCACATCCTCCATAACTGGGGGCCATCCAGTGCCATGAAGTGTGCGTTCTGCGCACAACGCGCCTCGTTTGTGTACATAGGCATCACAAGCTTTTAACAAAAAAATGTGCAAATTATTCGAAGTGACAACATAATTTAACAGCTTATCATCAACACAGAATGCACAGTTCATGCCCCCAGTTATGGCGGACGTACAGGGCCTAGGGAAGGAGTCCTTATGTAAAACTCGCATGGTAACCAAAAATAGGACTTGCGGGAGTCGCATTAAAACGGTTGGTGAATGGTGACCATGTAAGAAATAATAGAAATACATCAGTCCAAAATACAGGAAAAAGGCGAAGTTTAATTAGGCTTGCAGCATGTTGACAGGGTCATTGAATGTAAACACCTCAACAAAAGTAAGTTCCCCCTAAATAATTGCTTATATCTCCCAAAGTAAATTTTGGAATTACACGAAACTTGGTGTGAATGATTAGTGCAATGCATGGAATGTGCATTTCAAGTGGTGGGTCCATACCTTATGCCATGCATAAATGAGCAGCATTTAAAGGTGAAATGGACACTTTTCCAAAAATGCAACTACATATAATCATTCACACCAAGTTTCGTGTAATTACATAA
Organism: Henricia sp. BOLD:AAB3569; assembly: GCA_037783545.1. Lineage (NCBI taxonomy): Eukaryota > Metazoa > Echinodermata > Asteroidea > Spinulosida > Echinasteridae > Henricia > Henricia sp. BOLD:AAB3569. Next base: position 833,154 of record JBBELK010000822.1, on the reverse strand, counting down.
TTAAATTTGGGAAATATAATCAATTATTTAGAGGGGAACTTAATTTTTGTTGAGGTGTTTATAACAACGAACCAAGCCAACTTCCTGTACCTTACACACATGTGGCAACCCACTGGCTGATCCATTATTTCTGGAGGTAAAACAAAAGGGAAAATACATTGTTAGAGGAGAGGGAACAAACAAATTAGAGGGAGTAACCAATTTTCCAGTATCTCTACAATTAGCTACCAGATTCGTCTAACAAGGTAACCTCTTATTAACAAGTTTGACTAAGTTTTTGTGCCCACCCAAAACCTAATTATTTTTTGTGTACATCGCCTTTTTGCTTTTACGTTCCTCCCCCCACCCCACCTCACCCCTTTCTCCTCAAAGCTTGAAAAAGTAGCACAATCTCGTTTGTTTCCACAATCACCAAATTTCCAAATTGAGACATTCTTAACCCTCAACCCGTTATTCATAAATACCTTATACAGTTTATGCATCCCTATTGGCTGAGAAGACGTCACGTGGGCAGTCTTAAACTAGCGATAATAACCAGTGATAATGCCCCGCCGACTGGCCCGCGTTTGTGCCCTAGTCGGCGCGTATACGGAACACGCACATGCACACAGAAACTGCACGCGCCCGAAAGCAAATTGTGCACTGTGTGTGCGTGCGCAACACGTACGCCTGCATTACGCGTAATGCGCACGATCGAACAAAACGGCTAGCAGTTGTACAAACGCGGTGTTGACAATGTGGGTGTAGGAAAGTGTTCGTCTCCTAATGAAGACGAACACAGCACGCTTCAAAATGTTGAGTTCACACTCACCTATTCTTTTCAGAGCCGCACATCTTTAAAAGAGATTGTTCACATGGTGCAACAGCAAACCTCCTACATAGTGGTTTCCACCATGCATAGCTTCAAGTCTTACCAAGACAGGAATTGGTAAAACTTAAGGCTATGCATGGTGGAAATCAACGTGTGTATGGGTTTACGGTAGCACCATGTGACACATGGTGCTACCGTAAACCCATACACAAGACAGGAATTCATTTCGTTTCTTGATGTTCTTTCAGACCTGCCCTGTGGAAGAGAGTTCGGCACTACATTCACCCGAAACCCATACCATGGGTCCATCCATTCCAATTGAGATAAGTGGACTGACTGACAAAGAACAGGAAACAGTTGGAGACAGCAGAGCATTAAATCAAGACATTCAATCAAGGAGCATGCCTCAGAATAAGGTTGGCAGTTTCGTTTAATTTAGTAACTGTTTTGCAATTATTTTGAGTGCTGGTTAAAGGCCCTATTGATCACGTTCACATGACGTCACTTCCTACAAATTGCCACGTGCATCATTATTTTGAACGTATTTTTTTGTGACGCGCATCGGTTGCACCGTATTTCGAACAAATTTCGAGCATAACATGTTCCAGCGTGTGCATGTGCGTACTTTATGGCCTTCAATACGCAGTAGCATTTTTTTCCTACGAAGATGGCGTCTGTGAACGTGATCAATAGATAATCTGTTTTTTTAGCAATTCTGGGAACAAAACCATTATGAATCAAAAGGACATCAAAAAACCTATCTGAAGACGTTTCAGCTCCGTCAAATGTACTGGTACATTTTCCAAAAACCTGTAAAGTTTCAAAATAATTGTTTGACTTATTCTAAATTTGTGTCTTCGTTCTCAGTTGGTCGCGTACGTACTTATGCACTCTGTGGCTCGCGTCATACTGGTTGTGTGCGACCATTCTAATACACATAAAAAAGGGAAACCTACCTTCTGAAAATGTGCGAAGCCTGCATCGTGCACGTACACAGCGCCCATTTCGGACCGCCCAGAGGCGAGCTAACTAAGTAATTTCAATCTTATTAGGGCGGACTCCTAAGTAAATCGTTTGCAAACGATCTAAATAAATTTCTTCTTCATAGATTATTTTCTGGTAAAATTCTTGGGCGGAAACATTTCATTGGATAGTTTCATAATTTAATCTTTACTGGAAGGTTTTCCTAGTCAACTCATTGATTAAAGGCACAGGCTCGTCAGCAATGCGCGCGCGCCTAATTCGTGCCACGAAATACGCAGCTCCATGCCTTTGCTATATGGAGCTGCGTATTTCGTGCCACGAAATTGGCGCGCGCGCATTGCTGACGAGCCTGTGCCTTTAACTTTTGGGTTATTGCAAATGATACAGTGTGCCTTTAACCAGTTAAAGGCACTTGTTCAGATTCTTCAAAAAAATTGATTTCCTTTTAATTCAACAATCCTATAAAATACCTCCCCATGATACTACCCATTGGAACAATTAGAAATTTGTATGTGGAAGGAAATGGACTGGTGTAATCAGTGCACTGCTTTATGGAACCGGATAAATTAGCTCACTGATTTTTTTATGATATCCTAATTTAGAAATATATGGATTAAGAACGGGAAAGTTAAAGCTGGGTAGAAATCTCCCTTCACTTTCATGGTTTTCAACACTTTTCCTTTCTTTATATAGTCCTTTATGTACTAAGAACATTTTATTCAGAATTTTATCCTGGAAAAGTCAGAAAATTTCAGTCTTTTTCCGAGACTCTTTTCACGCGAAACTGAAAACTAAAGGTCACGTCAATCAATTTGAGCTATGTGTGTGACGTCATAGCAAGGAGACACACAGAGCCGCTTCACTGACTGTGGTCGTGTACCTAGCTCCTCGCAGCAAACACGTACACGTATGCACGCACGGAACCGCAGATTTTCCACAGAGTTGCAAGTGTTACCACCACCAAGGCACGAAGCTGGCATTTTATTGATATAAAAAATTAATTCAGTGTAACAACCACTGAGAAAATACACCAAAAACTTTGAAAACGTTTACAGAAAAATAACGACTGGTGGTTTATGCTATGCGGAAAGCACGCAACTTGCTTTGCAAAATAGTGACTGTCTCCTCACTATGACGTAGCGGGGTCAATGCATATCATTATTACGTCATCACCCTGTTTGTCATTTTGGCCTGTTGCCGGTTGATGAACATGGTCTAGTTTTTCATTTTTCTCTCTAATATAAAGTCGGCAATAAAGATAAGAAAACGCAACTTTATCAAGTAATATCCGTTTTATAAAATAATTTTCTTCCTCGCAAAGAAGCTTGAAGCTTTCAGCCTGGCTTTAAGAACGGCGTTGAGAAAATATGGCAAATGATATGATATCAAAATCTCATTACACAAGGTAAAAAAAATTGATCTGGTCAAGCACACTTAATAACATTTATAAAATAGTTGTCAATTATTTACAAGTGGGTTTTGTTTCATCGTTCGGCAAAATTAGTAAATTATTTTTAATTTGTTTGCGGTAAAAATCCGCAATGCTGTTTCGGTTTTTGAAAGTTTTCCAATTATGTAATCTGCCTTTAAATCTGTCTTAACTTCAGAAAGAAGAAATAAAAGACACAGGGCCGGATAAGGAAGTGATGAGGCAGCAAGGGGTGACTACAGAGGGCTGGGTGCCTCCTCGGATAGCCAAGAGGAAAGCAAAAGGACCCCTGAGGGAAACTAAGATGGATGAAGGAGAGGACACAGGGGATTATGCAGCATGGATGCCGCCTTTAGGTGGGTTAGCCATTGACAGTGATCAAGGCTCGAAATAAAAAAAATTCAGGCTGGAGCAATTTTGCTAATCATTGGTTTCATTTGAATAGCAATTCTGGAAATTGAGGAGCATTTATTTCCTACTAGAAATACGGTGCGATTGGCAGACAGAGAGTGGCAGCCCGGCCGCCGCCGGCCGGTCATTGCCGGTAGTTGGTGACCATTCCACACGAAATATTCTCATTTCTCAAATACATTTTTGCACATTATCCATGGGAGTTGACGATATTTTCCATAAAAATGACGATCAAGCAAAACACGGTCGCTGCGATGCACGAAAAAAACGATCACAAAAATTACGATCGACAACCCAGCTACACGTACGTACGTGCAGGGGATTTCACGTGCAGGGGATTTCACGGAGGTAACCCGGAGGTAGAATTTTTTGTGACCGTGTAGTACCTGCTACAACCTACCTCCGGCGCCACCGTCAACGCACGAACTACACGTTAGCAACAAAATCTACCTTCGGGTACCTCCGACCGATGTGTACGTACGTGCAGGGGATTTCACGTGCAGGGAATTCCCCGTTCCGAGTAAGAGGCCAACTCGTGTTGTAAAACGCATGCTGATTGGCTGATAAAAATAATATGACCTGCTGCTAGTAAATTCTGGCCAATGACGTTCAAGTTAACAAAACGGTGATCGGCATGAGTTGGACTGGTTACCGCCCCACTAAAGCCGGGAATATTATGGTCCGGAAACCAGACTAGGCACGTTCTGGCGAGCGCCCGGGTCTGTGCCGGGATCGAACATAAGCCCATCGTTTGTTTTAAATACAGCCTTTTGAGATTTTTAACTTGAAATGTGATGGAAGGGCAACCTTTTGTGCATTTATTTTGTTGCATTTAGTTTTGTAGCATGTACTGTACATGATGTATGCTGGTGGTGGAAGCAATTCTGGACTAAACTTACAGTGCTAAAAAGTTGATTCGCAGTTTTGCTAGGCAATCAAAGTTTATGGTTCGCAAACTGCTGTTTTTGCATCGGAAACTGCGATGCGATACCGCTTATTTCGAGCACTGGTGATGATTATGGACTTATAGATCAAGTTCAGGTGGTCCGTTCTTGACACGGTTAACTAGTTCTCGGTGGTTAGGTGGTGTGTGATCCTGTTTAGTACAATGTTTTCGGGTCGTATTCCCGTCATTCAGGCGCGAGAACATTGTGTCCAGGAAAACTCTGATTAGAGCATTCCATATACCATCTCGGCTCCCTGTATAGTATACAGCTCCGGCTGTCTAAAAAAAACAAATCTCAACCGATTAAAGGCACAGGCTCGTCAGCAATGCGCGCGCACCAAATTCGAGCTATGAAATACGCGGCTCCATAGCAAAGGCGTGAAGCTGCGTGTTTCGTGGCATGAATTTGGCGAGCGCGCATTGCTGATGAGCCTGTGCCTTTAAGCTAGCTTTACCCTTGTGAAGAAATTGTTTTTCTTAGGTATAAGATCATTGGTAAGAGTTTGTTATCCAAAAATTCAATTTATCACCCAATAATATTTGTTTAATTAACCACTCAACGCCGGAGGACAGGTAAACACATTCTGGCAATGTAAATGTATAGTCACAGTGCTGGTTGACGAGTTAAAACGTTAGATTTGCCGATGTCTTTCACGGTTGACGTTTAAACATGTCCATTGTCCACCGTTCATTTGTACACACCGTGTTTTGAACTTGACGGCTGTGGACGGCCCGTCAGTGTAGCAAATCTCGCTCCATGGGGGCCGCCTCGGAGTGGTGCAAAGTGTGATCTTTTGGTGAGAAGATTCATACAATGAATGTAGAAATGACTCTCAAGAGTCTGTATTTATGGTGCTTGACCTGGTGCTTGGCATTTGCTATTTTAAAGAGCTAGAATCCCCCTTGACGAAAAATCCAGCATTTGCACCTTTTTTGATAGTCAACATATCCCTACAGCCGACTTACACCGCTGTTTAATTTAAAATGTCTGTTTTAAGTGGATAAATCGCAAGCAAAAGTGCGAAAATGAAATTTTCGCGATTTCTGAAACGCTCATTAGGTATTAATGATATGCGCATGACCCCGTGACGCAATCCTGAGTAAACACGATCGGCAGTTCCATACGTTTACACGCAAAAAACTCTGAAAACTGTCTCTGTTCGATGTTGTTTTTCGAAGAATTTTTCTCGTGCAAAAAGCCAGAGATGTGCCCAGTAGTTGTGTGGTTGTATGCTTTACCAGACACCATGAAAAAAAAAGAGCAGAAAGATTTTCTTTTCTATTACCAAGAGAGAGAAAAATGAGTCGCTCTTTCTAACTTGTACCGGCCGATGTTCAAACACGTGGGAACTACGGCCCGCAGGGACCGTTCCCACTGCTGTACACAGACCGCTGTGAATGCCGTTCGTTCTGTGACAAAACCACCCATCGCAATGCACCAGTATTTACTTCAAAAGAGCTTCATTGTGAGCCACAATTTCACCGTTTTTTCACAAAACAGGTAATAGTAGATTGTTGTCATATTACATGAAGTATTTTTCACGTTTGTATTTTGAATTAGAAGGACAAAACAGGCATGATAAACATTCACTTCGTGTATTTTCCATTCAATACTGCACAGGCTGTTTTGTGTTCTTCTCAGGATGACGTCAAAACCCTGTTTATCAACAAACCAAGTGACCTCGAGCGTTTCAGAATTTCGGGTGAAGAGGGTCGGAACTGCTTTGCATTTTAAGCAAAAGCCTGTCGATGTTTTGTAGAAAAAAAGTTGTGATGGTGTTGTAGACACATACACCTCCATGATAAACAGAAAAACTTAAAAAATGTGGACGGGGCGATACTAGCTGTTTAAAAGAAATTGTATTTTTTGCAAAAAATATCAACTGGTTAACCATCTTTGTTTTCCACCATATGCAGATCAAACCGGTGATGGACGGACTCGCCTGAATGCAAAGTTTGGCTACTGAAACATTGTGCATCTGACTGAGGCAGGGTGAACCACTCCCTGATGATGACCTCCTGTACTTCTGGGGCTGTTTAGAAGATGCACTGATGCAGAGGTCAGCTAATCCCACGCAGGTTTAATAAATAAAAATTAGCTTGTGTTGGGGAGATTGAATGTTAATCAGGGTTTGTTTTGCCCTTGCCCGACGTAATTATTAACACTGTATACTCGGTGCTTTCCCAAGACACTATCAAAAACTTCATAGCGTGCTCAGGTGGGACTCGAACCTACGACCTCCTGCAAACAAGGCAGACGTCTTAACCACTCGACCACCGAGCTAGCAGCCGATGCTAAATAGTTCAATTCAAACCGGCCATTCAACACCAGCCAGCTCGGTGGTCGATTGGTTAAGACGTCTGCCTTGTTTGCAGGAGGTCATGGGTTCGAGTCCCACCCGAGCATGCTGTGAAGTTTTTCATAGTGTCTCGGGAAAGCACTTGGGTTCAATCAGGTTAATAACCTAATAAAATTGGTTTTCTGAGAGCCCTGAACTGCAGAATTCTCCCAGAAACAGTAAATGTCACATTTCATTACTGTGGCAATCATTTTGTTCAAACAGGTCCTCTTGGACCTGGATGAAATCACTGAAACGGAACAGTCTTGAAAGTGATTCCAAAGTGATTGGTCGATCAGTGCCTTGTTATCCACAAGTTCACTGCTTTCAACAAACTTCTGTTTTGATCAAGAATTGATATTTTAAGAAAATGACATTCCTTTTTTTGGAAGAGCATATATTTGCATACACACACAGAGCAATCAGAACTCGGGGTTTGACATCTTTTGCAGTAAGAAACCTTTCCTATTAAATCAAAGGTCATCAAAATCTGGATCCAAGGAAGGAGACAAAGTTCCATTGCAGTTGTGTTTTCTCAAAAATTAAGTTCATCATGAAATGAGAATATTAAGTTAATGAAATACAACATGTGTCTTTCATCCCATATACCACGAGGCCGATGGCGGAGTGGTTTATGGGACGCAGACATACTACATTATGCTGTATTCCATGAGCACTTGTGGGTTAACAAATTTATCTTCAAGCAAACGTGAGGTACCGTGGCCGTGTGGTTTAGGTCATTGACTCACAATACTCGGGTGAAAATTTGGGGTTGCGGGTTCAATACCCAGCTGGGGTACCTGTGCCCTTGAGCAAGGCATATAACCACAATTGCTCCATCCTTCGAATGGGATGTAAAGCCGTTGGCCCAGTGTGTTGAGTAACGCACTTTTAAAAATCCCAGAGGCACTCTTTCGTGAAGAGTAAAAGGGGAATCCCTGGTGTCTCTGGCCGTCGTCTGCCAATGGCGCCACCCACCTATGTATCTCGATGTTTAGGTGGAGGATACTTATAAGCTGCTGTAAACTCATAATAATGAAGTGTTCTCCACAGGTTTTTCATTTGCTAGGGCGGCACACGGGTTTTTCATTTGCAAATTTGATTTGAAAATTAAGTTTCAAAATAATTTTGTATAGTATAATAATTTGTGCACTGCAAGGCAGAATAAAAATGTCTGTCTTTGTTACATAAGCTGCATGGGAGATGTGTACAGGGAGGTTTCAGACAGGCATGTTGTAACAATATTTGTTGCCCTTTTAGGGTTTCTCCTTAACACAAAACAGTTATTCCTTTTATTGTGAGACCAAGATATTTATATTAAAATATTTTCTTGTTTGCCATATGTACCTTTTTGCTGTGGAAGGACACAAATAGAGTCCAAATTTTAATCATAAAAAAATGCATCTTTTGCTAGAGACACTATTATTTGATCATCGTCAAATGAATCAATTTCCCGAACAGGGCCTATTCAATTACAGTCAAAAAGGATTTTTGTTTGATTCTATGAGTTGTTGGTTTGAATCCTATACCCAGCACGATATGTGGCAAAGGGACCTCCCCCTAACGCCCCTATACCTCGACACACACTTCCTTTTTCCTAACGCAGGTGGTGTTTATGTGTTTGATTAGCTCATGAGCGACTAATTTTAAGCCAGGGCTGTATAGATTGTATCAAATAACTGCCATGTTGTAGGGCAGTTTCTTTGTTCCGTGAGGACGTGCACATTGTGCCTCTATCGTTGACCAATTTAAACAGATTGCCCTACAAGATGGCTGCTATTCAATACAGTCTATGCTCCCCAGGGAATTGAGGTTTCAATAGACCTATGACATAATGACGACACGCAATGTTTACCGCGGTGCATTATTGGTGAAATGTGGGGACGAAATCTCTGCATCGCTAGTTTGCACAATTATTGCAGGGCCATTTTCGCCGCCTTTTTAGGGCCTTAACAGTTAAAACCATAGTTCCGGCGTCCGTCGTGGGCTTAAAATTCACGCAGGTACACTTCTCTTGACACGAATCATTTTATAAATTTACGATCTTTGTTTTTGACGGGTTTTTTTGCCAGCGAAGCGGTTAGTAAAGTTCACAACGTTACGTGCATAATACGCTATGCATGCAACGCACGCAAACTAGAGATACAGAGATTTCGTACCCACTTTTCACCCATAATGCACTGCGGTAAACATTGCGTGACGTCGTTACGTTTCAGGTCTATTAAGGATTGCTATTATGAGCCCAATGATCAGGGGTAATAATGTTAAGCACGCTATACAGGGTGGTTAAAAGAAACAGAGAGATTATTGCTAATTGTAACTAAAGTAGGGCACATATGAATCAAAGGGAATTATCCTGTTAGGGTTGAATCTTCTTTTTAAAATGATACCCTGGGGCCAATTTCATGGAGCTGTTTAGCAGCCGATTTTGTGCTAACGGAGGCTCCGGCTATTTTATGGAGACTGTAACAAGCACTGGTTTGCCAGCTTCAGAGGCAAAATTTGCTAAACACTAGTGACGCAACAATGCCCGTTTCCAAGCACGCGCATGCTTAATCACGCCTGGCCGTAAAATAGCCTTGACGTTAGCACACATTTTCTGCTACAGATAAGCACATGTTTTCAGCTAGCGCTTTTAAGCAGCGCCATGAAATGGACCAGTTGCGTGATAGATTTGCATAAGTCCTGGAGTCGCGCTATTTGGTGCTAGCGTACGAGTGACTCAGGCACCATACTATATCTAGCAAGTCGGCCCCGTTTCCAAGGGGTGCACGCTGGCACATGGTAACTGTGCGGTACCTGGAATTCCTTGCACAATACTCTATGTATTTCCGAGCTAGACCATGCTGATCAGCAACTTCAAACCCGTCACATAACCCAAAATTGTTTCTCTACTTTCTTGAATGCATCATTGCAGTTTGGAAAGTTCCAGCTTTCAAAGTTGACATCAATTAAAAAACGCGTTCTATTTCGTTATTTTGACAAAAATTCACGATGACTACATGTTTCAACATGTTCATTTCAACATGCGATTTCGAATGGTTCAGCTTAAAAATGCATAGAGTAATGTGCGAGGTATTGCAGGTACCGCACGGACTTTCGACCAGCTTGCAACCCATGGAAACGGCCCGATTTGCCAGGTAGTCTGGTGCTTGACTCGCCCGCATGCGAGCGTGAAAGTGGGAGTCTAGGATTTATGCAAATATATCACCCAACTGGTCTAGTATTGGCCCCTGATGTCATTGTGTTTCCAGTTGACCGAGCAGTGATAAATGTTATGCAAGGGTCTAGTTTGGGATTTGCACCGCTTTCTTTAATGGCGTACAGTAGCTCAAACCATGGCATAGCCTGTTTGGATGATCAAATATCCATTGGCATATCACTTCTTTTTTTTTAACCAATCTGTATAAACACCCACAATACTAAAAGACACCAAATAGAACTCAAACGCTTAAAACACATTTTCAGAATTCCTGAACGTGTGGGGTTGGAGAATTTCATCTCCACTTATTATTAATCTCTTTAATTCCATCTTACAACAAGAGGTATGGTACAGAACAGAATATCGATTCTCTTAAAAATAAAAAAAGACAAAAGAAATTACGCATGCCCTGGATGGTACGGCTATATATCTCATGTAACACAGCAAGCTTTTCTACAAAGGATGCAATACAATCTTGCCGTCATAAACCCATACAGGATATCTCCCTGTAATGCATGGATTTTTCTTCTACAAAAACGAAAAACGTTCACAAATCGTGTATATACCGTCTACATGGGTTTAAAGTGCAATTTTTACTAAGATGTGATTGGGTACTACAATGAATGATGTAAGAATGACGCAATGTGATTGGTCAACTGCAGACTACCTCCATTGAGTGACAACTCAAAAATCTCTAACACACTTTAAACATACATATTTTGTCACTTTTGTTTCAATATAGCAATCATTTCTTTACAAGTATATTTCTTCAAGGAGCCAGCCTATAGACCAGTACACAGTGTTATTACAACGATACAAAGCGATGATTTCCCAACATTGAATGTGTTGTGACATATCTTTCAAACTAAGAAATATGTGCAACCATTTTCAGCTTTTCAAGTTATTTTTTCCTTTTAACCGGACATTTACACATTTACAGATCATGCTACACAAGCTGAATTATTGTTTCTCCCCACACCCTCCCACCCCTGAAAAAACAGCAACTCATTCGGAATCATGCAAGTGCAGTAGTTTGTTTAATTCAACTCAGATAATTTTGTATTTTATTACAAAACGTGTATCTAATATTTAAACTTATACTGATCTACAGTTCGTTCCTGTAGTTTCAATATTTGAATTCCCACTGCTAAATTGCGTCACATTTGCCACAATTTCTTTAGAAAATCTCATTTTAGAATATAAACCCCACCTGCATTTGAAAATTGTTACAAATGTTTGAACACGTTTGTAACACTGATCAATCAATTTAAAAGACTTTCCAGATAGACAAGGACATACTGTATTTTTTTAAAGAACAAGGTAACTAAAAAATGTATGCAGTTTTAAATTGCTTGACATTGTACATGTATGATTGGGAGATATTTACATGCACCATCTGTGAACCATGCACAGTCTGAGCCTTAATGTTTTCGCGAGTTTTTGTGAGTTTTCACGACCATAACAAAAACTGCACAAATATAATGGACATTTTAGGCAGTACCGCCAGGAATTTTCAGGTAACACCCAGAATCTCCATTGCATATTCGTATTATACTTGGCCTGGATCAGCTTCGGATTTCTAGAAATGGTAAAAAAAACTCAGCCTTGACTACACGACTGTCCAACTCATTTCAAACGGTCAGGTCACAAATGTAAATTTACTACAAGAAGTTTGTCAAATGTTTATGCAATCAAAGGTTTTTTTTTCTTTGCCCTGGGCCGATAAAATGTGGATTTTTTTCAGTTATGATGGTAACAAGTCAAGTTCTAGAACACAAAATTCAAATTTGTATTTTTTCTTCAGTGGCAAACTGATTTTTTTTACCTTTTTATTTTAATTTACTGTTCCGGGTAAAAATGCATAGACAATATGAATTTCATTTTTGCTAGGCCCGCTTAATTTGTTTTCTTACAATGATGAGATTTTTAAAAGGTGTATAAACTTGGACATTTGTGATTCGTCTTATCACTACTTCAAAAATGTTTTGTGAAAGTTTAATTGTGTTATTTTATGGGCTCTTTGCCCATGGTTCTAGTCGAGTCCATCACAAGTCCTTCACAAGCCCATGGGTCTTATGTCAAGTCACAACCTATTCAAATGAACTCCAACAAAAGCATTCTTTTGTGTGTGTTCATCCTTTGCTTCTTGTTATTGGACTTGTGACGGACTTACGATTTTATCGGCTCTGGACTTGTGATGGACTCGACTACAACCCTTCTCTTTGCATGGTTACATTCAAAGGGAGGCTCAACATACAAATGGATCGCTGCATCTTAAAAGCGAACAATATAGCAACCGACATAGTAACAACATGACAGTCCTTTTTATTGCATGTTTAGTCTTGCTGTTTTGGGAATGGACTACTAACGTGCGACGTCAATTGCCAGGGTAACTGGGTCAAAACATTCACTGGTAATCTGAAATGTTCATTGCTAATGCGCAGGGAAACAGTTCACCGGTTTTAGTTAAGACCCAGTAACCTTGACAAGACACACGGGTGAGATTTTTACATGGTAGTTCCATGCTAGGAACAAATTACGGATGGGATTGTAATCATAAAGTTCATTAAACCAAAAGAAAAGGTTTAGGAAACGATTCAAAATCCGGCAAAACAGTTTCCCCAATATCAAATTAAAATTCTGGTTCAAACTAGATGCATCCATGAAATACTGGTCACACACAATGCCATTATTAACCAAATTACGAGTCGTCTGAAAAATACTTGACAAACCAAGATTTGTGACAAAATCGTATTTATACATAATACAGTTTATGAAACTACATCACGTGCTGTTTCGCAAACTAGCTTCTCCAGACCAAAATCCGTATTTTGGCAATTTTGGACTCGTTGCTTCTTAATGCGGTCTCGATTATTGTAATTGAATACCAGCATTAGCCTTTTTGAAGTATGGCGGACACAGGAGGGCGCACTTTGATTCGGGTATGAATTCAAAGTAACTGCAAAATTTTCACTTTTATTATTTATGTTTATTTATAATTGTGTCTCTAACATAATTACAACATGTAAATCAAGTTTTCAAAGAGAAAAAACATTTTTACAAAAACAAATACACCCAAATAAAACTGCGCCCTCTCCTTTAATTTCGCCAAACTTCAAAAATGCTAATTGGTCAGAGAGCACACTCAGTATGCTAGTATTTATATAATACACCATGGAGGATGCATGGAAAACCATTCACTTTTTGAAAATTGAACTCATTTGGAGTCCAGCTAAGTATTAAAAAAGTTGCCCGTAATAGGACAATCCAACAAAATTAAAAGTGTACATATCGCTCCAATGTTATTTATTTTTGGAAATATTACAAAATACGCCGTTATTATTATTTCCACATTTCGTTTGGATTTTGGTTTCTGTATTAAATATCATATAAGCATGTACATATCTCATAATATTGCCCCCAATTTGTTTAAATTACATCAATTTTAAACTTGTCAAAACTTTGGTTGAAACTGACTACACTGTATTGCATTTGTCTAGGGTTTTTCGGAGGCACACGCTCCAAAAACGTATTCTGAATTTAGATGCTTACTTTATGAGAATACAGAAACAATACAGACATTCTGTATTACTGCTCACTTTTATTCAGCACTTTCCAAAATCTGACACTTTTCAAAATCAGCCGAAATACTTATAAGGTCTTTCCTTTAGGCCAAATCTCGGGGGTGGCCCCGGGGCAATATGGAAGAGAAATTAGGCCCCGATTCCCATTTGAGTATTAAGGCTTGGTCACACATACATGTACGTGTCAAAGGTCAAGCGTCAAGTATGGCATACAAAGTGAACATTTAGAGATACCTTAGTCTTTGTCAAAGACGCGGTTGCTTTGCGAGCCACAACGGTCGGCTCGCATTGAAGTCAAACTTGCTCAAGTCTAGCGGCTGGTGGATTTTCCCGTGGAACTGCGACTTTGCGCAGAACACATCTGGCGTGTGCAAACGTTTGATGTCAATCAAGCATGTCATGATAAAAACCTTTAGGTAGCATCGCCCTTTCGTACTGTACACTAATTGATCTCCATACAAATGTATTTGGATTAGACAAAGTGCGTCATCACGTACACGTATGGCAGGCGTAAAACCCTCTGCGCTCATCTGCATGTACAAACACATTCAATCCAGTGTATATAAGAGTCGGTGTGTACGCTACAATGCGAGATATTTTTAGACAATGATGACATCACCGGAAACCAATCAGCAATTTCCGGGCGAAATCATACGGAATGTAATTAAGAGCGAGTAAACACGTCGGAGAAATGTGAAAAGGTTTTTCTTACCGCTCACGGTAAAGGGCGCTATACCGTGTGCGACTATCTCTTTCCCGGGCGCGAGCACAGGCGATGAACGCTTGTAAAGAAAAGCCTTGAGAAAAGGCTAGAGATATCTCTATTTCCAATAGAGATAAGTCTCTACTAGAAATAGAGATTTTTTTCCGAGATTGAATGTTAACTTGGCACGTCCAGAAATAGTTCCTCTAACTTTGCCATACTTGATGCACAATGCTTGATGTACATGTATGACGTGTATGTGTCACAATTTAGACTTACGGCGATACCGGGTTTAGCACACAAAGAAAATATTCTGAGCAGACAGTTTCTCTGTTAGTGGAGTTTTTCCCCTCTCCTAAAACTTGTGGTGCCAACGAAACGTTTTAAAGTATGTAACAAGCTCAATAATGAATACAACTAATACACCAATTTAAAAAAACTTAAAATGGTAATTTGAGCATCCACATTCCATTTTTACTGTATTTTTATCCCAATTCTTTCACAATTTCTTGATCTAACAACAATGTAGAACAACTTTATTATTATTATTATTTTTTTTTAATTGGGTTGCTCCATGTAATAAAAACATTTCAATTTTACAGTATATTGTACACATTTTCCTCCAGTTCCCCTTTTCCACGCTGAGTTCTATGTTCGACGTTAAGTACATACGCAGAATGAAGGTAATGTTTTCATGCTTAGGCATCGCAGCTACTTGAATATTTGTGGCTGCGAAAACCTGGACAAAATCGCCAGCTAATGTTTGGGGTACTTGCTATTCAAAGTGTGTCGAAGATTGAATTTTCTCCTTTTTTTGTCTGTACTTCTGGGCCGTTCAAAATTGTCAACATTTTCAGAGTTCTACAGAGCATATAGTATTCCTCCCCCAAAATACTACTTTTTTTGTCACTACCGTGAAATGTCAACATTTTACAGTGCATGTAAAGTCATATGTGGTCCTCGACCCCCTCCCCCGTATGCTTTGTAAGACCGTGAAAATGTTGACATCTTTGGACGCCCGTTAACCTAAAAGTTTTGATCATACCTGTCCCATGACTAGGAAAATTGTGAATTTTACGAAGTCAATTTTCTCAAAAACATGTTTTTCTGAACCACAATATTACACTATTTTTGAAAGGCCATATCTCAGTCAACTTTTGAGATATCTTTATGAAATTCTGAGGATATGTTCAGCATTATATGTAGGTTCATAAACTACACTAGGCTACTTTCTTGAAAATGTTGACTTTGTCCAGGTTTTTGCTGACACATTTGTATTTTCTACACTGACTTAATAAATCACTCGACCTCACACTCACAAATGCACACTCTCTCACGCTCAATCAATTTCTCAATCACACAACATTTTAAACAATTCTATTGCCTCGTTCACGATTAAAATCACTTGCTGTTATTTCAAGTTGTATATTTCCAGCTTCCAATGCTAAAATTGTCCCCTCCCCATCAAATACTTCAAGCATGTAAAGAAAAAAAAAACAAGTTTGAGCCACTTTTCTGCAATTTCAGTCATTGCAGAAGTGTTGAACTTTGAAATTGTTGGTGGGACGCCATAAAATATTACTAATGAATACAACAAACAAATTAGATTTAGTCAAGTTATTAAAATATGTAAACTCGACTAAAAATCCAGAGCCGATTTTGAAAAAAATTAGCGACTACGTCCCTCTTTAAAAAAATTATTTTAAATGGCGACATTAGCATTATTTTTTATTTTCCAAAAAAAAAAATCTGGACATCAAAAATCTGGGGAAAATTATGGTCACAGATTTCAACAAAATGACCCAATTTGATTAGCAGTACGCGTTAAGTGGCGTTCACACTATCGCAGAAAAATGGTCTTGCGCGCGCCTGTGCCATTGATAATTTTCTGCCTTTGCACGGCTATCGCGACAGGCATCACATTTTGAGCTACAGTCAAAATTCAAATTTGTTGAACTTTGACTGCAGTGCGCTGACCTTTCCACCGTGCTGACCTTTCCAACGCGCAGACTCAGAGGTCATGCAATGCGGTATGCGTAGCGTACAAGTGTGGTTTGTCCATGATAATGTGAACGCTGCTTTAGAGGGTTATTTGCTTTTCAAAGTGACCTAAAAGCCTTAAACAGAAAATGTAAACGGCTTGAAGATAGTCCTCATAGGAGGAAATCTTGTGACAACCGGTTTCTTCCATTTCAATGACCCTAAAGTCGACCCCGATTATTATATATTACGCCTAAACGTAATCTCACAAGACCTAATTTTTGAGTAACCTTGGAAGGGTTATTAAACATTCGGCAACCGCACAATGAATTTAGGGGACCCAAAGAGAAATTATATTTTTCCGCCTTTTTATGATGCAGAATTCATTCACCCTCAGAATTTGTCCCAATTAGATACTAGGATTCGTATCATACTAGACTGTATCGGATGCGAGCATCACACACACAAAATACCACTTTGGCAGTCAACTTGCTAAAACTATGACATTATTCGCCTTAGCTGAACCGAGTGGAGCTGGGTCGAGCTATTATGAAGCTGAGCTGTGGAGTGGCTTGCCTGTCGTCGCGCTGCGCGCGCTGCGAGCGGCGTGGCGTGAAGGGCGCTTCATTACTTGGCGTTGCTCGTCTTGTTGGCAGCATTATTCATCTCCAGCTTGCTCAACCGCTTCCATAATTCGTCCCGTTCTTTCTCTTTTTTCTTCTCTCTGTTAACGGCAAAAGACTTTTATTATTTAGTAGATTTGCAGAGGAGGGTATTTGCACTTTAAAGAAGCGTGACTAGTTCACATTTTTGAGTTCTCCCACCCCGCCACCCCAATTTTTCCCATGGTTGTTGAGATTTTGACACTATATCATGTGTCATACTTTTCTAATTACCATTCTGAAATTTCACGTCCTCAATCCGTATACACTACTAAAAAAAAAGTTAAGGACCACTTTTTCTTAACTTGTAATTTTTTTCCAAGCAATGAGTAAGGTCTAGTTCTTTCATTTTTTGTTTGTCTAGATGGTGTTCTCATTGAAATACAAAATTAAAGAAATTTTCAAAACATCAAATGCACATTTTCATGATGAGAACTTGGGCAATCACAAAATGGACAGTTTCAGGGAAAAGTCAAATGACAATTTTTTCAAAATGTTCAGTCTGAATGTCTTTCAATCGGCTCAGTAGCGAGTATGGCCTCCTCTTGCAGCAATAACGGCTTCACACCGCTGTCTCATGGACTTAATGAGGCGATTGACGTCTCTGACGGCCAGCGCATCCCATGCAGCCTCCACAGCTACACCCAGCTGCTGCAGTCCATGTGGCTGTGCTTCCAGCTGCTTGATACTCCTCCCCATCATGTCCCAGACATGTTCTATGGGATTCAAGTCTGGGGACTTCACTGGCCAGTCCATGCGCTCGATCCCATGGTTCTCTAGTAACTGTGTCACCACCCTTGCTCGGTGGGGACGGGCATTATCGTCCATGAAAATGAAATTTTCCCCCGCATTTTCTGCAAATGGCACCACGATAGGTTCAAGGACTTCATCCCTGTACCTCACTCCTGTCATTGTTCCCTTTGGGACCACGTAGAGACGAGTACGGTTGCCATAGGCGATGCCTCCCCACACCATGATGCTGCCTCCCCCATAACGGTCATGTTCTGCAATACAGGGGTCGGCAAATCTCTCTCCTGCTCGCCTCCAGACTCTCACACGTCTATCATTGTGGTCGAGGGAGAATCTGCTCTCATCTGTGAACAGAACATGGCGCCATTGCTGTTGGGTCCATCCGACATGCTCCCGAGCTCAGTTGAGACGGATTCTTCTGTGAGCAGGGGTGAGTAGGACGCACTGCGTTGGCCTTCTGGCATGCATATTGGCTCTGTGAAGTCGGTTACGGATTGTTTGAGTGGAAACAGTCACTCCAGTGGCAGCAGCGAAGTCATTATTGAGTCGACGTGCACTGTGGAAGCAGAGATTCGTCAAGTAGCGATCATCTCTTAGGGTTGTTGCGGCTGGTCGGCCACTGCGGGGTCTCTCCGAGTACAGCCCTGTCTCCCGGTGTCGTTGGTTTGCTCTGCTGATGACACTGTGAGACACACCCATCATTTCGGCTACTCTTCGCTGACTGAAGCCAGCTTCTAGCATTCCTAGGGCTCTGGCAACCTCTGGTTCACTCAGGTGGCGTCTTGGCATTGCTGCTGTCACTAAGTTGTCTGATTGTGGAGACCAATGGCAGAAAATGCTCTTGCACCCACTTTTGTACCATTTCATGTGGTCAGCTGATACCCCTAAAAGCCCACATTTTAGGATGTGCAACGATGCAAGAGACAATATGCAACAACTGAAACCAACCACCTGTGAAATTGATTACAGTGTGTTTGAGGTCATTCAGGACAGTTGTACTGGGGTATTTTCAGCAGTAAAATATCTCATATAAAAAAAAGTATACACAAAATAAAAAGTGGTCCTTAACTTTTTTTGAGTAGTGTATTTTAAAAGACTTGAGACTGTAACCTAGTAAGACTTTAACAACATGAGACTTGAATCAAGACTTGCTCTTAAGGTGGATTCACACTGGTTTTTTTTGCTTTTTGCACGTAATTTTGATGTGCGTTGCTTTGATAAAAACTGGTGTGGAGGGAAACAACGTACTGAAAAATACAGAACCACAAAAACACTTTCTGCCCAAATTGATGATTTTCAGTGCGTCGTTTTATTCCAAATTCCTAATTTACGTGCGAAAAGGCTCAGTATTAATCCACCTTGAAGGCTTGAGACTTGCTCCTAAAGACTTGGAAGTTGAATCAAGACTTGCTCTGGTTACCCGACTTCTGATCTTACTTTTGTCTCTCTGCCTTGTAACTTGATGTTAAATCGTCAAACAACTTGCTGTTCATTTCCATAAAAGTCTTGAGAACATTGTAAACAAGGGCTACGATCGTCCTGCAAGGAAAGATATACAAGAAAAGAGGACCCGTTTAAACAACGTGATTTACTATTATTACTATAATTGCTATTACTTCTTTCTGGTACTGAAACCAATAATTCCTCAAAAATGACCACTGCACTGTCGCTCACAAGCGTGAGGAAACCCATGAAGAATTAGAAACAAACAGAGACACCGGGGAGTCCCCTCGCTCTTCACGAAAAAATGCTCTGGGATCTTTAGAGTACATTACATAACACACTGAACCAACGGCTTTACATCCCTTTCGAAGGATGGAGCAAGTGTTTAAGTGCCTTGCTCAAGGGCACAGGTACCACGGCCGGGTATCGAACCTGCAACCCCAAGTTTTCACCCGAGTGTTGCGAGTCAGTGACCCAAACCACTCGGCCACGTTACTCCACACAATCATAAAATGTCTGGGAGAATCTTGCAGTTAGGAGGCTTTCAGAAAACCCATTTTGCAGGGTTATCAACCTGATTGAACCTGCGTGGTATGAACTCTAGATCGGCACATCTCCCAAAAGGCCCCAGTGCAGGAGCTCAGGGAGGCCATTCAGACAGAGAGCATGCCTCTGCCGAGCACAATAACCATTCAGTACTGTTATCTTTCAAGTAGTAACAGCCTTAAACGGTTTTTTGCCAATGCGCGCAATGCCAAATTAAAACTTGCTCAGAGAAGATTTTTGCTGGTGCGCGCAACTAGAAACAGCCAATGAGGTGCATCATTCCAACTGCCACATACACACCAAATAAACACATTATATGGTATGGTGCCTGATCACCATTGAAATGAAACAACCAAACATGGGATGAGAGAAAAATAACGTGTTTTGTCTCCAATAGAAACCGCCAAAATAACAGTTAAAGGCATTGCCCAATGCATTGGTAACAATTGTTTTTAGCCGGTGGTTGCAGTTGGAACACACCCAGAGTGGCGCACTCTGCCTCAGTGACTCTCACAGAGGCTGGTGCAGTCAGCCTTGCCACAAGAAGTGGTCATACATGTTAGGGAAGACACACAAATCTAACCAGCGGTACCGCTGCGGTACCGCTGCGGTACCGCTGCAGTACTGCTGCGGTACAGCTGCAGTACCGCTGTGGTACCGCTGTGGTACCGCTCGAGAACAGCTCACTTAGTGCAGGAGGTACCGCTAAAAACCGCCGGTACCGCAGTCGGTACCGGCGGTTAGATTTATGTGTCTCCCCTTACTGACCTTTAGAATATAATTTGCATTTCTGTTTAGACTAGTATATATACGTCAGAAGAAAGTTCAATCGACAACTATACATGTAGTTAACCATAGACTATTTCCAACCTAACGCAGTCTAGTCAACGATGGTTAGTCATGTCTGGTCAACCATTTGGAACCAGCCCACAGGGCAAAGTCACACTGGTCACTGGTACCCATCATCATGCATTGAGTTGACGCAGCATTTTGCGCGAAACCAGTTGACTAACCAAAGGTCTTTGCACTTTAACATTAATGCGCATGTGTGTTGCCAAGATAACTAGTGGTTGACTCTAGTCGTGATTCAAACGTCCTCAGAGAAAAGAAAACAAAAGAGATACATAGAAGGGCATGTTTGCCCAAACTTACTGGTTCCAGTGTTCCTTTGATATCCTATATAGGCTAGGGAACATGATGGGCATTATGTTCTCTGTGTTCTCCTCAATAAGACTCAATACGTATTCATTATTCCAGAAGTATAGCGCCCTCTCTGAAACCTGGGGGAAAAAATACACACTTGGTATAAAACAAATTGAGGTACTGGTACATGGCTGCACGCAACGGGTGGAGATAAACAGAGAACATGTTTCAACAACGAAAGATATAAGCTTGAGTCAACCAAACATTGTCTCCGTTGAGTTTTCATTTCCCAGAGTGTTCATATGGAGAGAACATTTTAAATGCATTCCTATGACAATACCCTAAAAAAAAGTTGTCTTCAAAAATGTCATTCTTAAAGGGCCTATGACATGCTAAACAACTTTCTGCCTAATCTTTGCTTCATATGATGGATTACTTGTTCAGCAAGACACACTATTGTTCGTTTGGATGTAAAATCAATAAAAGGTAGCCTTTTTCAACTTTGAAGATTTCACTGCAATAAACCACAGACAGAGGGCACTGTTTGGAGTGCATCACGTAAGGAAGACAGAAGGGAAAAGTTAAGAAAAAACATAAGACTTCAAGTTGGACTTGTGGCAAATTGCTGCAGTTTTCTCCCCCAGTTTCGTCATGGCTCACAACAGGAAACATGTAGAACAAACTCAAACAGTCATGGATTACAAAAGTTCCAGGACGTTTGAGAAAAAAGGTGGAATCTTTTGTACACAGTTGAATGTGATTTTCCCGTGTTTGCCTCTGGTGACATCGTGACCTTGGTCATGAATATGCATATTTTCATTAGCATAAAAACTAAAAACCTTTGTTTTAACCCAAAAAACAAGCTCTAAATAGGATTTTTATGAATGTAACTGAGTACATTGGTTTTATAACATAGATTTCATTGATAAAAATCTCAAATAAAGGGCCCTTTAAGCTTCAACAAGTTTTGGGACAAAATGGCGGCACCAATACTACGAGGCAACACTAAAATTGACATTTTTTGTAAAGTTCCTATCCATTTTCCAGATTGTCATTCGTTTTTTATAACAATGTACATGTATGGCTGTGTTAACATGTGTAGTACCCCTGCGCGCACAAACGGCAAGAATAACGACACTCGGGTCAATGAGAGTATGCTCTCGCTACTCCCCGAGAAATGGGGAGTGTGCTCTTACTCCTGACGAGTGTCATGTAATTTGCACGAAGATGGCGGAACATGGGTGGAATTTAGGTGAATTTGCTCAAGGTGTTAACTCGATAACTGAAACGACAACTCACTAAAGTTTGTTCCAGACGGCATCAAAAATCCCACAAAGTTCTCAGGGTTTTCTGTGATGTATGTCTATTTTCTTCAGTTTCTTTTGAGAAGTATTTTTTGAGTCATAGCAAGAGACAGCCATTTTGACTGATGGTCATTCGCGCATGCGGACTGCAGGTTTGCTGTTCACACAATGTGACCCGAGTGCAGTGTGCACGCGTTACTCTGGAGTAACTGTACGCCCGAACGCAGCCTGTACATGTACAGTTGTAAGTTGCCCTTTTTTCAGCACACTGTCTTCGTTTATACTTTAGGGTGAATCCACCTTCGTTATACTTCTCCTGATATGCAAAGTGACGGCAACTTTTGTTGTCATAAATGTCACTTTTTCAAAAATGTCTTCGTTGTATTTTAGGGAAAATTTAAATGTCAAGAGAATGCCATCAATAGACCCTTTGCACCGGCGGCCTTGACAGGGGGCAGGTTTTCATATTTAAATAATAGGGAGGTTTAGATGCACGTAAAATGCAAACGTGAACACGAAATGCTTTGAGCACTTGGTCATTACTTTGAGGAAATCTTAGAAGATGATAACTTTTTGCCATAAGGCCAAACAAAATAAATGGTGCATTTACGGTAACAGCCTAAAAAAAAAATCCAGGTAGGTAGGTAGGAAAATAATTTTATTTTGTAATTTTGTTTTTACATTTCAGTTTATGCATTTGCGTGTTGTTTTGCAATGTATGAAACTCACTATTAACACTATTAACCATGTTCATGTACAAGTGTAGAAAATGCTATGTTCAATGGAAATTATTGCAAATAGTGCTCATTTAAAATTATCAACTTGAAAATTGGCAATAAAAAGTTTGAGGTCGACAATTTGGCGTCAAAAATTCCAGGTAGGTCGGGTTACCGTAAACACACCATTTATTTTGTTTGGCCTGACCAAAATTCTGACCTGGATTTTATGACCGTCGAAAAATATGACCAATGCTCAAGCCATTTCGGGTTCTCGTTTGCATTTTACGTGCATCTAAATCTCCTTATTGTGACAATAGATCCACAAAGCACCTATCCATGCATGACGCACGGTTACAATTTGACTGTCCCCCCCGTCATGGCTGTCCGTCCAAAGGGTCTACAGGTGCTTACCTGAAAGTGTGGACTGGCTACACATCGAGCCATCTGTTTAAATACAGGCTCCAGGATCTTCTGGAACTGTGATGGTTCTATCACGTCTAGTATCTCCTCAAGCTCACCAAGAAACATGACCTAAAGGAAAACAAAAAAGTCAGAGTGTCTGTCTTTGTGACATATGTTGCTTGGGCAGGGTTCTCTACTCGCCATTCTGTCTGGGTGCGCTGCCAGGACAAAATCATCAGAGGTACCATTAGCACCTGGAAAAACACTTCAGAAGTACAACTGAGAGTCATTCAAAAATTAGGTGTACACTACCCATCAAAACTTTGGAAACAACTTGCAAGTTTCAGGTTTTTGGCATATTACTCTTTTTCAAAGTGCAATGTTGGTAACTAAATAATAATAATGTTGATAAACTGCCTTGTAGAAATGTCAGTCACATAGATGCAGTAATACTTCAGAAAACCTTAAAAATCTATGCATTGTTTTCGTGTTGAATGAATGGTAAAAAAAAAAACTGTCTGCAGACAATTGAAAAAACAAAAACACCCATTGGTAATTTCCCTTAAAAAGGTACCATTTTACACAGGAAAACAATATGGTATGATTGCTATCAACACTTTTAATTGGGTTATTGCAAAAGATGTACTGGGGCTTTATGCCTAACCAGTCCCAATTGATTGCTTTCCGTGATATAGAACATCCGGAAATGTTTGGGTGTCACCAGTCCCGCGTGTACACACGCGTGATAATAGACACACATGAACACGCGTAAAAAATACTCACCAGCGTGTTTTCATTCATAAATACCGCACGCGCGCGTTGCGACACGTTAATTTTTTTGAGCATGTACTCAGCTTGTAAAAACGAAAGTATTTTTACTTGATCACAATTTTTAGCCTGAAGAAAGTCATTTTTATCTTTCTTGATACAACAGCCACGGCGCAACAATATAAAGCAAGGTTAAGCAACAGAGCTAAGTGTAACCAATGCTTTTTTGGCCGGTAATCACTCGAGCCACGTGGGTCATGAAAAATGACACCCAAAATGGTAGATGGAAGGCGTGACGTCACTGGAAAGCAATCAATTACATGCAGACCAGTGAAATACACAGCCAGTCCAGTACATAAACTGAACCTCCAATCTAGAAATGCCACAAACATTGCAACGCCCACCCTGAGCCTGAGGATAATATTTGATTTCCAATGCGCTGCAGGCAGTATGGGCTCATTGGGTGCAAGTGAGATATAACGCTGATGCGAAGCCCAGCGCTGGCTACTATTACAGGCCCAGGGGGCCGGGGGATTTTTAATATACTAGTACGCTAGCTGCATTCTTGTCTCTTCTACGATTTCAACTGGCATGGTATGCAGATATGTGATGTAATCAGGCACAATAAGTCAGAACTCGGCAATTTCTTGTTTTGAGATATGGGGCCAAGATACGTTCGTAGTTCGAGTGGGAAAATCAAAATTGACTTTTGTTTTACAAGAACAGTGAAGAAACATTCTCCTTTCTCATAAAAAAAATTCTTCAAAATTAAGAAGGGAAGTGGTAAAATAATTCCTTCTTACCACATCAAGCTTTGATTGTCAAAAACTATTTCCAAAAGAAGCCCATATTAGACACGGTGTTCAAACGATTGTAACGATTTAGCCAAAGGTTGTTTTTTACACAGGGTTTACACTAATACATGTACATGTACATGTACATGTATGTTGCATGAAGACAAGTGCGCTAAAAATGATATCAGAATTGTCTACTGTGTTTTAAAGCCTACATGTACAGGATTTGCAACATCCCAAATTTTCTATCAACGTCTTGACTGAGAAAAACTTTATTCAAATGAATATAAGAGTAGTCCAACTGCCCAATTCCACCCGTGAGAAATTTGTTTTTAGAAAACGTTAACTGAAGATGAATTTTACAATGTATATAAATGTGTGTGCACTCGCATTTTTAAAAAAATACATGTAAAGGTGCATCATACATGTATGAATGAAGCTAATTCCCCGACTACATGTACCATAGTAGCACTGCTCGGTTTTCCATGCTGATTAATAATAATAATAATACAATTTATAATGCACCTTTTCCAAAGGTTACAAAGCATGCTTGAGACTACTCCGGCTGTTAAGTACATGTACATGTAACACCAGTGGGTTTAAGAAAATAGGCATGTTTTAAGTAATGATTTGAACAAGTCTATGGAAGAAGAGCGTCGTAGAGTGTGTGGAAGAGAGTTCCAGATTTTTGGACCCGCTACTGAAAAAGCCTTGTCGCCCACTTTCCGTGTTGTTCGTGGAACTCACAGGTTGCCTTCAGAATGCAGGTTTGCTCGACTAGGTGGAGTGAGATCAAGAAGACTGCAAATGTAGCCTGGCGTGAGCTTTGCTTATAGATTATGCGTTTCTCTACCGGGAGCCAGTGAAGCTGTGAAAGTAGTGGAGATGTGTGGGTGTGCTTCGGCAGGGAGAAAATTACACGGGCCGCTCGATTTTGGATCCTCTGCAAACGGATAATGTCTACTTGTTTCAGGCCGTTAAGAAGTGAGTTGCAGTAGTCAATTCTTGACAGCACAAGGGCACGAGTGGCAGCATGACATGTGTTGACATCGATGTATTTCCTGATTTTAGTGATATTGCATAAGTGATAGTTAGTGGACCTGCAAACTGTGGCAATGACACCCAAGTTACGGATTGATGACGATTGCTGGATTGTATTGTTGTTGATATTGAGAGTGAGGTGGCTGAGACGTTTAGAATTGTGGTGAGATGACGCGATGAAGAATTTTGTCTTGTCTTGGTTCAGTTGCAGTTTGTTAGCTTGCATTCATGACTGAACATCTGTGATGTAACTGGACAGGCAGAAAAGGCGGAATTCAGCTTCATTTGGGATGGCGGGGTCGAATGCCACATAAATCTGGATGTTGTCGGCAAACAGATGGAATTTAACATCGTGCCGGCGAAGGACATCTCCAATTGGCGATAAGTAGAGGGAGAAAAGCTGGGTGCTATTACAGATCCTTGTGGGACTCCGAACTGAAAAGTGGTTTCCTCTGAGACTGCACTAGCAATTGTGACCCGACTTGTTCTGTTTGAGTATGATGTGAGCCAATTAAGTGCGGTTTCAGTGATGCCAAATCTATATTGGAGGCGATGACGTAACTTGCTGTGGTCTACAGTATCAAAGGCTGCTGAAAGATCGAGCCAGGCCATAAGCACAGTTCTGTTGCTGTCAATGGCTCAGACGATGTCGTTATGAACTGACAACAGGGCAGTCTTGGTACTGCAGATGGCTCTGCATGCTGATTGTAAAGGTTCGGATAGTTGATGATGATCAATGTATCCAACGACTTGCTTGCAGATGACCTTTTCAGTGAGTTTGGCCAGGAATAGAATGTTGGAGACAGGATGGTAATCCAGGAGGGTCTCCTTCTCGGGGGAGGGCTTCTATAAAAACGGAGTCACAACAGCCAATTTGAGGACATCTGGGCAGATGCCAGATGACAGCGAGGGATTCACGATGTGTGTCAGTGTTGGTAGGAAGACTACCATTTGAGTAGCCAGGTGGGAATAATGTCAAGTTGGCTGGACTTTGATGGAGTGCCGTTTATCAGTTTGAGGAGAATCCTCTCTGTGACATGTCAAAGTGCGAGAACTGGATGCCTGGTGGACACTTAGGGTCGAATGATGGAGTAACGTGTCGTACATGTAGGTTATCTAGATGGTTTCGGATAGCTGAAATCTTGTCCGTGAAGAACTTGCTGAATGAATTAGCAAGTACCATTGGCGAGTTGTGTGCTGATGGGAGTAGTCAAGGTTTACCAATAAGTTAATTAACAGTGCGGAAGATTTCCTTCGGACTAGCACCAGTTAGCGAATCCCTGATTTAGCCTTAACGAGAATTTCGCCCAGTCTACGTTTGGAAAGCTCGTAAGCGGCCTTGTTTTGTGTTGTTTTCGCCTTCCTCCATGTTCGTTCTGCACGACGACATTCTCACTTGGCAACGGCAACATCAACGCTGTACCATTTGAGTTTACTGCGGACTGATTTCGGGCGAGTCAAACGTGGTGCGTGAGCATCATGAGCATTTGTAACCACGTTGTAGAAAGCTCCCACTGCTGCATTGATATTCTCATGGTGGTTGATGTCAAAAAGCTGAGCTGATAAATCATCGGTAAAACGATCGTGGTCGATGTGTACACACGAAAGTGTAGTGCCAATGCATTAGGCTTTTAGTTCACAGTGAACCACGGCATGGTCAGATATATCGTTCACGGTGCACCCAGTGACGAAATCATGTTCGTCGGACCAGAGTACATGTATGACCCAGATTATTAGTGAGAACTGATATTACTTGAGTAAGCCCAAATGCAGATAGCGTGGATAGGACTTGGGCTACATCGCGTTTGCGGGGTGCAATCAAAATGAACATTAAAGTCGCCCAGGATAATTAATTTGCCACATAGGCTGTCGAGATATTCGACAAAGTTTTTGAAAGGTGGACGATTTCAAATGGTTCTTTGCAGATGGCGGAGGTCTGTAGATGACTGCATAGTGTATATTGTGATTTGAATCAGACAAGACTGCAAATTCAAATGTGGACAGTTCCAGGATTTGATTGTTGAAATATGCATCATGGCACTTGGTGCATGTACATGTACGTCATTTATGGTGTATTTTCGCTCTGCTGCACACTACATGTACGTACACATGGCAAGTTGAATGCTGCATGTAATTAAATGCATGTACATGACTTGTACGACATGTAGGCCTACTATGGTTTGAAAATAGCCTTGCACCCATACAGAAAATACAAATTGACGGTTTGACTTACTTCTTTTTGACTACAGGTTTTGGGCCAGTATTTCAGCAACCCTTTGGTGACCTGCATTAACAAAAAGATGAAAAACAATGGATAAATGGACAAATAGACATATTCAGATCCACAAGCAGTATTATTTCTGCAAGTGGAACAACTCGAACCGAAATGCTGTGAATTCCTGATAAAAATATCTAGAGTACAGTTAAGTAAATACCGCATCGCCACAACATCTCATAAACCGTCTTTGGTCTAACTCGGCCATATTTGGACACTCAGTTTTGCAGTTTAGAAAAAAAGAGGACCCCACAACAATTTTTTTTCAATTTCCGAAGTAATTAAATATTATGATATTTTTCGTTTGTCCCATATTTAGTTATTTCATTTCCATGGTGACTAGGCACCATACCAAATATCGCATTAATTAAGTAAATGTTTGTGTGTTGCTTTTAAAAATACATTACGTAAAACCTTTGTGCGACCAATGAATAGACCGATCCAGTAAGCTCCGCCCATTTAGAAATTGCCTAGCAACATGCCACACGTGAGGCACGCGTGCACGTACAACACGCCTGCAATGCGCGTAACGCGCGCCATCGAACAAAAACATCTCGACACACATCTAAAACGAAGTGAATGCACAACTCAGCAAAACGACAAGCTAATTTTTGTAAGTTTTTCACGTTTACACAAAAACACATTTATGAAGGGATTAAAAGTAGGTTAGGATAGTCTTATACAATCGGTTTTAAACCCGCTAGCCTCCTCTGCGCTGATAAAAATGATGTTTATGGTGTTTTTGCGTCACTCGTGCTGCATTTGCCGTTGCTCTGTGCACAAAATTGAGGACTCAGGTAACCAAAATGGAGATCCACTTGAACCTGAGGTTGTGATTGGTCAATTCCAAAATGAGCGGAGCTTACTGGATCGGTCTATTGCTCTGTTTTTTAAAGGGAGTGGTTATTTTGGCAATCGAGGACAAATAAAGAGATACATGTACAATAAAACTGACCTGTTCCGTGAGCGTCGCATCTTTCTCTAGAAACTGCACTACACAATACGCCAGCTGTAAAACAAGAAATAAAGGTGATTTTTGTCAAGAAGTTTTGGCAAGTTGCTTCTAGGCTTCTGCTGTAGCTGAATGGCATCTGAGATCGTAGTATACACTTCTGACATGCAGGTTCTACTCGGACTGATAGATTTTTGTTTTTGTCTTTTATATTTTATTGCCGTTTGAAAATGTTCATATTGCATTTTTACTGTAAATATTATTGTACAATATTTGGTATGCATATTTTCCAGACAATACCTTTGTCTGGTCTCAAAATAAAGGAAATAAGTTTCAGTTGTTCTGAAGAGATAACTTAGGCCCAAAAAGGGTTACAAATAGTGTGACAACATGCCTTTGTGTACAAATTTCCAATATACCACTATGAGCAACCAACAATGGAAATTAGGCACACACCATTGTTAATAACAATGGCTTGTGCTTAATTTCCATTGTTAGTTGCTCATAGTGTACGCTCGTAACTGGAACGGCCTAGAATGTAAGTGTCCGTCCCGGTTACAAGCGTAAATTGGAAATTTGTACACAGGGTTTTTAGAGAGGCATGTTGTCGCACTATTTGTAACCCTTTTTGGGCCTAGGTTATCTCTTCAGAACAACTTAAACCTATTTATTTTATTTTGAGACCAGACAAAGGTATTTCCTCGAAAATATGGTCTGTGTTGCCAAAATGCCCCCTTTACTGTGGAAAGACCCACATGTACCGGTATATCACCACCTCTTGTGGTAAGGCTGACTGTAACAGCCTCTGCAAGAGCCACTATTAAAGGGGCTATGTCACGGTTTGCGCATGCGCTGCAAAACTTGAAAAAGTGTGGCGAACGTTTTCAAGTTTTGTCGCCAGGTTTTGCATATCCTATTCAATCTTTGCCATCCCTTATAATTCTTTAGTAATTTTGGCAGTGGTGTACTTGTCAACGTCCAGGATGTCCCGATGCATTACTTTTTACTTGGAATCGCACTGTTTGCCGTATTTTTAAGCCGCCAAACATTGACATCACCGTGTGTGCGGCCGTCGTTAAAAAATAAACTCGACAAAACATGACAGAAACGGCATCGAATGATATGAATGACATGGTTGGATACAGCAATTTACTTAACCTTGTTTTCCATCAAAACTGACATGCTTATTTGGTCCCGACAGCAAATTTACAGCATACCTTCTGTCCTTGGAAAGACACAGTTGCCGCCACCGCTGTACGATTTTGTTTTGATCGAGCAATCGTGCGCGCGCGATGCCAAATCGAACAAATGCGCGCACACGATGCACAATGTAGTTGAATTCTGCGTATTGTAAACACTCATGAACAAACACACTGCCCATGCTGGACGTGCTAAGTACACGATGTACACAACTTTAGCACACGCACTATTGCACTACATTTATCTGAGCCCGCACGTATGTCAAAATATATAAAGATTTGGCGCATGCGCAAACCGTGACATAGCCCCTTTAAGGTAGGATGGGCCACTCTGCCTACGTAAGAAAGCCTTTCTATTAGCTTCTGAACTTTTAGGGCAGTTCGAGAGATGCGTGGATGCAGTGGTCAGCTCATATCCTACTGTACATGTACACGGGTTCAATCAAGTTGATAACACAACAGCGGTTTTCTGAAATAACTGCAGGATTCTCCCAGGAACATTTCATTGCTGTGGGTATTACTTTGTTCAAACAGGTCCACTTGGACCTGGACAAAATCACTGAAGTGAAACAGTCTTGAAAGTTATTCCAAAGTGATTGGTCGATCAGTGCCTTGTTATCCACAAGTTCACTGTATTCAACAAACTTCTGTTCTGATCAGGAGTTTATACTGTATTATAATTGGTTTATTATTATTATTATTATTATTTCTTTCTGGTATTCATACCAAGGATTCCTCAATAGTGCTCATTGCACTGTCACTCGTAAGCGTGAGGAAACCCATGAAGAATTAGAATTAGAAATGGCCAGAGACACCGGGGAATCCCCTTGCTCTTCACAAAAGAATGCTCTGGGATCTTTAGAGTGCGTTACCATTACCTAACAAACTGGACCAACGGCTTTACATCCCTTCCGAAGGATGGAGCAAGTGTGGTTAAGTGACTTGCCCAAGGGCACAGGTACCGCAGCCGGATTCGAACCCGCAACCCCAAGTTTTCACCCATGATTGCGAGTCAATGGCCCTAACCACTCGGCCACAGTACCATCCATTTGTTTGTTTTTTTGGAGAGTATAAAATAGCTAAACACAAAACATTGACATATATTCAAAGGTTTTTGTAAACTTAGTGGGAAAAACTACCCCATGCGTTTGTATTTCACTGTGATTGACCTTCATACTAAAATGCAAATCGTTTTATATCTGCTTGAATCAATAGTTAAGTGCACAGATTCAGTGCTTGGATACACACAATCCATCATACCCCGACCAGCCATGGCTTATTGCAATTCACTCATCGCCACGTTCAATCAAAATGTTAATCTGAAATCGTTGATTGTGGGCCATTAATGAGACACAACCTCTGTGCAGTAATTGTGCAGATACGATACGTAAACCTGATATGTAAACCTGCCGTAAGTACTTAAGTACCCATGGGCTATACGCAAATTTATGAAATACTGTGACTCGTGCAATGGACTGCTGTATGATATGTCCCATGCTGGCCATACTTATGCAGACGAGTGGAGGAAAAATGGTATTAAAATAAATTATGAAATCGTAAACCACTGCCCAACAGTATGTACATGTACAGGTATATTTAATTTTAAAGGAGGTTGTTCAGATTTTTTCAGAAAATGGATTCCGTTCTAACCTAACAATCATGTAAAAATACCTCTCCAAAATACTATCCATGTGAAGAAAACAGGAAATTTGCAATCTCCAATTTGGATGTGGAAGCAAAAAGGTTGGTGTAATATCTGCACTGCTTTATGGAACGGATAAATAAAGCGGGCCTCCCACTGTGCAATTTTTGCCACGAATTTCCAACGATTAGGTACGATTGTGTATAGAGTCTGTACACAATGTAGATAGTCACCAGATCGTACCTAATTCGTGACAAAAATCGCACAGTGGGAGGCCGGCCGCTTTAGTTTACAAAACATCAGTGTTTTTTTACGATATCCTTGAAAATATATGGATTGAGAGCACAAAATTTCAGAATGCTAAATATGGTATCAAAATCACAACACCAATAAGAAAACGGGAAGCTCAAAAATGTGATCTGGACACGCTCCTTTAAAGGAGGTTGCTCAAATATTGTGTCAGAAAAGCAGAGATGTAAATATTTCCGTTGGAATTAACTTACGCGTACATTGTATAATGTATATACGTACATTATGTCTAAATTTCAAAAGTGAACACTTATGCCTATCCGTTTAAAGCAACCCAACTTTCCTGACCTGTTCAGAATTTCTGCTCACAATCTGATTAGCTACTGCTGTATGCACATAATTAAATGATTCGCTAGAACGATCTCGTGAACCAACAGCCCTGGAGTTCAAAGGTTAAACTCACCTGCGCGTGATAGAGACCCAGGCATTTGACCTTGTGTAAAGGGATGAGCACCTTGATGAGAAATAGCTTGTGCTCGTTCTTCAGTGGCAAAGCAAAACCATTTATTATACTGCAGGGGGAGACAGACGATAAGACCACACAAACAAATGTTAATTAATGCTCGGCAGAAAACAGAATCAAGTTGACAAAAATGAGATTTTATTATTATGTGACCCTCTAGCACGGCTCGTTACTCCTATTTTTGTGGATTTACCACTTTTAAGAATAGGTCACAGGTTTTGTGAAAAATTGCCTTGTTTTGTGAATTTTCAAGCTCATTAATTTTATAAAACAACTTTTAAGAATAGGTCAAATTTTGAAAATTTTCGACCACTTTTGTGAACGCAATAATTCACATAATTTGTGACCGATTCAAAAAATTGTTAAATTTACAGAAACGGTTATTAAGACCCAATAGGCAATAATACATTGCAACCAGGTCAAAATTATGGAGATTCAGATCTTAGCATTAAAAGCTGTATTTCACTATCAGTGCAGTGTTTGTTGTTTTTTAATTCCCCAGTAAATAACTCAAAACTTGCTTTTAGTGTAGCATAATCCATGACCAAATCTCTCGGAAACATCCAAAAAATGTGTCAAAACAATGGTCACCATAGCAAAACAAACAGGATTGCCCAACGTTTTTGTTATCAAAATTTAGCTTAGGATTCTTTTTCAGGATCAGAGAGCCCAAAATCTCATTTTTCAGAAATTGAATTCTGTGACTACATGTAGTTTTGTGCTGGAGGATCACATATTACTGAGAAAATAGTTGTTTTCAATATGTCTACGGTACATGTCTTAAAGGGGCTGTTCTGTGTCATGGTTTGTTGATGTGGGTAATTCCAGAAATTTGGACAAACATTTCAGAGACTTTATAAGGGCTTGTGATGGTTCACGTATTCAAGTTGTTTGATTTCAAACACATGTTCTTCAAGCATCCTTGATAAAAGTGTAATTCCTGAAAAACTGAATGTAATACCATTCTCAATAAGTATGATACCGGGTAGGTGAAAAAATCCCTTAGTTTCTGACCGTTTTGATGTATACATTTATTAGGGAATAGCATTATAAACTAGTTTTCTCAGGAAAATGTACCCCCTTTTGCTGATATTGGGAAGGAATAGTATTAAAGTCAATGGTACAACTGCACAGCACATACATGTAATGCGCACGCGCAAATGAGAACAACGACAGTGCACCGGGCCGGGGCGCCTAGGGTGAAAAATTGTGTAAAAATCTACATAGCTATAATTTATCTAGATAGATGGCGCTATACAAGTGTGTATTATTATTATTTATTTCACATTCGACAAACATGATTTTCAGCCAAAAGTAAAGTGTCCCCCACAAAGAAATTCAGTACAAGCTTTAACGAGAAACTACTTCTTTCTGCAATGCAAAAAGCAAATTACATCCTGTTTTAAAAGAATTGCTTCTTTAATGTTTGCAAATCCATTTCAATTGAAGAAAAGGCCAGAAGGACGTTGAATTAATTCCTCAGTGTACACAGTCAGCATGTTCAATTGACCCTAGTCTTGTGGCAAGCCGAGTTATTCCGCATTGATTTGTCCCTTACCCCTCCAGCATCAACGCAAAATGCACGCACTAAGGCAACACACGGGCATTGTGGCCACTCACATGCTTTGATCAGTGAGCGTTCGTTATTGGATCACGTCAAGCACGAAGTCTGCGTTTTGGCTCCCCTCCGCATGAACTGTGTCAATTCCTCCAGGGGAGTTTTCTTTAACACACAATTTAATTTGAACAGGTTGAGGGGAGCAAAACTTGTTCACGATTGCATGTCGTTTTTATTTCCTAATTTCTCTTCCTTTTTTCCTGAAATGCATGCATACATGAGTGGGATACTGTACACTACATGCACATGAGCAGCAGAGTTTCCACTCAGTAGTGGATTGTATTAGCCACCTGACCTAAAACACTTGACAAATTATGCTTAGACGGACTTATATAGTCAGTGAACTTAGCCCCTTGCAATAAACCAGCGAGCATGTTAGGAATATTAAATCAAATAGGGTTTGTTAATTTTGCCCTTATCTAATGTAATATTAATTAGTACTGTATACATATACCCACTGCTTCCCTGAAAACTAGATAAGGCCCGTTTGCACTTGATTCGTCTTTGCTGAATCAAACTCCGCAATTTCCAAAAAGGCGAGTTGAAGCCGGCTAGGCGCTAAGTATAAACGCAATTTAAGTGACTTGAAAAAGGCGGATCAGACCCGGGTCTGATTCACCTTTTTCAAGTCACCTTTCGGGTAGGGTTGAACCCCGCAATTGAAAAAAGGTCACTTGTCGTGAATACAAATTCGGCAATTTGAGTGTCCTTAGGGCGGTGCCCGCCGTGTGGTAGATTTAATTGACCAATCTGGCACCAGTTCCGCAACACCTAACAACTCACGCATGCGCTGTAGTTACAATTAGCAGTGACTTTGGCGGGTTCTGAAGGCAAGTTGAAGCCGGATCAAGGTGTAGTGTAAACGCGGCAAATGTTCAGTTTTGTGGTCGCAATTGCTGGGTCTGTATCCACCTTTGCTGGTTCGAGTGTAAACACGGTGATAATGTGCTCAGCAGGGTTGTAGTTGAGTCTATCACAAGTCCAGAGCCGATAAAATAAAATAAAGTCCGTACCAAGTCCCGCACAAGTCCGTCAGAAGTCAAGTAACAAGAAGCAAAGGATGAACACGCACAAAAGAATGGCTTTGTTGGGGTTCATTTGAATAGCTTGTGACTTGAATTAAGACCCAGGAACTTGTGATTGACTCGACTACAACCCTGGTGCTCAGGTGGGACTCAAACCCACGACCTCCTGTATTCTAGCTAGATGTTTTAACCACTCAACCACTGAGCTGGCTGGTGTTCAATGGCTGGTTCAAATAATAATAGTAGCGGAAACTGCAACTGACGACAGAATGAGATTAGGTTTGAGTCAAGAAGAATGAATATCAATCAGGGTTTGTTTTGCCCTACGCGACATAACCTGGTTAGCATTGTATAGTATACACCGAGACACTGAGAAAAACTTTATAGCTCACTCAGGTGGGACTCGAACCCATGACCTGCATACTAGGCAGATGTGGGTCTTTGTGAAGATGTGTGAAATTTTTATGTATTTGTAAAAATGGCCTTTTCAAGTTAACAAAATTGTTTAAAGAAATTTTTGTGCAATTTTTAAATAATGTAGAATATTTAAAATAATTTACAAACGGTTAAACATGTCTTGGTATCATAGTCTTGAAAATATTCAAGAAAATTGTTTCACGACGTAAGGGGGACTCCAAGGCATTTTTCAACTCTTGGGATACATTTCAAGTCTTTTTGACAAGTTTCTTTCTGGAAAAGGTAAACTTTGCTGATTTTACCTGGCTGTAGAACCTGGACTTTAGCGATTCAAATTACATTATGACCGAAATTTGTCACATTTTGAGCGAAAGTTTCAAAATGTCACACTTGCACTTAGAAGATCACACTAGTTTATTGAATCGTTCTCGTTATGTTTTGGGTAGTATCAACAGATAAAGGTGGTGTTCGATTCATGAGGTCATATATTCTTTATATGCTGAGGGTAATCGTTCTCTGAAGTCCGGTAATTATACAAAATCAACTCCAGAAGTGTCACGACGTAAGGGGGACACTGTGTTCCGTTTTCATGGAATGACCCACGTCTTAACCACTCGACCATCAAGTTGGACAGTGTTGAATTGCCGGTTCAAATCATCTAGCAGCGGGAACCGCAACTGATGAGATAAGGCGATTTGGCTTGCATCCGGAGAATGATGTCAAGTGTGATGTCAATTGTGACGTCAATTGCCAGGGTAACTGAATCTAAACATTCACTGGTAATCTAAAACATCCATTGTTAAAGCACAGGCAAACAGTTCACTGGTTTTAGACCCAGTAACCTTGGCAACACACAAAAGGGTGGCGTTTTTACTTTTGTATTCTATTAAGGTACATGTACAGGGGTCGAAATTAACCTGAATTTCAAAATGGCACCGAGATGCAAACACTTTCTGGTTTAAGGTCATTGAGTGCAGAATGGATGGGATTGCTTTTTAATCGAACACTGGGGTATGTCTGGAGAGATCGGGATATAATTAAAAACTTATCTGAAAATATCTAAAGCGATCAGGAATACAATGTAGACTATGTAAGTTGACCTCGCGAACGTACAAGACCACTGTTATTTCCGGGCACAAGACCCTATCTCTTCAACGCACGTCACGAGCGAAATTATTGGATTATTTTGTTTACGCAGGTTTTTGTAAACTCAGACAGCCCAAAACGCGTATCTCTAAATAAAATCTTGCATTCCAATTGATGAAGTGGGGTATATAATCAAAAATAAGCAATCGAAATGTAAAAATTCACGATCTTTTCTGAGCTGACAAGTCAATCTTTGAAGATCGTAAACTACATGCAGCAAAAGATATGCAACACGCACAGCAGCCGACGTACGTAGGCCTACAGTGTACATACAGACCTCGCTAGCGATAGGCGAAACGCCATCTACCAAAAGTAGAGCTTGCAGACTTTTTTTTAGAGTGCCCAAGTTCGAAGCATTCATTTTCACATGAATCCACACTTGGGTCATCCATTCCAAATTGGATGAAGAATATGCTAGCAGAGAAATTTATTAAGGTCACGAAATTTTACTAAATTTTTATCTTTTTTAGAGATAATTATGCATGTATTATATATTGTAAAAAACCATTTTAGTTACCCGAATCACTTTCGGGTCGGTTGTAGACTTAAGATTAGACAGAAACATTTATATACAAAAAAAATAATCTCACCAGTGTTATAGGAATAGGCGTTTTAGTCGTGTTGTGCCCG
Source organism: Henricia sp. BOLD:AAB3569 (assembly GCA_037783545.1). NCBI lineage: Eukaryota > Metazoa > Echinodermata > Asteroidea > Spinulosida > Echinasteridae > Henricia > Henricia sp. BOLD:AAB3569. Next base: position 795,517 of record JBBELK010000822.1, on the reverse strand, counting down.
GAAGCTCAGATTTGACCTTTGCCGCGAGACTTACATAGTCTATTGTTTGTGGTAACCAGGAATTGTTCGCATCGAGTAAGAAATGTTTACTGTGGATTAGGCATCGTAGAATGTTTCCATGAGTCAGGAAATGTTTTCACTGGTCCATCGGACCAGCATTTTTGACAGATCTAGTGGTCCTTCTGATTTTTTACTGGTCTCGGACCACAGGACCAGTGCTAATTTCGACCCCTGATGTACATGTACATCGGTAAAACAAACCCTAGTTAACATCTGTTCCCCCAACGCAAGCAAAAATAGTGTGCATAGCAGAATGGGAATTAATGTCGCACTTATGAAATTATCAATGCATGAGAATGCATTAATAATGGCATTACAATCAGTTCTTCAGGAATTACACGTCCATCAAGGATGCTTGAAGAATACATGTTTAAAATCAAACAACTTGAATACGTGAAGCATTACAAGCCCTCAAAGTCTCTGAAATGTAAATCTGATTTTCTGGAATAGCCCAAACAAGACAAATTCCATAAAATTCATTGTAAATTCTAAGCACCAGGGCCCAATTTCATGGAACCCGCACAAAAAAATTGTTTAGCACAGAATTTCTTTGCTTTATTTTACAAATCTGGGTTGCCAGCCAAAATCGTATGTGATGTGTAATTTACTGATATTTTGCTCCTGTTCCTAAAAATACAATTTGACATACGGGGTGTTATGGCCGAGCGGTCTAGTGCGTCGAACTTAAGTTCCTGTGTTAGTACTAGAATGTAGGTTCGAATCCGGGCCGCGACGGGTTGTGGCACCTGTGCCCTTGAGCAAGGCACTCAACCACACTTGCTCCCATTCCTGTAATTGGCGGTTCTCCGCTGTTGGATATGGTGAATAAATAAATACAATTTTGGCTGGTAACTCATTTTACAGAGCAAAGAAATTCTGTGCTAAACAAATTTTTGTGCTAACAGGTTCCATGAAATTGGACCCTGAACATGTATGTATTACACACAGTAATTGAAAATGCGTGCAACCTCATGGTTTGTGCCACAGCCATGCTCAGCCACACAAATGTTTCCCATTAGACACGTCTGGGGCATTTACATGTACGTATGTAGATAGACGGCAGCTACATGTGATGATATTATGAGACTCACCTGCCAAGGATTTCTAGTAATTCACCTACTCCATTAAAGTGCTCCGTTTCATAAATAAACCTGTATAAATTGAGAAGAAACAAACATTTAAATGCTAAATATAGATTGTAATATACATACGGTAATATGGAATTTCTTTGGGGGGCGGGGAAGGGGGTACGGTAGTTAAGGATAAACCATAAACTACATGTGACCTGCTCTGGAAAAGGGTAGTATAAGTCGTGCAGCCTAGGTCGAGTTTTCGCGACCATAAGTAGAAATCTGTGGCAGATCCACGCTCATTAAAATACAAAAACACAATAGAAATTCCTGACAGTGTCCAGATACCGCCTGGAATGTCCGTGCTCTGCTTGGAATTTCCATTGTGTTTTGGTACATGTGTTTTAATGAGCGTGGATCCGCCACAGATTTCTACTTATGGTCGCGAAAACTCGACCTAGCCTGCGCGACTTATACTACCTTTTTCCAGAGTGGGTAACATATGATATAAATAATTTGTCAGATTATGATGCGCAGATGGACAATTAATAAAAGATAGATTACAGTTATTTTTGTTTGTGATTGAAATGAATATGTGGATGATAAAAACCAACCTGTGTATAGGCTCGTATCGAATAGCTGCCATCTTGTAGGGCAGTTTCTTAGTTTCTTGGGGAAATGCATAGTTGCATAATTTTGTGCTAACATTGTTGACCAATTTAAATGTCAAAAGTTACACCTACAAGATGGCAACTATTTGATATGTTAACCATGTTAACATTTTTTTTTTTGAGACGATATCCTTGGAAATATGTGGATTGGGAGCGCGAAATTTCAGAATGGTAATGAGAAAAAATATCACAAATGACATACAAGCTTAAAACTAACCTGAGGAAGATGTGGTTGATCTGTTTGCGTATGAAGGCGCGTAGGCCAAGGAACTTGCCGTAAATGCGGTGAAGCACTGTCTTTAAGAAGTCTCTCTCCCTGGGGTCTTCACTGTCAAACAGCTCCAGTAGCTAGTGGAGAAAAGAGTCGAACAAACAAACAATTTAAAAGTTAAATTACTGCATTTAAAAAATGACATTCCATATGAACCTGTGTGTCTTCCAAATAAACAGAGAAATAATATAGGTGGGTATTAATATTAATATACCGGTATTAAAGAATACAAAAATGAAGTCCATTTAAACCTAACTTTCCAAATAAAACAACAAATTTTCCACAAAATAAATGTATAATTTGCAACTCCATAAAATGCAATTCTTTACTCAAAATGAATTTTCAGTCACAAAGGTGTCAAGGTCAGGGTCAAGGTCAAAGTAAAGTCAAAAGGTCATTACAATTTATCATATTCCACTCCTTACTTCGATCAGTTGCGCATCCATGCAACACCGAAGAAAATTTGGGTTTGTAAGGAAAACCTGATGGAGTATACCACTGTGCTTTATGGGCGAGAGCGGAGTAACGTCAGCCAGTGAAAAGATCCATTGTTTTTTACCAGGCGTGCGAATTGCATGCATATAGCAACCGAGTCTGCACTCTAAGCTAGTGGCCTATTCACTTTTAAGTGAATGACACTGGGAACAAGATGATGCACTACACTACTCAGAGCTCCCAGATGTCCGCCCTCACCCATAGCTCAGCTGGTAGAGCATCTACATGTACCTGGTAAATCAGAGGTCTCAGGTTCGAATCCCAATAAGGCCCATTCCAATTTTTCATGTTTTACCTGATAAAGCCTAATGGCATCTGTATGTATGTAATTGATTTTCATACTGTTTTACACTACAGAGAAACTTGTGCATAGTGGCCACCCAAGGGACCAAGCAAAAGTGGCCACTATAGTGGCCTTTATATGCAGGTGTACACACACATGTACATGAATGTACATGTATGTGCATATGTGCAATGTATATACCATGGACATCAAGAAAAGTTCTGCAATTTAGCTAAATTCAAGTGTACAATGTACCTGGACAAATATTTTTCCTTCTCTAAAAGTTCAAGAGAATAATCTTTGAAATTCATAAATACTCGCTCATTCAAAGACATTGTATACATGGATTAACAAGAGACGCAGGTACGTATTGGCAGGAGTACCGGGTATAATTCCGAAAGAATACCTCACCTAGCCACACTAGTGCTTGAGACCCCATGCACAACTTACAGGACAAGTAAGTTTTCCCAAGACTAATAAAATTGTGAACTTGTTCATCTTAAATATATATTTTTATCATCAAAGTAGCATTCTTACATAATGTACATGTAACCGGATTTTTCAGAAAGAATTGGGAAGTTGACCTTTGCCTCATGACAATTAAGCTGAAAAATGTTTTTTTTTCTTTTTCTCTCTCCAAACAGTTTAGAAATTGCAACAGTCTCGTGGAAAATAGTAATGGTCAACTTTCTAATTCTTACCTGGGTGATATGCATTTATTTCCCATGCAGAACTATGTAAATCACATCCGAAGTTAAGAACTTTGGAGCTGTGAAATATTTCCCGATGCGACGCCCGATTCCATTGCGATGTTTTTCATACCACTTCTGGCTACAATTGGCTTTATGACATAAATTTTCGTCTCTAAGAATAAATCTTGACATGATCTTTTCATGACATCAACTGCACAATGCAATATTATGTTCAATAATTGCTCCAACAAAATCGATCGAAGAAAGAGGAAACAACATTTACCGATCGTGATAAAAATAGAACACATGGTTTCTTAGTCTGAGCCCAATACTATTTTATGCAATGCTTTAATGCATGGAAAATGGGAACTAGACATATGCCTAATCAAAAGAAAACAACAGAGTGCGCCCTTCATTTTTACAGTGGCCACATTACCACGGATGTATTTGCCATACACTGTGCACACAAAAACCTTGGCCGTTGGCCGCGTTATAGAGGGGCCGTTTTATCAAGGTGCGTCAATGGTTATTTTACACAGCAGTCGTTCGGGACCGAACAGTCTTGGCCGGTTTAGGCAAGTGGCCGTTTTATAGAGGTGGCCGGAAGAGCAAGTTTTGCTGTATAAACAATACGCTGCATAATGTACATGCATGCATACGTAGAAAACAAATGTGGACATACCCGGTACTTCAAAGCGTGACACAGCCCTTTAATATGCAGCACAGCACGCGATCAAAACAAGCGATCAAAACAAGATATTCCACGTTAAATTGTTTTTCACTCGAACAAACAAATTAATTTGGGTACATTCTAAGTGAATTCATTAATTCTTAATTTACATCTACAAGGTCATTTATCTTCAGATATCCAGTGAAAACACTACGTGTATTGTTTGTGCATCACTGTCTGATTATTGAAGGACATGGGATCTGTAAAATTAAGATTGGCAAGCATGTATACATTGTACATGTACATGTCTTTCCACAGTAAAGGGGGCATTTTGGCAACACAGACCATATTTTCGAGGAAATACCTTTGTCTGGTCTCAAAATAAAAGAAATCAGTTTCAGTTGTTTTGAAGAGATAACTTGGGCCCAAAAATGGTTACAAATAGTTTGACAACATGCCTTTCTAAAAATCCTTTTTAACAAATTTTCAATATACATGTACAGTATGTCGTAACCGGGACGTCTAAAATTTTGTGGGGTGTTATGGCCGAGCGGTCTAGTGCGTTGAACTTAAGTTCCTGTGCTAGTACTAGAATGTAGGTTCGATTCCTGGCCGTGACGGGTTGTGGCACCTGTGCCCTTGAGCAAGGCACTCAACCACACTTGCTTCCATTCCTGTAATTGGCGGTCCCTCCGCTGTTGGATGTGGTAAATAAATAAATAAATAAATAAACAAATAAATAAATAAATAAATAAATAAATAAATAACAAGTTTCCCTTGGTTACCGGCATTTGGACAAACAAAGAAACATATTTCAAAATATCCACATAATGTACACACTGTACGTGTATGATCGAAGGGAATGTTGAACTTCACTGAATATTCTTTGTTGTTGTACATGTACATGTATACATGTGCACAATTAATGTTAATTGCTAAGTTTTACTAAGGAAATAAAAATGGGTTTGGCCAGTCTTAAACATACGTTTAAAACAGGCTACATGTAGGGGCCTGGACGAGTGATAATGGCCTGAGCCGCCATTATCAGCATGTTACACTACTCCGTCATGTTTTACTACGGTACTTGCAACTTCCACACGGTTACTACATGTACATGTAGGTGACGTCATTACACCGAGCCTTACACCAGCAGAGACCCTGCCGCGAGCTCAGGCAGTGGTGGCTGCCACCGGGGCAGACGTGTACGTATCACGTGATGGCAAAAAGAACGCCCTAGTGCAAGTTGGTGTTACACGGTGTAAGTTTCTTGAATGCCACTAGTGTATGTTTTGTCGTCCATGCTTGTATTGCATAGTTGAATAAGGTTTATAAATCGTGCACTACTGCATTACAGCAAGACGTCCTACATGGAGCCAATCCCAAATGCATGAGCACTGCTCGAGGGCTACAATATGCACACAGCAGATCCCTGCATCCCCCCATGAGTCTTAAAGTGGGACTCAGAGCTTGAAATGTCAAAAAGGTCTCCTCAAAATTCAGATTCAATGAGATGAATCAATTGTTCATTATTGACAACCAACACCACATACTTAAAGGTAATGTAGAATACATGATTGGTATCTCGAAGAATCAGAAATTTTCACAGATTTAGACATAACTTACACAATATAAACATGATGACGGTAGAAAACTTCCCCTGAAATGGTTTTGTATACGCTATATAGTCTTTGAGAAATGAGCAAAACAATTATTTTTCGTCTCACGAGACGTAAATTAATTTTGCCCCAAAACCACCTCTTCTTGTTGGAAAAAAATGTCCTACGAACACTATGTACATACCGTATTTTCCAATTTGTACACAAAGGATACGGACGAGAGAATCTCTCAGATTTTCGCGGCGATAAATAATATACTAAGAAAAAAACAGCTAACTATTGAGGGCGCTAAAGACACCAAAATGTTGCGTTTGAGTTGCTTCCTCGAGTCAGCGCTGACCTGAGGGATCATGCAAGGTGTGATGAGTCAGGGAAAACAAGGAAACGAGGTTAAACACGTGTCGACCCATATCGAACGCCACCTGTATTTACAAACACATGATACATAATACATCGCGACGGCTGGTAAAGTGTATAGCCCAACATTTGTCTCTTTTGTTAATTTTAACATTTCTAGGTAATTACGTGACATTTTGAAGAAATAAATTTCCACAACGACCATTGAAAAATTATTGTCAAGGATGCTAGATCGCTACATTATGTAAACAGTAAGCCGGTGTGTCCCTTTAAAGGTTTTCAGAAGCATTGATGTGCATCTACTTATTCATTGTATGTACGTGTAGTTGACATTTCTGCAGGCTAGTTTTATACCAACATTCTTCATCTTGCAAATGATATTTTAAGCTTTTAAAGTCCATTTCTGCTGTAATTTTGGAGGCTTGGCAAAGGAAAACCTGTATTCGATGGAGTATAAATTACATGCAAATGATATGCAAACCTTTTTCCATTGCATTCCCTTAAAGGCCCATTGTATCATTTGCAATAACCCAATTTTGTTTTTCATGAGTTAACACAAAAAAGTCTTACTCAAAGTGTTAATAGCAATGGTAACAAACACCACATGAATTTATTTCTGTCAAAAATGGTGTTTCATGTTGGAAATTGACAACCGAAGATGGTTTTCTAAAAAATATCCGTGCACAGGACTTTTTTGCCATTCACTTGTACACAAAATCGATATACAGTGAAGCTTAGTGGCCACCATCTTGATGACAAGTAAACTTTTAGATAACAATTTGGACATTTTTCTCGAGGGTAATTACCAATCCTGTATATTATTACCGGTACCTTTAACTTGGGTTTTTCTCCTCAACTCGTGAAGTAAATTTTTGAGTCAATTTTGAGCATATGGAATAAAAATTTCAGTATAATTAATACTGGCAACTGATTGAGATTAGGCCAAACAAAATAAATGGTGTGTTTACGGTAACCCGACCTACCTGGAATTTTTGAGGCCAAATTACCAACCTCAAACTTTTTATTGCCAATTTTCAAAGTGATAATTTTAAATGAACACTAGCTATTTGCAATAATTTTGCAACGAACATAACATTTTCTGCACTTGTACATGAACATGGTTAATAGTGTTAATAGTGAGTTTCAAACAATGCAAAACAACACGCAAATGCATGAACTGAAATGTAAAAAAAAATAACAAAATAAAATTATTTTCCTACCTACCTACCTGGATTTTATTTAGGCCGTTACCGTAAACGCACCATTTATTTCGTTTGGCCTTAACACAGATGATTACGGTACTTATGTACTATCGTATTAAAATGTACACATGTACTATCGTATAATCCTGCAATTTATATTGTCAATTTGAGCTTTTTCAATTTCATGTACCATATATTTTGGGTGAGACCTTACTGGCCTACAGTACGCCTTCAACCTATCACTATAGAAACCAAATATTCACGAGGGCCATAGATACAGTACCACAACGATTGAATGAAATAATTAAATACCCCAGTGTGTATACATACATACTGTGCACATACAAGTGGATGAGTTCGATTTTGCAAACCAACATGACCTTTATTCCCCCTAGCCCAACACTCAAATTGAGCAGTGTTAAATTGGCAATTAGCAGGAGACCTTATGAGCAGGTGAGAGCCTCATGAAAACACAACGTGTGGGGAGACAGGTAGACACACGGTTTCCTGTTTCTATCAATGGGTAAAGTTCAAAGTGTTTAAGGTCTTGGAACATGATCTGTGCAGCAAATACTGTAACACATTCACCGTACAAATTTAATTTTGTTTCAAAAATAGAATAATACATTCACAGATTATAAACACAAGTGATGACGGGTGGTATACAAATGTGTTTATGTTCCCATTTGTTTCGTTAACCCGGAGTTTAGCAAAACCCTCGGCGAACTTGCCCCGGGATAGCGCAGTGTGGTTTCCTACTAGACGCAGGCTTATCTGTATACAGGGACTAGAGGAACGAAAATCTGCAAAATTAGCTTCGACGGAAAGTGTTTTCATAATTCAGTGATTTTCAGTGCATTCTTTCACTCAAAATTTCTTCCACACTGCAATCACGCGCAAAGAGGCTCAGTGTGAATTTGTGTGTGCGAAGAGGGAATTGTGCGCTTCATGGATGTGCTCTGTTCGATTTAACAACACCACGAAATGCACAGTCCATGCACTGAAAAAAGCTGCGTCGCAGCTATGTCGGATGTGTACAGGGAATGTGCCTGGGAAAGGTCTAAACATTCATCAAAACCCTATTTAAAAGTTATTTGGTGGATTAAAATCGACATTTTTCAATCCAGACATCCCTCATCCCAGGCCGAAATCGATCAAGGCGGTCCCCAAATTGAGTTTTAAATTGTTGACCCTTACATGTATGTCATTTGACACTTATTTTGTTCAAAGCAAGATTATTTCATCCTAGGGCGAGTTCATCCCAGTCTTCTTCTTCTTACGTATGCTTCTACCTATCGCTCAAAATTGACGAATACAGTTCTTGAGCCAGTCCACTGAGGCGCTATCCAGCATCTGATGAAGACCTGTACCGTCACTCCATTGGGAGGTTTGTGGACCGGGCAGTCCGACCGGGCAGTTCATCCCAGTGATAAGGATGAACAGATCACACAGTGTGCATTACTATGCCAATATACAAGGAAGTCAATGCAAAATTATCATTCTTAGCCCAGTTCAGACAAAATGGCGGTGCCCATACTACAAAACATCGCTGCAATTAACATTCTTTCAATAAGTATCAAAATGTCCAAATTGCAGTTAGATAATCACACTCTGCAGTTCATAAAAACTTTTCTTACGTTTTGGGCAACATCAACAGATATGAGGCCATATAATATTTATATGCCAAGGGTAATCATCCTTTGAAACCTAGTATTTGTAATTTTAAACAAATGAACTCCAGAAGTGACACATTGTCAGGGGGGACACTATGTCTCATTTCCATGGAATTGACCCACTTTAAAAAAATAAGATGTAAAAGATACTATAGGGCAATTCCACAAAATTTGCAATTGGGTAATTCCCAAAATTGGGGGTCCAAAAGTGTGAAATGCTTTTTAAGATTTCCAAGTGTTTTTAGTGATTGAAAGTGGTTTCCCAGTAGAAAATAATTATTTTTATTTCAAAAAATGCCACTTAAATTTAATGTTTGTGTGTAGATATGACACTAAGGTTAATGCAAACTCAACATGTACAGCTAATTTTCATTGGTGTAGGTAACCCGGGACACCAAACTTCTATTCATAATTCAATACCATGGAACAAATTATAAGCCTTTGTGGTCTTTTGTTTTGAATATTTTTCAGGAATCAGAGAACAAAATATTCAAGAAAATGATGCTGCCCCCTATAATCACAGGCCATACCGGTAGTCTATTACTGAGAATTTGTGGTCATAAGTGGTGATTTTTGAAGCAGAGAGTGTCATACGTAACTGGGACACCAACAATTTTTGACCCTTAATTTTGGAAATTACCCAATTATAAATTTGCGTATAAACTGACCCTAAATGATAGCATTGTGTTGAATTGTTGTGGAAAATGTACTACAAATTTATTTTCGTGTGGGAAATGTTATACATTTTGTAGGCATGGGACAGCTGTAACGTGACTAACTGTAACATTACTAACCATGATTTTTCAATAGTTCTTGAAACTGGTAAGAGTACGGTGGGTGTGACTTCTCATACACAGAAATACACGCCAGTAAACATACAATGAAATAAATATGATGGTTTGTTTCAGTTGTGTCCCATTTGAGGAAACGTTTTGTTTGAAGACATGCATTTTGTCCCATGTCCTATTTTTGTAATGTTGCTAACCGTGATTAAATTTGTTATTACTATTCACAAACTGGGGCTAAATGATTTTAGTTATTACTGTCTAGTAGATGTTGGTAAGATGCATTGATGGTACCAAAATGGAGAACTGACAGGCTTGCGTGTTGATATAACAGAGGATTGAACTCCAGTAAATTGCTAAATATGTAACGTTACTAACCGTGGAATTGCCCTAAGTACATGTACTGTACTCAAAAGTAACAGTCGAGTACATTTCACAATCTGACAGTTCAAATTTTTCTGTAACTTTTGAATATCCAAATTAAAATATCGACAAATCTACTTTTATCGTTTTACAAATTTTACTACGGAGAAAACCCATGGTTCTCTGTGTGGTTTTATGTAAGCGAAATACTCGACCCCAAAACTTACATAATTTTTTTTAGCGACGCATAAATTCTGGTGTGCAGTTACGTATACATTGTACAATGTACATGTACTTCTACATGTCCAATAATTAAAAATAAAATGTCCTAAATTTACGGCTTCTTTACAGGAAGTCCCGGCACCTTAGCGACTGAAACCATATGCGCACTGCACTAATTCTTCCACTTAGCGGAGGCTAACGACACATTAAAACACATCCCAGCACTCGGTGGAACTCTCAAATTAGATGAGTTCTTTGCTTGTGGACTCAGCGAAATCCACAGGGATAGTACGGACCTGCTGGAAATTGAATCAATTACAATGGTTCCCGCAATGTGTGAGTGTGTCAAGGGGGAGAAATCTGTCACAGGGAAGTATAATAGAGACTTGGAAAGGAAAGGTTGGCTGCACAGTTGTATAACAGTCCAAGTGGCCAAAAGATCCTAATTGCTTGATCACATCTGACAGAAATTTCAACTGAAATATGAAACTGGTCAATTTAAAATCCTCAGGGATACACCATATTCCACGTGATTAAGCGATGTGTATGAAAATTGTACATTTGCCTGCATGTGCGGGTTTCTGTATTCAAATGGGGGACGTTTAACAATAGAAACAATAGGGTTCGCAATTGCCAAGGACGTCCGCGAGTTGGAATCGTGTACAAAACAAATTAGAGCAGTCGCCAACAAAAAACTAAGTCCAAACAAAAGAGGGACAATGGGACACCTAGTGTTGTACCCACCTTCCACCGCGGACGTCCCATTGTTCCTCTTTTGTTTTCTTTTTTCGACTGCTTTAATTTGTTTTGTACATGATTCTAAATCGCGGACGTCCTTGGCAATCGAGGACCCTATTGTTTCTATTGTTAAATGTCCTCCATTTAAATACAGAAACCCGCACAAGACTACATTGCATGCACTTAAAGGCACAGGCTCGTCACCAATGCGCGCCCGCCAAATTCGTGCTCGAAAGACGCAGCTCCATGCCTTTGCTATGGAGCTGCGTATTGCGTGGCACACATTTGGTGGGCGCGCATTGCTGACGAGCCTGTGCCTTTAAATAATGTTGAGGATATGCTGAACTTGTAAAATAATGTGAATTGCTAAATTTTATAAAAAGTTTAAGTTATTTCTTATAGATTTTTGTAAATAAGATACATTTGTAGAATAAATGGGTCATTCCATGTCAATTCAACGAGCTTTTGGACCTGACCCTCACAGATTGAAATGAAATTTAGTGTGCTGATTGGACTCCTTGAGAAACCCCGAGAACTAAAATTTTATGTTATTTGGTCAATTAATTTTTGAGATACGGGTCAGCGAACTTTTGACTAATTAGCATGACCTGCTATGTTTGGACAGTTTATCTCTAAAAGTAATGGACCTAGAGAGATAAACATTACATCGAACCGCGAACAATCTGCTTAACGGCAGACGCCCTTCCAATTGAGCTATGAAGCCAACTGGTAGTCTCGAAAGACGGTATTGCAGTTGTTCCTCAGTGATTGGGATTGGCTCATGAAAATTCGTCCACAAATGGACATTCGTCCAAGTCCACAGCTGTATCAAAAATGTCATGATTTTAAATTGCATAAACTCTTGCTTCATTAACTACCGGTAAATTTGTGAAGTGCAAATATTAAACGCAACATCAATAGGTAATATGCGACATTAATGGTGCAATTCATAGAGATCACCCTTAAAGACCCTGTAGATGATCTGTTTTTGAGCGATTCTGCGAATAAAACCATTATTAATCAAAAGAAAGACATCAACAAACTCATCCGAAGAAATTTAAGCTTTGTCAAATGTACCACGTTTAAAAAAAACATGAAAATCCACACGCGTTTTCCTAGTCTTGGCGGGGTGTTTCAAATATTTGTTCTCAGTTGATCGGGTACTATGTGGCTTGAGTCATGCATTCTTTACGGATTATTTTCTGGTAAAAATTATAATTTTGAGCGGAAACCTTTCATTGGGTAGTTGCTATTAATTCAATCTTTACTTTCAGAACTTTTCCCCTGTAAACTCGTCGATTACTTTTGGGGGTCATTGCAAATGATCCACTGGGCCTTTAAGTGGTGAAAATGTGAGATGCCGCTCTGCTAATTGTTTTACCCTTGCAAAATTTATTAATGACAACAAGTCAAATTCTTATGAATTACCTCCGATGTCATTTTGAATTCACATGATTAACTCTAATTTTTCAAAAGACCGTACATGCAACAGCGCATGAAATTATTTTGTCTAATACAAGGCCTTGAATGAAATGTACCATACAACTATTTATTTATTATTAATGGTTTATTTGGGTTTGTTTCATTCTTCAATGACGCTCTTATCCAAAGGGCAAGGCTGAAGTACAGTACAGTCGAGCCTCAATAATAAAGGAAAGGAATGGAAAGGGCATGCGCTTTGCTGCGGGCACTCATCTCCCGACTCCTTGGCTTTTGAGCCTGCATTTAACCCAGTGATAGAGCCGACTACTGCTCAGGTCTGCAGTTTCTTTCCCCAGTGGACCACCAGTGCAAGCACCCACCAGTGCAAGCACCCAGTGCAGGCACCCATTAACGACTGGGTGGCCAGGGCCCGCTGCACCAGCTGACGCTGGTGGCAATGTACCCGGTACAGCTAAGAGCAAGTTCGGGCGGGCGACTATAGTTAACTAGACTAACCTACCCCCGGGGCTTGGTTCCTCTAGTCAGACTAGCTAGTCAAACCACGCACCGTTCGGGTGGCATCTACATCCAATCGTCGCCCGCCCGAACTTGCTCCTAGATGTTATCCGAACGCTGCGTGGTTCGACTAGCTAGTCTGACTTGAGGAACCAAGCTCCGGGGGTAGGTTATTCCAGTTAACTATAGTCGCCCGCCCGAACTTGTTTTAAGTTTTCCGGACCAATGGAAAAGCCTGAGTCCGCTTCGAGGTTCGAACCCACAACCCTCCGATTGCAAGCCCGACGCTCTACCGCTCAATAATAAGACCACTGTTTATACAAGATTCCGATTTTAGTCGGATCTGTCTTGTCAACTCGTGAAGTAAAATTTTGGTTAACTGCAAATGATGTATTGGGGCTTTAAATTACTGATTTAGCAAGCGACATCCTTCTTGAAATGACAAGACTGCTACACTGCTTAGCAACTAAAGGTAATCAACTAATCAAATTTGGCTGCTGCCGAGATTATGGTATGTAATACACAACTTTCTGCTAAGCAGCAGTTTTAACTAAGCAGCTTCATAAATTCAGACTCGAGATCAAGTGAAACTGCTTACCTGCATAACAAATTTTTGGTCGATGTATTTCTTGGCTATGCTCGGTTGGAACTCTGGTGACTCGAGAAACCTTAGGAAAAATTCGTAGACAATCTGAAAATTTTCCAAGTTGAAAGAAACAAAATATCACAATTAGCTCAATATGAAATATGGCTGGCAGTTTCATTAAAATACAATGGAAAAACTGCTCTTGGTTGGCGAATGAAATATCAGTATGCACAACCACTGCAATAGACCGATCCAGTAAGCTCCGCCCATTTAGCAATTGCCTAGCAACATGCCACACATGTGAGGCAGGTGTGCAGTAGAGTCGCGTGGCCGCACTGTGCGTCAGCGGCCACGCCGTGCGTCAGCGTCTGCGCCGTGCGTCAGTGCCCATTGAAACACAAACATGCACACAGAAACTGCACGCTCCACGCTCGAAAGCAAAATGTGCACTTAAGTATTCGGTCGTGTGCGTGCACGTACAACACGCCTGCATTACGCGTAACGCGCGCGATCGAACAAAAACAACTCTACACACATCTAGAACGCAGTGAATGCACAACATAGCAAATCGACAAGCTAATTTTGTTGAGTTTTACCGATTTACACAAAAACACATTTATGAAGGGATTAAAAGTAGGTTTGGCCAGTCTTATACAATCCGTTTTAAACCGGCTAGGGTCCTCTACATGTACGCAGATAAAAATGATGTTTATGGTGTTTTTGCATCACTCGTGCTGCATTTGCCGTAGCTCTGTGCACAAAATTTTGAGGACTCGGGTAACCAAAATGGAGATCCACTTTTTGGTTACCTCAACCTGAGGCTGTAATTGGTCAATTCCAAAATGGGCGGAGCTTACTGGATCGGTCTATTACTATAGTACAGCATACGTACACGTACATGTATGTGTGTATGTGACCCTATCTGGCGAAATGAGTCTGATATATCACAGTCTGCTGGAACGAGATTTTGCAACCATAACCTACATGTAGGCCCATTAAAATGTGAAAATATAATGGACCTGGGTACCATCTGGGGTGTTTCAAAATGAAGTGAAATTTCAAGTTCATGCCCCTTAACAGGCTGTTTAGCAATAACTGTCAGTTATTTCACAATTTGTTTTTTAAATATCTTGTATGTCAGGCTTTGCCAAGCTTATGTGCACCCACAAATTTCATTCTAGAAATTTCGTTTTGGAAATAAATGTACATTATATATCCCATGCGTAACACTTTTCACGTCCACCAGAGAATGTCCCATGCATAACACCAATTTTGCTGATTTATCACTTTGATATCTATTATCTAAAAAAAATGATGACCCTGATGATAAAGAAGATTTGGTGTCAATTGGTTGAAAATCTGTATGGTTATTTAAAGGCACTTAAAATATTAAAATTCTGGTTGACAGATACGTACATGTACCGGTATTTCACGTTAATTTGAAACACCCATCTGGATTTTCCATTGTATTTTTGTGTTTTAATGATCCTGGATCAGCTACTGATTTTTAGAACTGGTCGCAAAAACTGCATTTTGCCAGACCAGGTCACAAATTAGCAATCACCACTGTTATTTTTGCCAAAACAAAATTGTCCATTGCAGAAATGGCTTCAGAATTCAAGCCAATTTCATGGCATTGAAGCACAAAAATTGCTCAGCACAGAATTTGTTTTGCTTTATAAAAAACAGCCAAAACTGTAAGTCAAAGTGTTATCCTAATAAGTGTCAGTGATGTGACTTTGGCTGGCAATCTATTTTGGCAAAATAAAGCAAATAAATTTTGTTTTATAAAAAAAACATTTTGTGCTGAACAATGCCATGAAATTGGCCCTTGGACTTGCCAAAGTATACCTACATGTACATGTATACATAATGAATGGCCATATTTGAGATTTGTATACAGTAAAAGAAATTCAATTTTCCAAACCAATCTGACAGTTTAAACCGACTCTCTATGGGGCAGAAATTATTGATTAGGGGAGAAAAAAATCTGCTTGTGGCACTAATAAGTTATGTTTAGCAGTCTAGCAGAGAGATACTGCACGCATTTATAGCGGAAGTCTTCAATTCACAAGAGATGCTTGGATGAGGTGGTGTCTTGTCATGTGATGGGTGCAAACAGACGAGCAAAGAGATAAAAAAAAAATACTAGGATTGCGATGGGCATGCTTGACGCAATGCCCCCGCTGATATTTATATAACAGGGGTCGAAATTAGACGGTAGTCCGCTAGCCCGAGACTAGTGATTTTTGCCGGAGGACTACTTATAGTACTGTGCCGGTAATCCAACGGGCTAATTGGCAATATGCCGCACTAAATCATGTTATGAAATTGATACTTACATGTACTGTCTTCCCTTCGATAAATAAAAATGTTCCCTGTTCAGCTGTTTGCATATTTATAAACCAATTAAAGTTTGACAGTTTACGTTGTGTGTTGTGTGGACATTTCTTCTTGTTTTCGTTCATCGCCCTTTCGTCTGGTGCATCCTATCACTAGTACGCACCGGCTGTGCATATGCGTTGGGTTTTCCCCACGGTTATTTTGTTTTCAAACTACAGAGGGCGCTGTGTAATCGTACAATAAGCCACAGGCACTTTGTTGTCGTTATAATGCGACACGTTGTCGCTCTAGTGAGCTGGTGATTGGTTTCATATGATCACGTGTCTATGCACTAGGCCGGTAACTGTCTTCTGATTGGGCAAAGCATGGCATGGCAGCAGCTTGGCTTACGAAGCCGAAGCAACTAATCGGGCCCGCATGGTCGATTATCAGACGAGATCGAAACTGTTGACATGTGTTAAGTAAACTAACGATATTGCTTGGTTCATTTTTTAATATTTTAAATTTTCAACATTGTGAAAACAGCAATCAGACAAAAAGGTATGGCGCATAACGTTCAAGTTTTCGATCTTCAGATATCGGTAAACTGCAGGATAGTAAAAAGTTAGGAAGGACTAGTAAAACGTTGACATGAGTAGTCATGTGGGCTACCACAAAAATCAAGTTAATTTCGACCCCTGATATAATATTGGATGGCTTTGAGGGTGATATGAGAATACCATACGAGTCATGGAAATACTGAAAGAGCTGAAGGCGATTTCGGTATTTTTATGACGAGTGCTGTATATTCTCATATAACCCGAAAAGACATCCAATATTATTATTGTTATATAAAATGAAGCGCGCGTATGTGTGTGCTTTGCTGCACCCAGCATGGACGCACATCAGATTGGGCCTCTATACTGCTCAGTATCAGAAACGTATGGTATCCGTAAAAGCTTCATTTTAAACAATAAGGTTTTTCAGATTACAAAACACCTTGGGCCAATATATCAATTGCAAGATGAAACATTTTACTGGAATAAAGGCATACATGTAACATATATCTAAAGAAGAATATCATTAAACTAGACTGCAGAAATAGCAGCTACATACATGTAGAGCTCTATGCAATAATGCTTCAGAAAACCTTTAAAATCATGCAAGGTTTTTGTGTTAAGTGAATGGTAAAAAAATGAGTGCTTTTATCATTCACTTTACACAAAAAAATATGCATGGATTTTAATGGTTTTCTGAAGCATTGTGAACTGCATCTGTGTACATGTAGCTGCAATTTCTGCAGCTTCTTTAGATGTTTTGCACTAATAAAATCCAGGAATCCAGATTCATCTTGCAAATGATATTAGGCCTTTAGAGTTACGTACATATGTGTACTTGTATTTATAGGCTACATTTGTACATGTATATTTGCTAAACAGCGGATCTCGTCCACACTTTGGGCCGGCAGTAGCATTCCTTATGGGGTTGCTGGGCACAGGTGTGCGTGGGTTTGAAGTCTCAAGCTAATCAAATGCTAATGAGACGTCTGAATCTTCCACGAGGTGACTGCCAGTTCCGTGATCTTTAACCCTTCGGTGTAAAAGGCGGTCTATAGTGACAGTCGATCCCTAGAACTACGACGAATATGCATATCCCCATAGATACAGTACATGTAGAAGCGTGATTTAGCAATATGGCTGCACAGCAACTTTAACAAGTAGATATTCAAACATGGCTAGTGCAATAACCTGCTGTCTAATTCCCACCAAACTTTGTCTGATATTTTTTGAGAACTTTACCTTGTGTGTGTCTATGGAATCTTGGCAGAATTTGTCCATATAATACTCCACCCTTAGAAGTCAACGATAGTGGTCTGTTGCATAATGCAACCATTGTTGTTGACTTCTCAAAGCGCCTTTCCATGTACGTTTTTCATCCGATTAGTGTGTGAGTTGCGTTTGCGTCTGAATCACTCCATAGACCGATACAGACAGACGAGCACAACACACGCAAAACGGACAAAAAATTGACTTATGGAAAGGTGCCTTAAGGGTGGATTTTCAAGAATTATGTAGAAGATTCTGCCAAAATTCTGTAGACATGTGCAAGGTAAGGTTCTCAAGAACTATTGGACGAAGTTTGGTAGAGATTGGACGAAGTTTGGTAGAGATTGGAAAGCAGTTTATTACTCATGAAAATGTACTCGTACGCGTACTCACGAAAATGTACGCGTACTCAAGAAAATGCACGCGTACTCACGAAAATGTACTTAACAGTGGATAGCTATATTGCTAAATCACACTTCTATCGATGGGGGATATCCTCCACAGTTCCAGGGGTACATGTACCATAAGTAACAGAAACAATGTGTATAATTTGTTCATGCCGGACCATGAGCTCTTTACCTGCAAGTGCGGCCATGATGCTTCTAATGTAGGGTCGTCTTCCTCTGGGTCAAAGTCGGGGTTTTCGCTAGGAGGCAGTGTGCGGAAGATATTACATGTTATCTGCAAAACAAAAACAGTGGGAAAAGAAATGAAGAAAATACTTTTCACAAAATGCTAAAATTCTTATCATGGTTGCTTGTCTCAATTGGGACCAATCCGAAGATCGATTTCACTAAACTTATGACATACATGTACATGTATGTGCTAACTTCCATACATATACGTGTACATGTAACAATTTACAAATTATTTTTATGATATCTGTATGTTCTGGAAATAAAATACAGTATGTGAATGCCCATATTATCACTTTTTGGCTACGATCAAATGAGATTTGTCCCCGGCATGTTGCGGTATGAGTTGAAAATGGTGCGCCTTGGATACATGTACAAGGTATTACATGTAGAGCGTGATCCAATTCCGTCCCTCACGTGAGGGACGGAAATCAAGAGACAAATGCCTTTCCTAATAGTCACTAAAACAAATGAAAACTAAAGTGAACCTGTATGTTTACTTGCTACTGATGTTAATACACACACCTACTGTAAAAGCTGAAATATTCGCGGTGGTTTTATTTTCGTGCATTTCGCGCACCAGACAGAGCCCGCGAAAATAACAACCCGCGAAAATATTGTTTGCAACAATTTTGGCGATCCCTGAAACAAAACATAATTTCCATCCGCGAAAATTACAACTCGCGAAAATGTCAGTGATGTTGAAATGCGCGAAAATATCTGTACGCGAAAATATTGGCTTTTACAGTAGTTTATCACATGTTGAAATAGACTTTACAGTTTTATGCAGAGGTTGTTTTTATGCGTGAGGGACGGACAATCAATAAAATTGACAAAACTACAATTTTTTACATGCATTTTCAACTATTTCTTTTTTGTGACAGCCAAATTTTTCTATTAATTTTTTTTAATACATGTATGATTGTAAAATATGGACATTTCTTTACTGTTCAAGGTATTATTTTGATTAATTTATGACATTTTGAAATTTTATCCAGTGTTTACCAGTTTTGGATCACGATCTGCACCGTACATAATTTGTATTTTATGTATGTTTGAATTTTGTGCCAGTGTGGGCAGTTTACATGTAATTTAAAAAAATGGGTTGGCAGTTATTGTATTCATTTGGAAAATTTTCTAGTTCCTATTAAACTGTACATGTATCAGTGACAAATAGAGGGTATATTATGAAGATACATGGCTTGCTGTAAAACTTGAAAGAAAAAGAACCTTCCCTGGCACAGACGCTTTGAATTCCAGAACAAATGAAAGGTCAAATCTCAATCGAAATGTTGAAAATATGTTCAGCATTTTCACAAACTACACTGAGATATATTCTTAAAGATTTTGACTTTGTCCGGGTTTTTCGTAGACACAGTCACAATTGAGACACATCTGCAAAGTGCAAATTGTATGATCCTTCAAATTTCCTTAGACACTTTAAAACATCCTCAGAAACATCTTATTGTATGCAGATACAATCAAGATAGACGATCTCATCATCAAGCCACAATTTGAAGTATCTACATGTGCGTGTACTGAGGCCATGCAGCCAATAGCAAACGATGTACATAACATACATATGGAATAGTGATGAGCTACATGTAAGTGTACATGTACAATCTTTAAAGCCCCAGTACATCCCTGCAATTTACCCAAAATGTTGACAAGAAAAATCTGACTAAAAGTGTTGATAGCAATGGTACATGTACAGTACATGGTAGCAAACACCACATTTTTTCCCCGTGTAAAATGGTACCTTTGTGGGAGAAATTGCCAACTGAAGGTGTCAAAAAAATATTGTCTGCCAAAAAATTGTTTAACCATTCATTGAACACAAAAACCAAGTACATGTATGTGGGTGAAATTTCTACAAGGCAGTTTATCAACATTATTCTTTAGTTATGTAATGATTCCCAATCATGTCATCTTTAAGTCTCTGTATACTGATGTGCATTCTGAACACGCTGGAGGCTTGCACGCCCAATTCCATTCATTCCAGCTGGCTTATAATTCAATATGCGGCGGTCTCCATTACGCTGCATGCAATGTCTGCCCCAGTTACAGACAGTGTATTGCAATCACTGTTCAATCATGGATCTTTTGTGGGCCTATGTGTACATGTCGAAGTACTGTGCTGTTTGGGACACGAGTGGTTTAGTATGATGTATCCGTATACATGTACTGGTACAGTACACCTGCCACTGTGATTTGTCTTGGAGTTACAGTATGCATGTACACGTACCGGTAATTTAAACATTCTCGCATGTACACTTATCATAAAAACGGGAGCGAAAGTGTGATATATTTGTAAAAATGGCCTTTCTGAGTAACCAAACTGTCTTAAGTTAAAGAAATGTCTGTGCAATTTCTAGATAGTGTACCGTATGTAGAATATTAAAAATAATTTGCAAACAGTTACACACGATGTCATGGTTTTGATAATTTTCAAGGAAAATAGGATTGTGCGCCTTGGCCGAGCAGCCATAAACAAATGGTTCTAATGATTCCCTGATGACAGCGATAATAATGGCAACAGCGCCAGGAGTACACAGGCCTTGAAACAGGGGTCAAAATTCACTTGAATTTTTTGGGTAGCCCACAGGACTAGTCATCAGATCGGGTCATATTAATTACCGTCAACTGCCGTCAACGACCGTCAACTGCCGTCAACTGCCGTCAACGGCCACCTTTTACACGTTTTAAGAGAAATTAGCAAATTCTAACACAATGACAAATAATTTCCTTATTTAAGATAATCTGCCTTAAAATGAAAGAATAATGTAACTTTTTTCACAATGTTGCTTTGCGCCGCGCGGTGGCAGCCATATTGCTTTTGGCTGTGTGGGTCAAACCATTAATGGAGAAGGGGTGTGCTACCTTTTGTGTGCGCATCTACATAAATGTACATATGTACAAATCGCCCAACACAATATTTGCATAAAAATACCCCTATAAATGCATAGTGGTATCGTCTGATACATCGTATTCAAAATGGCCACCCAGTACGGCCGGCCAAAATGGGCACTTCCTTCGAAGAAAATTGGTCTGTTTTTTATTTCTTTTTGGCTACAATTTCCTTCTTTTTCTGGCGGGGCGGCCGAGAACAGCCTGTGACAGCCTGGACGCGGCCGATAAATGCTGGGGACGGTCGTTGACGGCAGTTGACGTTAATTAGTATGACCGATCAGATCAGTGTTTCACTAGTCCTCCTGGTAAGAGTTGAGAAGTTGATCAGAATTTGTTTTCCTTAAAATGACTCATCAAGCATTGGTAAGCATGGTAAGTGCAGATTTGATGGGAAAACCTGAAATTTTGAGCTTGTCTCATATGGTTTATATGTAAGTTCTGAAGCCATGATCAACCTCTCAATTCTTTCTGAACATTTTTATTTCTTGATTGAAAGACTGTATTATGATTTTCCACAGAGTAATTGGCCCACTAGCCCATCGGACTACCAGTACAATGCAGATAGTAGCCCTCCGGTTAAAACCACTAGTCTCGACCATGCTTGAATTAACCCACGGCAAATTGCCATTGGTGCCCTACGCGTTTGCCGTGTTGCCCTTAAAAAGTTCTAACACAAATTTTCCATTTCCTCATTCAGGTGCCCATTACTAAGAGAAAATTGCTGTGCCCTTTTTTAAATGAATTTCAAGGCCGGAGTACACATAACAGCAAAACATGCGCTAAACAAGAATCCACTGTTATCATTATTATGAAGTGCATCCTTCTCAGAGAGCCCTTAACTACCAGATTCTCCCAGGAACAAGAAAAAATGTCACATTACTGCAGAAAACACTTTGTTCAAACAGGTTCTCAAAATATAAATTCTTGATCAGAACAGAAATTTATGAATACTATGAGCTTGTGGATAACAAGGCACTGATCGACCAATCACTTTGGAATCGCTTTCAGGACTGTCCTGCTTGAATGATTTCATCCAGGTCCAAGAGGACCCACTTGAACAAAGTGATACTCTCGGCGATGAATTGTTAATATTCGCTCTTCTCCTACTCCAATTTTCTGCACACGGTTTCACTGGACAGCCCAGACGACCTAATAGGAATTTCCGTTTTCTTTGGAGAAGTTGGCATTATGTTTTTTTCTTCACGAACGTACATCGGAGCAACCAGCCCAGCCGTGTGTGCACTCGGAATATGTGCCGTGCTGCGCGGGGCAAAATCCTACACTCCACCGTACATGTAGTTTGCCGTAGCACGCGCTCGTTAAGTCCCGTTCTCCGGACTCTCAAAACAAACATTTATGTTCGAATTTTCATTTTTATGTTCAACTTTGTTTCATACCTCTATAAATAGTCTCTTTTGTCGACACAAAACTATCTCGCAAGACCATGTGACTTTTCGGAACCGGAATCTGGTTCCGAAAAGTCACCTGACCTCTGTTTTTTTTAAATTGCTCAAAAACGGCAAAATTACGTGGTTTCTTTTTAGGATATGTTCAGTTTATTTCCGAAGGGCATTCAGAATCTTGTATGGGTAAATTTCGAGCCCAAAATAGCCCAACGAAGCCGGTGTGTACCTTTAAGGGGTCCCAGAAAACCAATTGGTAGGGTTTTCAATCTGATTAAACATGCGTAGGTCATGAGCTGACCTTTGGCGTCACCTGTGTCAAAATAAGCCCTAGAAGTGCAGGTTCTCAGGGAGCACTTTAGGCAGGGTGGCACACCCTGCCTCGGTGGCTCTTACGGAGGCTGTTGCAGGCAGTCTTTGCCACAAGACTCGGGGGTGTTTATACCCGTTACTGACAAATAAAATAAGCTATCAGCCTCCTTGATCTTTCTGTTAGTGTGTGATTTGCATTTTTTTTTCGATAAAAAAGTGGACAAATGTCCAAGAGTTTGGGAAATCTGGATACAGTGAAAAACAACCTGGTTCCACCAGGATTCGAACCGCGGACCTTCTGCTTAAAACGTACAGACACCCTACAAATTGAGCTATGAAGCCAACTGGTGGTCTTGAATCACGGTAGTGCAGTTGTTCCTCACTGATGGGATTGGCTATGACGTGAGCTTAACAAGCCCTACAGAGGGATAAACCCTTCAATGAGATAACCACCCCTCCCAGAGATCACTTTAAGCGGGCCTCCCACTGTGCGATTTTTGCCACGAATTAGGTACGATTAGCTACGATTTGGTACAAATGTGTTCAGAGTCTATAGACAGTCTCTGGTAATCGTACCAATTCGTAGGAAATTCGTGGAAAATATCGCACAGTGGGAGGCCCGCTTAAGATATGACCCAAACCCCTGCCCGGCTTGCCCCAATTATCAAGTTGTTTTTTTTTCACTGCATCCAGATTTCCCAAACCCAGACATTTGTCCACATTTCTGTCGAATGTTTTCACCCCGGCAGTCCCAAAGAAATTACCTATTGATCACGTTCACAGACGCCATCTTTGTAGGAAAAAATGCTACTGCGTATGAAAACGCTATCAAGTACGCGCACGCACACGCTGTAACATGTTTCAAACACGCGCGCGTGTTGCTCGAAATTTGTTCGAAATACGGCGCAGCCAATGCGCGTCACAAAAAATTACGCTCAAAATTCTGATGCACGTGGCTATTTGTAGGAAGGGACGTCATTTGAACGTGATCAATTCATAGGCCAGGGTCACACAAATTACTACATCCCAATTTCTTGTAGTATCACTATAGTACGATTATGATATTTTGTCTGTGTGACGCCAAATGTATTGTAATCGTATCATAATCGGTCGACAACGAGAATTCTCATCGTCCGATTGTAATTTGATTGTAATCGGATTACAATAAATTAGCTAAAAACCGTGTGCGACCCCATCTCCTAATCGTATTACAATCCATCCCATAAGCCCCTGCAGTTTAGGGTAAGAATTTCGTTACCGAAGGGGCACTGCCATTTTTGTGTTCAGAAAGGGCACTTCCATTGAAAAATAAAAAAGTCTATGAGAGTATTGCAAAAGGGCACCAAGGCAAGACCAGGGGCAACGGAGGCAATGGCCTCCGTGGCCTCAGTGAAATTCCCACACTGTGCTAGGCAATACGCGCGGCGCGGTGAGGCAGCAAACATGCACACACAACACGGGGAAAGCCACCGCAAGGGACGATTGGATGGATTACAATAGACATGATAGAACTTTATCACGGTTCAGCCATCTTCTTTTTTCTCCTATTAAAATGAAGGTAACCAAAGCGAGACTTGCAGAAAAAAATAGTTTGAAATTGTTCATTGTGTGCATCACAATGGCACAGGCGTTGCGCAATCATGAGAGAGCGCAGCGTGGACAGTGATTCTCAACAGGAGATACAAGCACTATCACGCTCAGATGCACTCAGATCGTACCCGACACGTACAATGGGGAACAAGACAAAGATGGACGCACCATGATCAAGGTCTATACAATTACGAGATTGTGTTGTTCGTGTGACCCACTTTATTATAATACGATTATAATAAGTTTGTTGTCGTTGGCAATATCGTCGCATTTTTCGCATAGTGGCGAATACGCGATTTTTCCGAAATTGAGATTTTGTCATATTTATTGTTCTGAAGATGCCAATTTTCATTTGTCAAGGTTTTAAATCGAAATTTTGAGTGGTTTTTGAGTTATTAAAAAGTGCAGAATGGCGAATAGGCTCATGATTTGCCCAGCATTTTTTGCGTAGTGACAAATACCGACATTACGCTGGTGACCGATGGTGCCTTGCGCATTACACTCCTAACTTGGGGAAAAATCAACCACACTGTGGAATTTGCAGCGTTTAAGAAGGAAATAATTGATAAATCAAATGCTAAAATAACCACGTGTCCATCTGTGTAAGTACCTGCCTTGTCTGAAATTAAGATGGGATAATATCAATGACGAAACTGAAGACGACCGTTCATATTTTCACAGACACATGCAAAGGAATAGGCGCGGCGAATAAGTAGCACAGCCGTCTTGAAATTTTTGCATAGTGACGAATCGTGAACAAGTCCATAGCGTTACGAGCGGTGAATAAGACGCACGTGGTGGTTTTTTTTTCGCGTAGTTCGTGGCACCAATATCCCTCCGAGATTACCCTTACTCATGCCAAAAACCCAACATAATTTTAGTAAAACTATTCGCTAATAACATTATTCTAACAAATTGAATTTTGTTACGAAAAGAAAACGAAATCCAAGAACTAGAATATGCATTACTAAAAAGCCGTAATACTCAAAAGTGGAATTTTGCTAATTACTTGCAGTTATTTTTTTAAGCAAATTTTAATCTCACCATATGAATGACTTCAGGATAGAGCTCCTCTGACAGTATCCCCCTCTCGGTGGTGATGTAATCCACTAGCTCGTTCAGACTGGCCCTCTTGATCTCCTTGCCCTTCAGGTCAGACACTGCATCCATGAAGTCAAACACACAGCTACACTGGCCTAGCTTCTTCAGGACTAGGTCGTGCTTCTCCGACGGTGGCGCGTCTGTTTGGAACGGGACCAGGGGGAAATACGTTAGCATCTCGTAGGGGAGTACCATGTGTGTGGAAGGCTTCGTGATTAGAAGGGGGTCTAACAGGCTGTCTACTAGCATGGTATTCGACATAATTGATAATTTCTGAAACAGCAAGCATGAGTTCAAGAAATCTGTGCTGTCTTCAGCTTGGCAAAAACTCATGATATAAAAATGCGCTATGATCGCAGTGTTTGGACTACAGACGTGGGGAGGCCCTGATAGGGAGCCGTTTCCGATTCGGACTAGGCAGCCTGCCAAGGTTCATTACGCAGACCACGACTCACTTACGGTTGCTGTTCACGGGGCACATAACTTTCACAAGATGATGTCAGGATGTGACAGGAAAGTCCTTAATGGTGGACAAAAATAGCATGCTTAACTTAGTAACAGGACGGAAAGCCATTGCTTGCAGAAACTGACGAGGTTTTGACGGGGCTGGATTTAGCCTCTAAATCACATGATAAGTTGGTTGTTAATCCTAGTCTTCCCAAATTCTTTAAACTTCAGCACCTGGTTTTGCTTGATTGTGAGGACGCTGCTTTTACAGTAAAGCTCTAGTGCATACACATAGTGTACATACATACATGTACCAGGTATATTACACTTTGTGTACACATCTACCATGGGATGTTTAAACATGTGTACGACTGAGCAACATAAATAATGTAAAAATGTTTTTGATTATAAAAATATTTCGTCAAATTTTAGCACATATATTTTTTTTGAAGGACATGCGTAACAAAGCTGTTAAGTGAATACAGTTATGTTGATGTCAACATTAATTACAGTAGAAAGACAATTTTCGATAAAATTTAAAGTTTCAGAAGAAAATTTGCATTACTTTTGTTGCTTGACATGTACACATGATAAGTGCACATTAATGCCCATGTTTAAGTGCATTAACGGCCTGTTCGAAATGACACAAAATCTTTCTTAAAGCCTTTTTACACAACTATTTCTGACCCAGGTAAACTTTTGCATATAAAGGGTTTAGCGGTCTAGTGAATAAGGGCGTGTTTGTTTCGGACGAATCCGCCGATACCGATCTGCGCACATGGTTCAGCGCTATGCATTTTGGATCTATCTAACCATCTGCGCAGATCAGGATCGGCGGATTCGTCCGAAACAAACTCGCCCTTAAACTCAGTTTACCAGTAAAATTTCGGATCTTCAATAGAAACACGCTAAATTATGCGTTATGTGATAATGCTGAGCCGTTAAATTACACTACTCACAATAAGTTAGGGATATTGTGGGGTGTGCGCAGATACATTTATTTTATTTAGTAGCATTCAGCTTGAATGATTAGACAAAATGTATCTGTATGACAGACATACATGTACTGGTACCGTACTTGTTACAGGAATCTAGGTGAAAAGTCATTTTGAAGAAAAGAAATCAAAAATTGACAACATACGCGTACATTGTACCAACAATGACATACATGTAACCCTAACTTATTGTGAGAAGTGTACCGGTACGTCGTCACTGCAAAAAACTTGTGCATTTATGTTAAGCTTGTGTGTGAAAAGCGCGTTGCACGGTGTCATGGATGTGCTCTATTCGAATAACACCATAAAATGCACAGCCTATGCACTGGAAAAAGCTGCATCCCAGCCATGGCGGACGTGTTAGTGTATAGGGAAGAAGTTCTTGGAATGGTCTACATGTATAACTTTAAGCATCAGAAAGAGCTTTATGTCCGGGGGTGTTATGAGTTTACACCTCACTAAATCCCTGTGTGCATGCAGCTCTTCACACAGACAAATAGAGAGGCAGGCGATACAAAACCATTCTTGCAGATGAAGTAATTTATGAATATGTATTAGGCCTAATGATGCCGACAAGGATATTTCATTCACTGTACCGGTACATTAGCCCAGGTTGGACGTCGTCTTCATTGCATTACGAGTGACGTCCAGGTTACGATGTCTCTAAACAGGGGGACTGAAACTTCCACATAATTTTTAAGCTATATTACCTTTTAATGGACGTCAAATTTATGTCCATATATGCTTGACGTCTTCATTTACAGGAACGGGAGGTTTAAATGTCATATATACCAAATTTGATGAAAAAAATAGTGAAGTCTAAGGCACAACCTAACGTTAAAGTTCAGATAAATAAATAAAAGCTGCCGTCGCGTCACGCTTCGTGAAGTTTGGATAGGCTTGCGCGTGCGGTGCCACGATTTCAGGCACGCAATGCGCCGAGGCCATGGCCTAGTTCAGTTGCGACGCGCGCACGGCCGGCCGGCACGCGTACGCGGGACTAGCTACGCGCCCGGTGAGAACAAAATAAGCTGAACGTAACTTGGCTGTCTGTATTGTAGGGATTTTTTGTGCACAAATATATAGCAAATTAGCGTGACTTTTTGCCGTTTTCCTCCGGAATATGCAGTTCGGTGATGTGTAGTGGATTTCTAAACCCGGCAATCCCAAAGATTAGGACACATGGAACTTTGTTAGCACATTACCGGCTTCCAGCACAAGGTAGAAATATTGATATTTTTCTTTACAAACATTTTCCTCCTGTTTTTGGAACTTCATACCCTGGACTCCGTATCCACATGTAGTACGCGGTACGGAGTCCAACCTGGGCTACCGGTATTTATTGTATTTATAAAACAAATCATGGTATAAAACTAGCCTGCAGAAATTTCAACTACATACATTGTATTAGTGTAGATACACATCAATGCTTCAGAAAACCTTGACAATAATTTTTCGATGGTCGCTGTAAAAAAAACAATTATCAAAATGTCATGTAATTAACTAGAAATGTTTAAAATTAACAAAAGAGAGAAATGTTGGGCTATAGATACGCTTTACCAGCCGTCGCGATGTATTATGTATCATGTGTTTGTAAATAAAGGTGGCGTTCGATATGGGTCGACACGTGTTTAACCTTGATTCCTTGTTTTCCCCCGACTCATCACACCTTGCATGATCCCTCAGATCAGCACTGGCTCGAGGAAGCACATCGAACGCAACGTTTTGGTGTCTTTAACGCCCTTAATAGGCCTATGCTGTTTTTTCTTCGGATATTATTTATCGCCGTGAACGCGAAGCAAACACACGAAAATCTGAGAGATTTCAACACCCAGAAACCCTTCTTATGAAATCTGTTGGCAGATTTGTGTACATATTGGAAAATACGGTATGTACATATGTAGTGTTCGTAGGACATTATTTTCCAACAAGAAGAGAAACCAACCGCGAATGACAAAATCAACTCGTACTTCGCTGGTTTCTACGGCTGGAAATACAACTAACTCACAAGACCACGTGACTTTTCGGAATCAGAATATGGTTCCGAAAAGTCACGTGACCTTGAATTTTTGAAAAATGCTCAAAAACAGCCAAATTTGACAGCGTCTTTTCAGGATATACATGTATATAATTTACTCTGGGAAGCGCTTCAAAATAATGTATGGGTCTATTTCGAGCCCAAAATAGCCCAACAAAGCCGGTGTGTCCCTTTAAGGCACGGGTTCTCAAGCACCGTATAGTGGCGGATCCAGCCTCATTAAAATACAGGAATACAATGGGTTTCAGGGGGCTGTAGCCTGTATTCCTGTATTTTAATGATGCCGGATCCGCCACTGGTACCTCAATTCATAACGAAAATAAGAGGGGACAAAGGTGTGGAAAGAAGAAGAAATAAAGCTCCTCATCCAGGCCTATAGACAAGTTAAGTAACAACTCGATGGGACTACCGGGTACTCGAAAATCAAATAAGATGTTTGCAGATTTCCGTTCCTCTAGTCCATGTACATGTGCAGGGCTCAAATTTTCACGGCGGCCATGACGGCCATGGCCGCCGATGCCCCTCTTACTGACCTTGATGCCCCTCAAAAATTTGGCCCTTTCACGGCCAAAAATGCCCTGCCTTTTTTCGCCGATGGCCGTCGTGCCCCTTTTTTGCATCAAGATAAAATGGGCGATAAACGACACTCGAAGTGTACCGCGGTACGCGTACGGCCACGGGTATAAACTCTGCCAAAATTCCTAGAAACTGAACGAACATCATATCAACAAGCGAGAGCACAGCGCGCGCGCCCCGTGACTCGACTATGGCACGCAGTCGGTCGTCAATGCATGTACGGTACACGTACAGTAATGTACATGTACCTGTACATGTACTGCACTGATAAGCCACACAGCTCATACATCGTCTATGGTTGGTACACCAGCGCATGGAAGGAAAAAAGTACATGAGCCGGCATTTGCATTATAAAAATGCTTTCACTGGTTTTCGTCAGGTACATGTACATGTACTGGGTATACCGCCCAGTTTTACCGGCGTGGCGTGCGTGGCGAAAACGTTTTGTCCAAACTCGGCCCCAGACCAACTCGGCCCCAATTGCCTTGTGTACAAACTCGGCCCCAGACCAACTCGGCCCCAATTGCCTTGTGTACAAATTCGGCCCCAGACCGACTCGGCCCCAATTCATTTGTGTATAAACTCGGCCCCAGACCGACTCGGCCCCAATTCCTTTGTGTATAAACTTTGCCACCAGACCTACTCGACTCCAAACAAACATTTGTTTTCATTGTTTTTTTCCCTTGTGGCCTTGTTGCCCTTTTTCAAAACTAAAGTTGGCCTTAGTGCCCCGCCTTGTGGCCTCGGTGCCCTTTCTAATTTGCCTTCATGCAAGGCCAAAGTGGCCTTGCCCTAAAAACTGCGAAATTTGAGGCCTGCATGTATACATGTATGCCCACGTCTAGTGGGAAACTGCTCTGGGTTTACGAAACAAATGGGAACATAACTCAGGGTTAACGAACCCCAGGGTAAGAAAAGCTTAAAGTTATTTGAAGGGTTCATGGTTTATATTCAAAATTATTAAAACTATCTAAATCCTGTACAGATGGGGGTCTTACTCGTCAATGTTGTCATGGTTGTATGGAAAGTGTATGGCTCCATATAGTCATTGCAGCACATGTATGTAAATGGTATGCATGTACACACATTCAATGTACATGTACAATTATGTACATGTACACATACAGTGTACATGTATACTAGATGACAATTTTACACTTTACAAGCTAGGTTGCACGGCGCAATCGCATTTGACCGAAATGGGAAGTGCTGCCAACTTGTACTCTCTAGATATGTACGGTCAAATTACATCTTCCCATATTTGCTCTTGGCATTGTGCATGCTGCAGTATTTACATTGTGCACTGTGTGGGAGTCCTGCTATAGACTGTGTTTCATTAGCGCACTGGCAGTTTATTCTTAGGTTGTCTATGGAATGTATGATTGTCCATGCACTATGCTATGTACATGTATACAGGCACAGCTGATACAGTGAATTGATAGTGGACTGCCATTATAACTTGTCTTGAATACAATGTACATGGGTACTTACAAAAACACAATGCAGTCTTTTCAATTGAATATATTTCAGTGAATTTTAAATTTTTATTTTTGTCTGCTGATTAAGTGATTCTAAATGTAAGCTGCGTTTACATTGGGCTTATTTTTGTGAAAAAGGAGGACTTTAAAGGGTATCTATCATGTAAACATTCATTTTGTGAACATTTTGACTTGGTACATGTAGAACGGGAAGATTTGTTTCAGTTTTTTAATGCATTCTTGATGTTTTCATGAAGGGAAATATGTTGGGATAGCCAGGTAGCAATTTTGACAATTGCAATGGTTTTTTTTTATTTCTGAAATTCGGGGTCAAAATGTGACCCGTATGTCACAATGAGGAATAAGTTTATTTATTTATTTATTTATTCCATTTATTTACCCAGGGTGTGCCCAAACAGTTTACAAAAACTGGTTTCCATTGGGGCCCTGCAAACACTCATATTAAATTAAACAACTTAGAACTATGTCTTCTTTGAGCTCATTCAAATCAGCACTTCGCCAAACATACACATAATATTCACATGATCAACTTCAAGTGAGAAATGCTAATTTACGGAGTCGTATGACTTGGTTGCCATAAAATAAAACTTTAATTTTGGAGCCGGAGGGGAATTTTCCAATTTTTTTTTTTTTTTTCGCCCTTCCCGTAATCAGCGTAAATTTTAGTGTCACATGCATGTATAATAATTACTTGTGATGTTGTTCTTCTGTAACCATTAGTTTTTTGATGTTGTAGTTGTTGTACAAATGTATCTTATTCCAGTTTGTTAGTAATTATGAAGTTGTTCAATTTAGTATATTTGTTCTATGTGTGTTTGCAGGGCCCCAATGGAAACCAGTTTTTGTAAACTGTTTGGGCACACCCTGGGTAAATAAATGGAATAAATAAACTTCACAATCACAAACAAACTGAAATAAGATACAACTACAACATCAAAATTCACAAAACATCAACACTCGCACAATTGGACAAAAATAATCGTTACAGAAGAACATCACAAGAAATATTGCACGCGACACTGAAATTTAAGATAATTACGGGAAGGGCGAAAAACCCGCAAAAACCCTTTTTAAGAGAAAAAAAATTGGAAAATTCCCTTCCGGCCCCAAAATTAAAGTTTAATTTCATGGCAACCAAGTCAATTGACTCCGTAAATTAGCATTTCTCCCTTGAAGTTAATCATGTGAATATTATGTATTTTTTTTTGGCGAAGTACCGATTTGAATGAGCTCAAAGAAGACATAGTTCTGAGGTATGCACTCAGGCTGTACCAAATTGCGGCGCCAGTTACAGCAAACTCAAGGCGTAAGACTCGTTGCTGATGCTGTTAATGGCCCACTCAATTGGGTACATGTATGATGAAGTCAATTGTCAGGTTTTTGTTGAAAAACTTGTTTCAGGAAGTGTTTATCACAGATTATTTTCATTATTGTATTCAATGTAAAAACAATCATGAAAGATGAATCTTTAATGATTGTTTTTAAAATGATGATAATTAATGACGATAATTTGTGATAACTTTCACTTCCTGAAACTACAAAAACCTGAAAATCGTCTTCATCAATATTTTCACCGACATATCCAACTGACTGGGCTATTACTCAAAATGACATCAGCAACTTATTCTTGATTATGACGTAATGGGCCACAAATGTTTGGTATCCCGGTTACATGTACACATCTGGAACTGCAAAATGTAGTATACTTAAAGGAACACACCGGCTTTGTTGGGCTATTTTGGGCTCGAAATAGACCCATACATTATTCTGAAGCGCCTTCGAGAGTAAATTAGATATATCCTGAAAAGATACCGTCAAATTTTGCGGTTTTTGAGCACTTTTAAAAAATTCAAGGTCACGTGACTTTTCAGAACCAAATTCTGGTTCCGAAAAGTCACGTGGTCTTGTGAGTTAGTTGTATTTCCAGCCGTATAAAAGTTTGTTACTGCAGAACTGCACCAAATTCAACTCTGATTTTCCCCCAATATTTATAAGTAATTGACAAAAGAGAGACTATTTATACAGGTATGAAACAAAGTTAAACATAAGTATGAAAATTCGAACATAGTTGTTTGTTTCGAGAGTCCGGAGAACGGGAGCGAGCGCGTGCTACGGCAGGCTACCGTGAAGTGTAGGATATTTGCCCCGCGCAGCATAGCAAATAGCCTGAGTGTTGCTTCGGTGTACGTTTGTGAAGAAAAAACATGATGCCAACTCCTCAAAAGAAAACGGAAATTCCTATTCGGTCGTCCGGGCTGTCCAGTGAAATCGTGAGCAGAAAATTTGAGATATCCCGAGCAGGAGAAGAGCGAATCGTTTGTGACAAAGTCGTGAGGCTCGCGCGTAGTTGCAACGGCTGGTAAAGCGTATAACCCGTCTTTTGACCGTTTTTGTTAATTTTGCACTTCTTTAGTACATGTAAATTACGGTATATTTGGATGATTTTTTTTCACAACGACTATTAAAACAGTATTGCCAATGCTGCTACATCACTAAATCGTGTAAACAGTAGGCCGGTGTGTACCTTTAACTGTAGTATTTTACAATGTACCGGTAAATACGTGTACGTGTACAAATGTATACTTAGAAGAATTTTATTTTTATTACTCATCCGGGCCTCTGGCCGTTTTTAAACAGAATGTTTAAGACCAAAAATAGTTACATGTACACATCTGGAACTCATGTGTTGCAAAATGTAGTATACTTAAAAGTACACACCGGCCTACTGTTTACATGATTTAGTGATGTAGCAGCATTGACAATACTTTTTTGATGGTCGTTGTGAAAAAAGATCATCAAAATATCCCGTAATTTACTAAAGTAGTGCAAAATTAACAAAAACAATGAAAAGACGGGTTAAACGCTTTACCAGCCAGTGCAACTACGCGCGAGCCTCACGACTTTGTCACAAACGATTCGCTCTTCTCCTGCTCAGGATATCTCTAATTGTCTGCTCACGATTTCACTGGACAGCCCAGACGACCGAATAGGAATTTCCGTTTTCTTTTGAGGAGTTGGCATCCTGTTTTTTCTTCACGAACGTACACCGAAGCAACACGCCCGTGTGTGTGTGCACTTAGGCTATTTGCCGTGCTGCGCGGGGCAAATATCCTACACTCCACGGTAGCCTGCCGTAGCACGCGCTCGCTCCCGTTCTCCAGACTCTCGAAACAAACAATTATGTTCGAATTTTCATACTTATGTTTAACTTTGTTTCATACATGTACCTGTATAAATAGTCTCTCTTTTGTCAAATACTTATAAATATTGGGGGAAAATAAGAGTTGAATTTGGTGCAGTTCTGCAGTAACAAACTTTTATACGGCTGGAAATACAACTAACTCACAAGACCGCGTTACTTTTCGGAACCAGAATTTGGTTCCGAAAAGTCATGTGACCTTGAATTTTTCAAAAGTGCAAAAAAACAGCCAAATTTGACGGCGTCTTTTCAGGATATATCTGATTTACTCTCGAAGGCGCTTCAGAATAATGTATGGGACTATTTCGAGCCCAAAATAGCCCAACAAAGCCGGTGTGTTCCTTTAACTGTAGTATTTTACAATGTACCGGTACATGTACGTGTATCGGCACATGTACAAATGTACTTAAAATAATTTTCAAAATAGTTTTTAAACGTATTGTTTAAGACAAAAAATAGTTTTTGTGGTAAAATCATGCCATGTTTCGCATTGATTTTTCGACATGCATTCGAGTTCGTTCACTGCATGCTGTGCGTCGAGTTGTTTCTGTTCGATGCGTACATTACGCGTAATGTAGAAGTGTTGTACGCGCACGCACACAACCATGTACCTTTCACAGTGCACGTTGCTTTTGGGAGCGTGCAGTTTCTGTGTGCATGTGTGTGTTCCATACGCGCTGAATAGGGCGCGGGTAAAAAGTGTTTAAGACTAACTGGTCTTTATCGTCTGTTTAAGACTGGCCACATGACGTGCTTTCAGCCAATGACGATGCGTAAATTGTCCCAAGGTATTTATGAATTGTTAATTTA
This sequence comes from Henricia sp. BOLD:AAB3569, assembly GCA_037783545.1. Taxonomy (NCBI): domain Eukaryota; kingdom Metazoa; phylum Echinodermata; class Asteroidea; order Spinulosida; family Echinasteridae; genus Henricia; species Henricia sp. BOLD:AAB3569. The sequence continues at coordinate 760,162 of JBBELK010000822.1, read as the reverse complement.
ATACTCTAATTCAATATTTTATATTTATCGATCGATACAAATATGGACAAGTGTCCATGGATGAGTTTGGGAAGTGAAAAGCAACTTGGCTCCACCGGGATTCGAACAGCGGACCTTCTGCTTAACGTGCAGACGCCCTACCAAATGAGCTATGAAGCCAACTGGTGGTCTCAAATCATGGCTGTGCAGTTGTTCCTCATTTATTCATACCGTATTTTATATTTATCATCTGTTTTATAATACAAATTTGGTGTACATGTACCGGTATACATTTTTCTTCTTGGAACAAGTTGAAGTTATTTCCTTTATTTTGAGAGAAGAAAAAAATGCATTTGTGGGCATTTCCATCCAAAAGTGTGTTACACCCCATATGCGCCATTTGCCATACATGTACAAGTTTCATTAAAATGGCCTTCAAACCATTTTTTTATGAACTGTACATTACATGTATGTACTCACTCTTTGAGATAGAAGGCATTTAAAGAATGTGCCCTGAATTTACAGGGAAAAAAATGTCAGATGTAACAGAAGACACAAAAAATGGACCCCTAATTTATGGAAAGACCCTTGTAGGAAAATATTTTGATTGCCAATAGGCAATAGGGCTTCTGGACTGTCTATACTGGAGGAAGACCCAGTTTTATGTCGAGTTGTCATGATGACTAAATCAAATCAAATCAAATTAATGAAAAATATTACCGATTAAAGATTCTAAGGACATCGTTTGAGGACATCACTATCTACCTTGACAAAAAAATATAAACTAGAAAATGAAAATCACTGTACGTACTTTAGCCAATCGTGTTCCAAACCAACCAAATTAATACCCACAAGAATAGCCAACATACCTTTCTTCCACATGCATGACAGTCGCATTACTAATACACGTAATAAATCCCAGTTAAGGACGGCGGACTCGCATAGTCTCTCCTTGGCAATTTCCTTCGAGCAAATACCAAATTGTTAGCATCCGATCTTTGCCGAGAAAGACAACCTTACCACAAGGAAAAAAACCTGTCCTTGATTAAAATGTCCCAAGAAATGCAGCTCTGCCGAGTTAATGAGGTGGCCAAGTGATAGTAATAGGGTTGAGTGTGGTACGGCATAAACCTGCAAGGAATGCCTAAGATTTTCTATGTACGGTGTACCGTAGTGTACACATATAAAACGGTGCACCAATCGAAAGCGTTCATCGGTGTCAACCGGCTGGAGTCAGATGCTGCTGGAAGAAATGAGATATTCACCGCATGGACAAGGTCAAGAGGCGGTCTAGCAGAATGGGCAGGCCAAGACTATAGGCAGACTGCAATTGATAATAATCATCATCCAGGCATTGACGTCACAGCTAGTCGGAAGGACCGGTCCGTGGTTTGTAAGATCAAGTGCGCAGATGCAGTTAGTGGATTTCTTCCGATCACAACACTCTCCTCCCCCCACCACAACCCCCCCTCCCCCTCCCCCCCCCCTCCACAACCCCCCCTCCCCCTCCCCTCCCCTCCCCTCCCCTCACCTCTTCTATCTTATTTTCTCCATTTCCATTACCACACAACCATGCTGAGACAAATCCTATTGATCTGACACTCATCGACTTTTTTCTTTTCTTTTTTTATTTTACTAGCACGGCCGAGGCTGCGTCTGTATCCGCAGGGGTTCAGAAGAGGAGGGGGTGTGTTAGGACTGCAGTTTACGGTTGACAACATGTCAATACGTAGGGGCTTTATAGGAATCCTGGTGTGAAAGGGATTTTAAGGGCGGCAATGTTCTCATGAACATTGCACTTTAGCATTTTTGATTGAAATGGTAATTGGCAAGCTATGTGGAAAATCTCAGAAGTACGACAAAGGGCATGTATGTATATCACGCCATACATACACGTACCGGGTTATGTCATTTGCACTACTACATAACAAGTATATATGAGTGAACAGTTCAATGTTTAAAGTCAGAATGAAGCACATGTACCAGTACACTGCAAAAACTGTGGTGTTAAATTAACACCAGTGGTGTTGTCTTATATAGATACCAAGCCTGGTGTTAAGTTTTAACACCACAAGTATTAGTTTTAACACCTAGGGTGTTAAAAATAATGCACCTTTGGTGTTAAATTTTAACACCACAGTTTTTACAGTGTACATGTATAGCATACAATTAATATTATACATTTCAATTTTTAACAAATGAAAACAATTTTATTATTTGTTTTATCTTTTATTTGATTGGGAGACATCTAGACATTTGTACAGACCTCGTTCTTGACACCACTCGTATTATGACAATTCCCGAATCGAAATATACATGTAGTACATGTACAATGTGCACATTTCACGAAAATGCGTTCACATTTGCATCGGAGGTACAACAACAAAAAGAGCGCGCAATCTGACGCAATGGAAAAAAAACCAATCGTGCAATAGAAAAAAAACGAGCGTGCAAATGAACAAAATATTGAACTCCATGTGACCCAAATAGGCCATTACAGGTACATGTACATGTAATACACAATAGAGTTGAAGTACATGTAGATTGTGCAATGTGTATATATATACATGATGTTCTTCTCATAAAACTCTTCAAATACTTTCAGTATGTTCTACGTGTATAGGAGTCTTTCCACGGTAAAGGGGGGAATTTTGGCAACACAGACCATATTTTCCAGAAAATACCTTTGTCGGGGGCGGATTGCAATAAAATCGACTTAGCCACTGGTCTAAGACCCATCTTTTATAGCCGGCTATCTAACTTAGCCAGTCTTGGCTTAGTCGCTGGTTTTGCCATTTGCAAGTAATCATTCATATGCAGCAAAAACTGTGCATAAAGTTATTGAGCATTTCAGGGGCCCTTTAAACAGAAAATATTTAACTGACTGCCTGAGCTCAGACCAGATTTTACCTCAGGCAAGATTTATTATTAAAAAAAAATATAATAAATCTGTATAAAATATGGATAATTATTACATTGTGCCTGTGGGAGACCATAGAATAAAAGTACAATTTATGAAACCCTGGAGGGCTAGGGACGTACTACTGCAGGTGAAATGAAATTTATGTAACTATAATTGCCCGCATAAAACTGGTATTATTAATTTACGCGTGCATAAAAGACTCTTGTCAAGTCTCCCTGGCCTCAAGTATGTACATGTACGTACTGTGTGATTAATACGTCACACTGTGCTATTTATGAAACGGATGACAGGCTGGTCCTATACCGACGTACGTGCAATCACTCATCACATAGCTGTAGGAACTGTACATTTATGATGTACTCTCGGTTTCGGCTTAAAGTACATGCATTGTGTACATACATGTATACGGTATACCGGTAGTACATGTACATGTGTACTGTACACAGCATGCAATGCAACATCTGTACGTTGTACATGTATGCATCCTCATCCCGTGCCAAAATGAAACGTCCTTGGATGAATAATTATAAATTCTTCTCAGAATCACTGCCTCAGACATGCCAATGATGGCATTTACATGCATGTATGTATCTTTATCCATGGGTCAGGCGAATAGGAAAAAGTGCACACTGTGCTAGGGATGCAAGCCTCAACATTATGAAAATGAGGGGTAGGCCTACATTAGCCCAGGTTTGACGTCGCCTTCATTGCATTACAAGTGACGTCCAGGTTATGATGTCTCTAAATAGAGCGACTGAAAATTGCACATAATATTTTGAGCTATTTCACCTTTTAATGGACGTCGAATGTATGCCCATATATCCTTGGCGTCTTCATTTACAGGAACGGAAGGTTTAAGAACCATGTACATCAAATTTGACAAAAATATGCTGGGATTTTAAGCACTAACTATAACCTTAAATTCCAGGGAAAGCTGGACTTTGGATAAGAGCGCGTCACGCAATTCCATTCACGAGCAATAACTTGCTATGCAAGTCGCGCGCGTGCGTAATGCACGAACGTGGTGAGAACCAAAAAAAAACGCACTGAAGGCTACATACATGTACCTTATGTGTTGCGATTTTTTGTGCACAAATACATGTATCTAGCAAATTAGCGTGACTTTTCGCCATTTTCATCTGGATTATGCAGTTTGGTGCTGTGTAGAGGATTTCTAAACCCGGTAATCCCAGAGATTAGGACATGTGGAACTTTGTTAGCACATTACCGGCTTCCAGCACAAGGTAGAAATATTGATTTTTTTCGTTACAAAAATGTTTGCCCTGTTTTTGGAACTTCATACCCTGGACTCCGTCCCCGTATGTACATGTACATGTAGTATGCGGTACGGAGTCCAACCTGGGTTAGGCCTACAAGTACTCCGGCCATGATTCTGTCCAAATTTAAAAGTGGATGGGCAACACCACCAACTTCATACATTGTACATGGTTGAATGGTTTATTAACCTCTGCGACCCCAGCATGGGGTATGAGAGCCAACTTAAATTACAAAACTGTTATAGAAAGCTAAGTAACTATAAGAGAACATTAATTATCAAAACTAAAATAAAATACAATTTAAACAAGAGCTTAAAAAAAAGACTTTAGTAGAAGTTAAATGCATACTATAAGAGCAAAAAATAAAGTGTTTACGGGAACTTAATAATCTTAATAAATTTGGCAAGGTTACAGAGTTGGCGAGAACTGCACACATTGAATAGCAATCCCAATTTATACACATTTGGACCGTGTTTACACTTGATCCCGAGCTCGGGATCGAACACCGAGCTCGGGATCAGCCCCGGATCACAAATAGGTGTAAACGCTCTCGGAACCAAACTGGCCCCGGATCAGACCCCGAGATTTTGGTCTCGCGATGGCGGAGGGTTCGATCCCGAGCTCGGGATCAGTTTGCGGTTAGCTGGGCAATAAATCTTCCCCACACAGCCCCACATCCTGTTGCGGGCTAAAGCGCGCGAAAATTCCAGGGAAGCCCGTGCTCGTATTATATACACGTGTACATAGTACATATATACACGCACACAGGTACCACTGGTTCCATGCATTGTGTGCATGCATATATGCCTGGACAAAATGCCTGATACCCCGACGCGACTCATGTGATGCAACGCTGAGAATCTCGATGGCTGGTGTCCGTTACGAAAACACAACGTACTACAAACGTAATTGGTATCCTGCATTCAGCAATCTCTTTTGCGTGTCCGATACAAACTTCACACGTTGAGAAAAAGTGTTTCTGTATTTCCTCTACTTTCTGCAACTTCTCTACTTTCTGCAACTATCTAGCGACACTTTGTCATTATCATACAGCTTAGTTTTTAGTTGTTATATCAAGGATTTCGGAGTGTCATTCAACGATTTCCGACATAGCATAAGTTGACATTATTTCGTCGTGAAGAGAAGTTGACGAAGACGAAGTAGCCGAGTCGAGTTGTCTTCGTGTGAAAAGATGGCAAACGAAGTTCGCGGGCGCTCGTGGAGCAACGACAAACTGGCGAAGTTTTTCGACATTTGAGCCAGCGCAGAAATAATGGCTGAACTGAACGGAACATCTCGGAATTCTGCTGCGTTAGCTTGACCTTTGACTGCAACTTCTGGCTCCGCGCTCGGGATCAACAACAGATATAAACGCGGCACTCGAGACCATTGCGGTTAACCTCAACACATTCTTATCAGGGGGTCAATCTTGATCCCGAGCTCGGGACCAGTGTAAACACGGTCCAAGTCTCTGCCAGTAAAACCTCTGAATCAAGCTACATGTACATGTCTGTCACCACTTAGTGAGTTACAAACAAGTACTGTAAAAGCTGAAATATTCGCGGTGGTTTTATTTTCGCGCACCAGACAGAGCCCGCGAAAATAACAACCCGCGAAAATATTGTTTGCAACAATTGTGGCGATCCCTGAAACAAAACATAATTTCCATCCGCGAAAATAACAACTCGCGAAAATGTCAGTGATGTTAAAATGCGCGAAAATATCTGTACGCGAAAATATTGGCTTTTACATGTATGTAAATAATGGAATTCATCACAGGACATAGGGTATAATTTGAAGGCGAATCAGTTGGTAAATAGCAAAATTCGGTCATAGGTAGGCAGTGATTTCCGCTACGGAAGCGTGTTAATGCTGTTCTACAAAAGTTGTTAAGTTTAACAAGATAATTTTCAAAATTTACATCAAATTTAATCGTTTTATAAAAGGTACACATAGAGTATAATTAGAAATACTACTTTTCAAGTTTTGTAAGGCATTGTCTTTAAGTCTTTGATCAAAATCTGCAGATAGTCTCTTTGTGAAACGCACATCTAGATTGGTTTCATTCCAGAGCATAGAAAAACCAGTATCGTCAAATAAAGATTTCATGCAAGCAATTCATTTTGAGTTAACAATATTTGAGTTACATGTATATAAACGCCTCATTAAGCGATATACCGTATTCGAGAGACTGTTGGTGTTAGTGACAATGTGTAGCCAGAAGTTGAACATCTTTAAATATACAGTGTTCTTTAGTTCTTTTCTGCCTAGTTCGCTGTATGCAATACAATTAGCAGAGCGGTAGTTAATCCTTAATAAGTTAAGGCCACCTTGATAAACAGGCCACCTGCTTAGTGGCCACCCATCTTTGGTCCCTAATGCCATGTGTATAATGCTTAAAGGCCCCATGATTACGGATTGTTATCAATGAAATCTATGCTATGAAACTACTCTACTCAGTTACAGTCATAAAAATCCCATTTGGAGCTTGTTTGGGGGTTAAAACAAAGGTTTAGCTTGAATGCTAATGCAAATATGCATATTCATGAGCAAGGTTGTGATGTCACAAGAGGCAAACACAAGAAAATCACATTCAACTGTGGACAAATGATTCCACTTTTTTTCTCAAACTTGCTGAAACTTTTGTAATCCATGGCTGTTTGAGTTTGTTTAACATGTTTCCTGTTGTAAGCCATGACAAAACTGGGGGTGGAAACTGCAGTAATTTGCAGTCTTATGTTTTTTCTTTACTTTTCTCTCGTGTCTTCCTGATGTGACGCACTACATGTACAAACAGCGCCCTCATTCTGTAATTTCCTACACTCAGATCTGTACAATGTACTTCACATTTATGCACATTGCATTCTCCTTTTCTTCCATATTCATACAATCACGTTATTTTGATTTACTGCCAGTGCACAATACAAGAGTGTCAAGAGTTAAAGGTAGACTTTCTGTGACAAAACATGCAAGGCCAAATAAAAGGAAATGAGTGAGCGTGTGACCCAACTATTACACTATGATTAAAATCCGATTATGTCGTATCACAATTGAGTAACTACAAAGAATATTTAAATGAACCAAGGTGCCCCCTGACTTTCAATTTTGCCGCAGTTTTTACAGTATATTAGTTTATCAACATTCTTCTTTTTGAAATACATTGTACATGTACTTATACATGTAGGCCTACTGTAGTGCTGTTCCAAGAATTCATTTTAAAAAAATATAAAAAATATTTCACCAGGAACGAATACAACAAGGATGTGTGCATAAAAATGGCCATGTCTCAAATATGTAAATAAGCAGACATGGTGTGATCTAGTACATTTCAGACTGATATGTATGATACACGTTTAGGCATACAATGTGTGTTTGGACTTTTGTCAAGCACCTACAGTAGTCAACCTTTGGCCTGTTCGGGTATAAATGAGTGGAAAGTACAACTGAGACACCTTACTGCACAGCACTACAAATTACATGTACATGTACAGGGTGTATACAGGGTGTCCCAGAAAAAACGAAACCAAGATTTATCGATGTTTAATCATACTTGAATCTCAATCTTGAATAATAAATGACACATATTTGGAAAGCTTAGTTCCTCATCTTTTATTTGATACCACTCATATGATACATACTTCACGCATGAATGAATAAAGACAATATGAAGCAGGACTACAGGCCTCAACCTTCAGAGGGGCAAGGCCACTTGGCCTTGAAGGCCTCCAAAAAGAAGGGGGCACCAAGGCCAATTGAAAGGGCACCAAGGCCATTTTCAAAATGTGTATTTGTTGATGACTTAATGTCACTTCCCTTTAATTTGAAGATGGTGTTCAAGATGATGTTTTTTTGTTTTTACTTTACAAGCTTTCTGGTGCATCTGAGAGCTACCGGTATCCTGGGATCTTGAAGGGCTTGTTACATGTGTTACATTGTATACATGTAGTATAGATTCTCAAGGATTTTTTTGTGCAGATTTTTTAAAAATATGGAAAAGAAGGATTCTGCTTTAAAACCTGCACTTAACTCTTAAGCCATACACACAAACTCTATGAAGACTTTTTGGTCTACTTTTTCCCTCAGTAAAATGACGATTTCCCACAGATTTTCTCTTTTTGGAATTTGAGCTGCGGAAAGAATTGGGAAGTTGACCATGGCTTCATACCTTGTGAGCTGCATGCAGTGGCAGGCTCAACACGGCCGCGGCTGGAACTGGCATTTGACAATACCGTTCCAATTTCAAAATACACGTATTCTCATTTCCCAAATACATGTACATGTATACACTTAATCCATGAGAGTGGAAGATAGTTTCCATAAAAATAACGATCGAGCAAAACACGGTTGTTGCGATGAACGAAAAGTTTCATTTACGATCAACAGCCAAGCTACTTGTACTAACTGATCAACTGCATGCAATAGTGCATATCGCATGCACACAAAACATGCCATACCGGTATGTTTCCAAGAAAGTGTAGCGACCGTGTTGTAAAACGCATGCCGATTGGTCGATAAAAATAATATGACACGTTGGTACTAAATTCTAGCCAATAACGTTTACGTTAGGAAAACAGCAATCGGCACGGGTTGGCCTTTTATCAAGCCACTGTTTTCACGCACATTGCTTTTCGCAAGCTTTTTGTGATGTTGCACAGAGAACGTATTGGATCAACTTATAAAAGGCTAGCTACAGCTAGTACCATCATGCAAGCACATGCCGCAATGTATAGCGATAGCGAAGCAGCCGTGCCGTGCGCGGATTACTACCGGGATCCTACCAGGACCGGACCGGCTGTGCGGCCGTGCGATTCAGAAGAATGATCGAATTATTTTTTTGCGGGAGACATTTCTGCTGCAAATTTGAAGTGTAGTGTTCAGAGCTAAGGGGCACGTCGGCCAATGTGGCCGTAAGGTTTATGTTATTAAAAAGGGCGTCACGGCAATTCACTGGGGCATTGCGGCAATGGCCGCTGGTGGCCCCCAAAAATTTGTTTGCACAACGATACCTGAATTTTAGGGATTTCAACATGCACGTTTTTAATGCACACGTGACCATCTCCGAATCCATTCATGCGAAAAATTTGTCAGGTGTAAAAAAAACATGGAAATTCAATCCATATTTAAATGCAGGATATATCTCTGTCATCCCTGGCTCATTTTTCCTGACTGAGGTATGTGATTATTTCTTTGAAATTCAGGTATCGTTGTGCAAACGACTTTTTGGTAGCCCTGCTTCGGTCTTTATTCATTCATGCGTGAAGTATGTATCATATGAGTGGTATCAAATGAAAGATGAGGAACTAAGCTTTCCAAACATGTGTCATTCATTATTATTCAAGATTGAGATTAAAGTATGATTAAACATCGATAAATCTCGGTTTCGTGTGGCTACAGTTCCGTACACTGCATATTATGTATACATGTACATGTAGTACTTACACAAAATGTACATGGTCAGCGCACGCGTCGATTTCAAGCATGCGCATGAACCGAATTTTCCTGCGGCAGCTAAAACAGCACCCTCTATTGCCGCAGCGCCTCACATTTTCGAGACTGATCGTCAATCCTGTAGACTACATAGGGAATGGGAACAAGTCTATGTATTTCCCCGGGCAGCTCAACCTCGTACTCGGGGCAATAGATTCAGACGATGCTGATATCGAATGATAGTGAGTATGAGGTTGTTTGATCATCTGAAACAATGGTGGCTAGTTCTCACACGACACAACAAGGAATTGCGATTGTGAATTAGAGCGTGTCTGAGCTGAGCTGAATACTGAAATATGCGTCCATTGTTTGTGGAGTGAAAACTCTCAGAACATTCAGTGTTGTGACGGCTCTGCAAGTTTACTATACCGGTAGGCCTTACTGTCAGGACTGTGTGCAAATCTGTGTGCAATGGAGGGGGCGGGGAGGAAAAACCGCGTCGCTGCATCAATTGCCTTACTTAAATACTATTTACTGAAGAAAAAAATAATGGTTATCTCTTTAAGGGGTTTATCCCTCTGTGGGGCTTGCTAAGCTCACGTGATGGCCAATCCCAATCAGTGAGGAACAACTGCACTACCATGATTCGAGACCACCAGTTGGCTTCATACATGTAGCCCAACTGGTAGGGCGTCTGCACGTTGAGCAGAAGGTCCGCGGTTCGAATCCCATTGAAGCCAAGTTGCTTTTTACTGTATCCAGATTCACCAAACTCGTAGACATCTGTCCACATTTGCATCAAATTTATTCACCCAGGCGGTCCCTATAATCACTTATTCATACGAAAACAATTAATATTTACAACTGTCTCCTGCTTCTGATCAAGAGTTTGCTCAAAATTCGATAACATGGTAATTTGTAGCTTTTTTTCTTGTTACGCCTGATGCACATGCAGTATCACAAGACACAGTACATACTTGTACATATCATTTGCAGTTTGTTTTTGACGAATTCCAGGAATTACAGTACTAAAGAATAATGTTGACAAATTGCCTTGTAGAAATGAGGGGTTAGAAATTTGCAATTCAGCCCGGAGCGGACTTGGGGTTCGCCATGGGTTGAGTTCAACCCAGGTTGAGAGACTGTAGTGTGAAAAGGGCCCATAGCCAATAACACCAGTTTTATTCCGTGCAGTCAAATATTCAATGCATCTCAAACTATCAAGTGAGATTTTAAGACACCCCCGGATGGATTATCATTTTTGCCATCAGGCAGACATTTTTCAATTTCAGACAGTCATTGCAAAATTCATGTACGTGTACATGTACACATTGTATTATACTGCAAGAGCATCATGCATTCTCAGACAGAGATATCAAGATGCAGAGACCGCCATTTTGTGACAGCATAATTTCATTTCCAGAGCTACGTACAGTAAAATACGTCTGTTTGTACATACATGTACTGTGTGCAGACCCCTGGATATTATGTCCAGTGTCCATTTTTCAAAGGACACTGGAGCCAAAAGGAGGCGCACCACAGCAAATTTTGGTTCAAAATGTGTACTGGTTATATACCGGTACATTCCAGTAATACAAAATGTCAATGCATGTATACAAAACTCATTAAATTTATGAAGATAGGGCATAATGCCGGCCAAGTTGGCCTCAGAAAGTGTACATGTATCTTAAAGGGGCATTAGGGCCAACTCGGAAGAGCATGATGCCATTGGCCTTCTGAACAACTGACAGATGCATTCAATTACATTGTACATTAAAGATATACGTGCGCTTGTTCTCCCAAACAATCGTGGACGTTTTAGGGAGGTCTAACAAAGAGAACAATATCGTCCGCGATTGTCAAGCGAACGTCCGCGATTCGCTCCTGTACAACACCAACGAGAGTAAGGAAAAATAGACTATGTCCAAACAAAAGAGGAACAAAGGGACATCCACGATTGTATGTGGATTCGCACAGGTCTGCGTGTACATGTACAGTGTATGGTCCGTGGTTTTCAGCAAATTATTTTTTTTTCCCTGAACCAATTTTTAAAGCATTTACTTTATTTTAATGAAAACAATTATATTTTGTATTTAAGACATCGGCAACCCTGTGAAAAACACCGTTTTTATACAGCATTTTTTGCACCTTGCCTAGACTTGCCAATGTCTGACTTTTCGTGTTTGGTCCGTGGTGCGGTGCGTGCAGCGCGCCCTCTGGACTGGTGGCCTGTAAAATCTCTTTTCTTCTGTCTTGGAAGACTTCTGAGACAGAGGAAACAGAAGAAAACAGATTGGACAGGCCACCGGTCCGGAGGGCGCACTGTGTGCTGTGCATTGCAGACTGAGCACGGAGGCAAGTCTACGCCTTGAATTATTGGCTGACCGCCAATAATTTGAAATATTGACGGTAATTGTTCGATAACAGAAAAAAAATCGACCAACGTTTAGTTGATGTCTCATTTGAAAGGGAATAACTTTTATGTTTCTAAAAACTTTTATTTTTTGAGGTGCTACACCCAAAATGCACGGGCTGTATAAATAAGTTTGGAAATTTGTATCGTTGATCATATCCCTGTAGTGTTGCTGTACTATTTAGCCCTGTATCTTAGAGCGTGTATCAAATGAGCATGATTACTGTTTCGAAAACACTTTGGTACTGTTATCCTTGGACAGGAAAAAGCTTCAAATTAGGAATTAAAAGTAGGTTTGGCCAGTCTTAAACATACGTTAAACTGGCTAGGACTCCAGCCGGTTTTAAACAAATCGTTTAAGACTGGCCGAACCTGCTTTTAATCCTATTGATAAATACCTTTTTGTGTAAATTGGTAAAACTCACCAAAATGACCTTGGCATTTTTGCCATGTTTTGCATTCACATTCCTACACCGGGTTCGTACAACTGCTAGCTGTGCATCAGGTTGCTTTTGTTCAATTGCGCGCGTTACGCATAATGGAGGCGTGTTTAAGCGCACGCGCACGACCGGGTACTTGTCACAGTGCATTTTGCTTTCGGGAGTGTGTAGTTTCTGTGTGCGTGTTTTTGGCAGTTGAAACAACCAATGACGATTTTTAGTGGGTACATGTACGTGATTCCATCTGCCATGTGCGAGACTGCACGTCCATGTAGTACACCAAATTCTGGTATCTTATCAGCAGTACATGTACATGTAGAAAGGGCCAAAACAAAATGGTTAAAGGCAGTACCTTCTTTATTTTCTGATCATTTTTCGATTATGTGTTACTTTGATCTTGGTAGACCTGTCTGGTCGGTTAAAGAAACCACCTACCGGTACAGGAAAATCAGTGCCATTGATCTGGATGCATTTAGGAAATCCATTTCAGATTCGGTACTTGGCGCTACTGACAATGATATAGATGCTGCTGTAGGTCTTGACATAAATGATTTTAATGAGCAAGCCAAGCTTTATGATAACATTTTGTGTGATATTATTGATCAGCACGCTCCGATTCAAATAAAAAGGGTTTCTGTTCAACCACGTGTACCTTGGTTCAATGATGACATCAAAAAACAAAGCAGGAGAGACGAAAGGCTGAAAGAAAATGGCGTCGTACTGCATCTCGGGATGATTTAAATTTGTTTAAATTAAAAAGAAATGTTGTCTCTACCTTAATCTGCAAGGCTCGTACTGAATATTACACAGGATTTTTAAATGACCACAGTAGAAATCCTAAACATTTTTTCAAAGCTGCCACTTCACTTTTTCAAAATAAGATGTCTGTATTGCCACCACATAATGATGATGTAGAATTGGCTAATACGATGGGAAATTATTTTCAACAAAAAATTTCTGATATCAGGTTGAAGTTGGCTGGGCTGGAGTGTTCGCCATCTTCATCCCGTTCATTTATTCCGACATCTGGGTCTGCAACGTTTTCCGATTTTAGCACACTGTCTGAGGAGAATATCCGTAAATTGATTATTGGCTCGAAAAAAAAGACATGTATTTTAGATCCAATTCCTACTAAACTGTTAACTGATTGTCTCGATGTTTTAGTACCATTCATAACTAGGTTGGTTAACTGTTCATTAACTACGGGTCATTTTCCTGATATTTGGAAGTCTGCAGTAGTTATTCCTATTTTAAAGAAACCTGGCCTCGATCCTTGTTTGAAGAATTTTCGACCAGTCAGTAACTTGCGGTTCATTTCCAAGTTACTGGAGAGAGCTGTAGTGTCACAATTGCATTCGTATTTGAATCTCAATAATTTGTATCCTACTATGCAGTCGGCTTATCGGGCATTTCATAGCACCGAAACCGCTTTGTTGAGGGTCAAAAATGATTTGTTAATTGCCATGAATAGTCAACAAGTATCACTTTTGGTTTTACTCGATTTATCCGCTGCATTCGATACATTAGATCATGAAATTTTGTTATCTGTACTTCAAAAGAAATTTGGTGTTACGGGTACTGCTCTTAATTGGTTTTCATCATATTTGGAAGGCAGAACTCAGAGAGTTTTAATTAATGGTAAATTGTCTCGTGATTTTAATCTTGATTGGGGTGTCCCGCAGGGGTCTTGTCTTGGTCCCTTGCTTTTTATTTTGTATAGTAGTCCACTTTTCGATATAGTTCGGACTCATCATCCCCAGATTCATTGCTATGCAGATGACACTCAATTGTATTTATCATTTTCTCCTGATAAGGTGGGGGGTCAGGAGTCGGCCATTTTGGCTATGGAGGCCTGCATACATGACGTCAGACATTGGTTGTTTACAAATGGATTGTTTTTAAATGAAAATAAAACTGAATTTATGGTAATTGGAACACGTCAGCAATTGGCCAAAGTAAATTTAGACGGGGTTCATGTTGGAAAAATGTTGGTTCCATCAGTTGCATCTGCCCGTAATCTTGGGGTTTGGTTTGACACTTGTTTGACGATGAAAACACACATTTCTAGAGTTTGTGGTATTATGTTTTATTTTTTGCATAATGTTAGGCAAATTAGAAAATATTTGACTAAAGGTAGTACTGAAATACTAATACATGCGTTCATTTCTAGCAGACTGGATTATTGTAACAGTCTGTTTTATGGTTTGCCTGAAACTAACATTAATCAACTTCAACGAGTACAAAATGCCTGTGCACGGTTGGTTTGCAATGCCTATAAATTCTGTCACATTACTCCATATTTACATGATCTGCATTGGCTTCCAGTAAGATCTCGAATCCACTTTAAGATTTTGCTCTTAGTGTACAAGATATTGCATGGCCTGGCCCCGAAATATCTGGTTGAGCTTATCTCTGTTAAAGCAAATCATCGCTATAGCTTGAGGAATAGCACTGGCACTCTTCTAAATTACCCTTCTTGTCGTAGTAAGGTCACCCTTGGAGATCGAGCCTTTCAATATTGTGCACCAAATCTCTGGAACAAACTCCCACCCATGGTGAGAAATGCTCGTAGTTTAGATGTTTTTAAAATTCAGCTTAAAACACATTTGTTCAAGATTGTTTATGCTGAATATGTGTAGTTCGTGTAGTTCGTATATACGCGTTTCCAAGTTTTAACTGTAATTGTTTAATTTTGCTGTAATATTGTAAAGCGCCGTGAGTACCTTTTTGGTAGATTTGTGCGCTATATAAGACCCCTTTATTATTATTATTATTTACCAATCACATCACCAAAACAGGCTTAGTACATGTAGGTAGTGCTCATAACCACAGTTAGAAACACACCCATTGTAAAGCATGATTATAATGCATAATGCATTTTACACACATACATAGACAGACATTAATGTGGCTAGTGAAAACCAAGTGAAATATGATTTTCTCAACCATGTCCCATTTGCATCAGTGTGGCTGACACTAGCAATTGAAACCTGAACGTGTCACATGGAGGAATGTCATGTTCAATGATAAGGCCACGTTCTGTCTGCAGAGGTTGGATGGCAGGGTTAGAATAATGGAGCAACGGGTCATTTACGGTTAAATCACTCAATGGTTTCCACCCCACCCTCGGGTGGAATAATTGCATTAGACAGTTGGAACCACTTCTATCTTTCATTTGTGTAAGGTTTTTTCTGGTCAAAGGGTGCGATAAAATTTTGTAAAAACAAAAATCGTGTAATGTCACTGGCAGAACCGAATTTCCATTTTTTATCTAAATCTGATTACGATAAATATAGTGGCCGCCCTTGGGAAAAGGTGGCCCTTTTATAAAGGTTGCATTCGGGGCCAAAGACGGATGGCCACTATAAACAGGTGGCCTCTTTATAAAAATGGCCTTATAACCAGCCTGCTTTTGCGAAATTGGCATGCACCTTGACCTTTGAATGGTAATTTATTGTAGTATAATTAGCATTGCTAGCAGGGTTGTTAACTACTCGGACTCCAGACTCGAGTCAACTCAAGTCCCGATTTTCAGTGACTTGACTTGACTTGAGACTCAACTGACTCGACTTGAGACTCCAACCTCAAATGACTCGACTTGAGACTCCAACCTCAAATGACTCGACTTGAGACTCCAACCTCAAATGACTCGACTTGAGACTCCAACCTCAAATGACTCGACTTGAGACTCCAACCTCAAATGACTCGACTTGAGACTCCAACCTCAAATGACTCGAATTGAGACTCCAACCTCAAATGACTCGACTTGAGACTCCAACCTCAAATGACTCGACTTGAGACTCCAACCTCAAATGACTCGACTTGAGACTCCAACCTCAAATGACTCGACTTGAGACTCCAACCTCAAATGACTCGACTTGACTTGAGACTCCAACCTCAAATGACTCGACTTGACTTGAGACTCCAACCTCAAATGACTCGACTTGACTTTATACTCAAATGACTTGACTTGACTTGAGACTCGAACCTCAAATGACTTGACTTGACTCACTTTTAGTCTGCCAAAAATATAATAGATCTTAAATGCATTTTTTTGTCATTCTGACCAAATTGTATAATTTCAGCACTAAAGAACCCTTGGGGTGAAAAACCACGCGTCACCCCGGGGCAGCCTCGGGGCGAGTTCGCCTGTATCGCATCGCAAAATGCGACGCATTTTTGACAATCTGCGATGCCACTTTTCAAAGTGCATCGCAGTTTTTGACTTGATTTAGCGATGCAATTTGCGACACTTTTTTTTCAAAATCTGCTCCTTATTCTTGCACTTGCAGATTAGTTTTGTTAACGTTAGTGAAAAATTTAAAAACGAAAAAAGAAAAATGACCAGAATAACGTACCGCGACGGCTTACGACAGGGTTCTCCCGATCCCCACACACACACGTGCGTATTGGCCCGATACGCTGAAATTCCGTTCCGCCGACACACATGAAAAATTGCCGATCAAGAAAAAAAAGCAACGAACGCCGCAAGTAGCTCGTTATGCATGTAAACATTGATGCGGTCCTGGCGCTATTTTGTTCCAAATGGTGTTGTTGACAACCACCATATTCACGAATAATGGTGCACAAAGTTATCGATAAAGGAGATCTCTCAGTGAACGCTGGAATTAGGAATCCTTGGCGATTTTCTTGGCTAGAAACGGAAGTGCATGGAGACCAATATTCTAATCTTTCTTGTGAAAATTAACAAACCGGGATAAGCCTACTGCAAACTTGTACATGTACACATGGTGCGATGTATTCCATGGGGAAAATTTGTCAGAGTTGTCCCGGTTTTCCTGGCCATACATGTAGGTGCAGGAAAATCTATCCTATTTCCCTGCAGCATAAGCAGCAGTATTCCTTTATATCCCCTAAGTCGGTAGGCATTGCTTAAAACTTTGATTTCTGTTGAAATTTCTGCATTAAATTGGTACATTTTTAGGGGAAAAAACGCGACGCGAACCACTCTGTCCGGACAGTTAGTGGGAAAAAAAACTTGTGCAACTGGTAATCTGCCTATAATGCCTATGGAGATGGGTACCAGTTTATGCATATTGTTTTCCTACTGTGCTTCCGGACCCACATGCATTATATATAGCCACCTTTTTCTTTTGGCAACAAAAGAAAATTACATGGCATTTGGGGAAAAGAGGAGTAGATACAAGAGTTGGATAGAGGAGGTGGATCGGAAAAGGGGATTTGTGTTGGTATTATTTGTTTTCCACTCAATGATATCAATTTTAAAAAATATTTTGCTTAAATATGATACAGGGGCATTTTTCACATTTTACATGTACCGTATTACATGTACCCGGTATGCATCCACTGCACTCGGTAAAATTTGCGCGCGAAGTGCCTGGCGAACTCATCTGAATTTTTCGTGGAATTTGTTTCCCTCCAATCTCACCCCTGGTCTAGTCACTTTACTGTAGGTCTCGTCACTTGTAATTCGGGTCATTTTAAAATATCTCGCAAAAGAAGCTCTTATATGCAGCGTTTAATCATCCATTTTGAATTTGCTATATACAAAAATACTGGATTGCTTAACCAAATTTTAAAATTGCTACGAAAAAAACATTTGGATAGCAAATCTGCTATCCAATATTTCAGAACGAAATCGTTCACTGGGCATGTCATTAAACAAAATTGTGTACAAGATGCCTACAATGTGCAAGAATGTTTTACTGTGGTCAAGCAGACCTCTACACTACCACTCTCTTTCAAGGTGTGCTCCAGATCTAATTACCATACCATAATTGTTGGGGTTTTGAAAGGACTTGCCACACAGACACCTGCAATTCAGTTTCAAAGCCATTATCCCATCCAAACATTCTACATACTGTACATGTACATGTATCTCTCTTGGACTTTAACACGCAGCTGAATTCATATAATTCAATGCAAACCATGTTTGATAATTTTTATCAATGGTGTGGATGGTACAAACGTACATAGAGTTGAACATGTACAGTATACTGTGCATGACTTGGCTTGATTTCGGTCACTGCACACTACGTATACGTACATGTACTGGTAATCCATTGGAGGAAAATCACTTTCACTGTATTATACAACAAATGTGGTTTTTTGGCCCCTGGGCACAGGAACATAACTTGCAGCTTTTGTACATGTACATGTTTTTTTTTGTGTATACATTTTGTACACTGTTGTACAACATGTACATGTACATGTACCATACCTGCCAATATTGCCGAGTAAAACAAAATCGGTCGAGTTGACCTACATGTACATATGTAGTACTGCACCCATTTTCATGTACATGTACACAACACATGCGGCGCGCGTGGGGAGTCAGGTAAAGTCGACCATTTACCAATTGTTCAGATTTTCAACAATTTTAACACTTACAAATCGGAACAAATACGATAAAATCGGACTAGTTGGCAGGTATGCATGTACTGGTACATTAAATTAATAATATGAAGCTTTTGCAGATACTGTGCGTTTTAGACCATTTTACTGGCCACACATGTACATACATGTACATACATGTACGGTATGTATGTTTGTGGGCAAGTTTTCTTACAAATGACGTCACAATAATTATGAGGTACAAATTGCTTTTAAATCAAGCCTATTGTGTGGGGATAAAGCACCTGCCCCCAAGATGGCCACCCTGCAAAGCGCCCACATTGTCCCTTGTTTACCTTCCAGGCAAGCAAAGGGAAGAATGCAACCATTTGTGTACATGTACATGCAACCATTTGTGTACATGTACATGTAGAAACCACAGGAATGTTTCAGGTGCAGCAGGTAATGCATAGTTCCGAGATTGCCCAGTTAACCCCGCCCCTTAGATATTGTTGCTATGTGCTCACAAGCCATCGCAAAAAAATGGCGACACAACGTACAAAGCAACGGGGCTCGGCATGGAAAGCACAGATTCATTGGAGAAAACTCATGTTTTAGGGTCGACAGTTACCGTAGCACACACTGAGCGAAGGGCTAGTAATGCAAGGATGACATATATTCCTAAAAATGCGCTTTCCTACATGTACTGTACCTTTGAACAGCGAATCGCCAGACATTGAAACCAAAATTCACCCGGTCACTGGCGCATACAACATACAAACTGTATGGGCAGAAAATCGCGTGATTGTGTGATGATTGCATCACTTTGACCTATGTGGGCGCCGTCTGCTAGCTCTGTTGTGATTGGTCGGCGGGTTCGGCTTGATTGACAGGTCGGAACTACATGTATGCATTGTATTGTTCTGTTCTGAAACTACATTCAGAGAGCTGAAAGTGATTTTCCTTTTAATACATATTGGATTTTGAATCACTTTCAGCACCTTGCAAATATGGCAGACTGCGACAAGGATTCTCTACTGTGCATGTACGGTACCGGTAGCAGTGTTTCCCCAAGAAAATTGTTAAAGCGTAGTGGTATACGTTGTCTGTTCACTTTCATCATCCAATACTGTGATACTGCCATGATACAAACAGTGGATTTCTAAAGAGTTTTCACTTCGTTCATTGTACATTTATCAGTTTCATTGTCTTTGTATCAATTTTAATCTCTGAGAGCTTAGAAAGCAATATTCTGCAAGAATATTGTTGGATGCTCTGAATGTGAAAGGGTAGTGGCTGATTGCTAAAGAGTAGTGGCCATTTGCCAAAGCCAAGGGTAGTGGCACCACTACTCTATAACGCTTTAGGGGAAACCCTGGGTAGTTATTTTACACCTGTCAGTAATCTCACATTACAGTAAAGACTACACTGTCACAATTTCTGTACAACAATCGCCGTTTCCAGTAGAACACTCACCCAACAAGCATAATACGGAATTTGGCATACTACAGGAAACACGCTGGCTGCGCAAAGCTAACATCACATACACGTATGTACCGTAATATGTTAAGAAGTCCTCTACTAACCACTGAGTTTGCTATGAAAAGCTCTGAAAATTATACTACGTGTATGTAGGTCAGTTCGTGGAAACATTTACAGGTATTTCGGTTCTACATCATGCCATACGCCTACCGGTAGATGTAATTCACCGTAAAACATGACACATTGCAACACATGTAGGTCACTTCATGGGACCACAATTTTCAAGTTCTTAAAGGACATCTTCAGTCAAGTGAGTTACATGTAGTTTGCAGATACCACTGTAAAGGCGGATACACACTATCGCGGAAAAATCACACTTTCGCGCTGCGCTCACCGCATTGCATGAGCCCCCAATCGCCGATCTTTCCAAAATAGAAAATTCCAGTTCTGGTATCTTAGGGCTTGTCTGATACCTCATTGGCTGCGCGCTGGAAAGGTCAGCGTACCGCGGTCAAAGTTCAACAATTTTGAACTTTGACCCAGCTCAAAACGTTTTGCGCGTCGCGATAGGCCGCGCACAAGCGGCAAACCAGTTTGTGTACAAACCAATGGCACAGTGTGATTTTTCCGCGATAGTGTGAACTCCCCTTAAGACCTACTTCTTTATCTTTATGTACAAAACTTTTTCATCATCTGCACTTACATGTAGTTTTTAAAAGAAATTATAATTTTTTTAACTTACCGTGGAAGCTGCAATTTTCCAGTCGGAGATGACGTCACACTGCGCAACTTGGTTTGTGCCACATAAAAACCAGTTTAATTTTAAATAAGTACAATGTATGTACCTTTTTATGAACGTGGATAATTAATAGAATATTAAAACATGATCATCGGAAACTTTGTCGACGAAGTCGGAAGACGAGCCAACAAATAACATGTTTTCCATGGCTTCACGAGAGCGGCCGGCCGATCAACAGCAGCTACCGGTAAGCTAAAGAAAGCACATTGTGCATGGCTGCATGTCACATGGCTGGGCGTCTAGACTCGCATAAGTCCATGCTGCGCTTCGCTTCTTTTATTCAACAGTTTTACTTTTATATTAAGTTATTTTTTCATATTTTTATGTTACCCATACATTTGAATAAAAATAGCAGTGCAGTGGATTTTACTTTTTCAGTTTCGCATTTCGTAAAAACCCCAGTTAAAAACTATTAACTGTTGAACCTCGGCCTAAAGAGGGCGCCCTTTCATGCTAGCTTCACTGTGCTCGCTAGCTGGCAATGCTAGCCGCACACGATGTCCTGCATACGTACATGTACCACCGGACCATGATTGAGGTATGATTTGTAAAACACGCTGGCGTATCTCCGGCGTTGCTACGTCCGCGCATTATTGCTTTGAACTTCGGCGTTTCGGATGCACTTGTGCTTCAGTTATTAAACTGAGTGATTTTTCATAGCATGGCAGCGACTTTTTAAGCATGGCGGTGAAGTTTTTAAGCATGGCGGTGATTTTTAAAGCATGGCGGGATTTCCGATGTCAAAAATTAAGCATGGCGGGCCGCCATGCTATTTTATGCACTTGGAGAACACTGACACATATTCATTCAAACTTGGCTGATGAAACATGGATTTGTCATATTGTAAAAATAACATTTAGAAGGTAGGGTATTTTCCTACCTCCATCATGTCCATAGGTACCGGGGGTATTAGGACTGTAATAAGGCCAAAACAAATAAATGGTGTGTTTACGGTAACCCGACCTACCTGGAATTTTTGAGGCCAAATTGCCGACCTCAAACTTTTTATTGCCAATTTTCAAGTTGATAATTTTAAATGAGCACTATTTGCAGTAATTTCCAATGAACATAACATTTTCTACACTTGTACATGAACATGGTTAATACTAGTGTTAATAGTGAGTTTCAAACATTGCAAAACAACACGCAAATGCATAAACTGAAATGTAAAAAGAAAACATGATTTGTTTTAGGCCGTTACCGTAAACGCACCATTTATTTTGTTTGGCCTAATCGGTTTTTATGGCCAAAGTCTTTCCATTGTGTCCTTTTAAAATAAATCATAAGAAATTCTGCTACATGTATATGAGCAGGTGAATTTATTAGTGAATCGAGACTGGTCGAGAGAATGTGTTGATTTGTTTTCTTCCGTTCCGTGATGTTGTTGCTATTGTTGGGTTGGCACATTGGCAAACGAAGTGCCCTTTGCGCCAGTCACTGTAGAGAAATATAAATGTGAATGCTGCCAAAGCAGACGTCAGGTATATAGATGCAAATTTAAGCGTAGTTATCATCCGTATTCTAGCTAGGCGGGTGTTTCGGTATTTTTTCCTTATACATTGAACAAAGATTTTAATGAAATTACCTCCTGGAATCAACAGATCATCCAATTTTAAGATATATACTTCCAACTTGCACTTTTGTCGCAAATGTTGCATTTCTGAGATAAATAGATAAAATTACTTCATAAAGTAATGCACAAAATTACGGCGCGAGCGGTCCGTGCGTAAGCGCGACAACAGGGAGCACTGCGCGCACGTGGGAATGGTTATCTTGTGCACTAACTGAATGCAATTTTTGAAGGAGAAAATTTGATTTTTATTAGCTAAGATAATCTTAGCTCTTGCTTTATCATTTTTCATTGGGATGTGGTCTTTTCACCAGTAGAGCTGAGAAGGTTTAAGAACATGAACACGCTATCACAAAACAGGACAAAACAAATGTGTCATTTTCTCACCGTGACACACTAATTCCCCCCTGGGACTCACCCAAACCTTGTCAGGCATAACCACTACGCAGGTCCTTGAGGGAAATAACCAGCCACGATGAATATATAGCCAACAATTCCAGCGAAACAAACCGGTATGCTCACAGCCGTTGTTGTCTTGTGTTCAAAAATATACTATGTGTCGTCGCGTGAGCTAGTCTGTGTACAAAGGAATGCCAATGCGCATTGGTTACCAGGGCTGCGATCCAAACACGCGAACATTGCAAATGTTTTTATCGTACCCGGCTTTTTATAGACGAGTGCACATAAGTACTGTAACCAGTGGCGAACGTTGGCAACGTTCGCGTGTTTGGAACGCAGCCTGTGCACTAGCCCTAAAATTAGGGCTGTAAATTGCTCGCTTTTCAAATCTGACTTATTACAGTCGCAAATTCACAGCCCTAATTGAGGTATGTATGACAATACCAAGTCTCAAACTGCTCAAATCTGACAAAGTTCCACTACAAATATCGTCCGAAGCACATCAGACCAGAGCACTTTCACATACACCATTGCAATCCTGCGAGTCTAGTGTTTCATAAAATAACGGTAACGCTTACGGAATCGTCAATTTGGCCATCTACGATGTCTGGAAACATTGGACAAATTTCGGACAACGTTCTGAGCCGCATTCCCTGGGCGACGCCATCTTAGCTGATATGCTGGACGCGTGGTGGCACTTCTCGGTCAAGGAGCCCGGCTGTGCAATATGCATACATGTAATTCATATTGACGTCCGTGTGTTTATCCCAGCTGGCAAGTACGTCACTCGCACAGTTCGATAACTAGCTGCACTGCGCGCGTGACGTATTGCCAGCTGGGATAAACACACGCGACGTCAATATGAATTATGCATATTGCACAGTTAGCCGGGCTCCTTGACGTCTCATGATCGAGAAGCGCCAGCATATCAGCTAAGATGGCGTCGCCCAGGGAATGCGGCTCAGAACGTTGTCCGAAATTTGTCCAATGTATCCAGACATCGTAGATGGCCAAATTGACGATTCCGTAAGCGTTACCGTTATTTTATGAAACACTAGACTCTCAGGATTGCAATGGTGTATGTGAAAGTGCTCTGGTCTGATGTGCTTCGGACGATATTTGTAGTGGAACTTTGTCAGATTTGAGCAGTTTGAGACTTGGTATTGTCGTACATACCTCAATTAGGGCTGTGAATTTGCGACTGTAAAAAGTCAGATTTGAAAAGCGAGCAATTTACAGCCCTAACTTTAGGGCTACCTGTGCACATGCGGCCCACCAGTCAAACTTATTTTTAGATCACGTCTGGTAACCAATGCGCATTGGCATTCCTTTGTACACAGACTAGCTCACGCGACGACACATAGTATATTTTTGAACACAAGACAACGGCTGTGAGCATACCAGTTTGTTTCGCTGGAATTGTTGGCTAAATATTCATCGTGGCTGGTTATTTCCCTCAAGGACCTGCGTAGTGGTTATGCCTGACAAGGTTTGGGTGAGTCCCAGGGGGGAATTAGTGTGTCACGGTGAGAAAATTACACATTTGTTTTGTCCCGTTTTGTGATAGCGTGTTCATGTTCTTAAACCTTCTCAGCTCTACTGGTGAAAAGACCACATCCCAATGAAAAATGATAAAGCAAGAGCTGAGATTATCTTAGCTAGATTTTTATATAGAAAAGCAACATTTGCGACAAAAGTGGGAAGTGTATCTTAAAATTAGATTATCTGTTGATTCCAGGAGGTAATTTCCTTCAAATCTTTGTTCAATGTATACAGAAAAAATACTGGTGTTTCAAAGAGGGAAAAGGCCAGAAACTTTCAGCTGTCATTAGACAGAGGCAGTAAGTGTAAGGGGCAATTCGTTCCGTGATTTCGGAGTCGCAGATTATATCATGCACGCATGACGTAGCAAACAATGGATCAGCAACGTTGTGGCCAATAAAGGCAATATGTCCTGCTGATTCGATGAACATGTCCACACCGTGCTTGCGCAGTTCCAATCCCATAACTATAACCGTTCATTAACGTGTTACGGTTACCGTAACTATAGCCACTGCGATAAAACAATCCTCCGAAGCTACAAAGTCTACCGAATGTGGACTGGGAGTTGCGGGGTATTCTGAAATTGAGTTTAAAACCAAGAGTTTTTGCCAAGACAAACAGAAATAACATGAATAATCTGATAATTAAGCAGTTAAAGTGATAAACATCATCATGACCTGATGACCATGCACAATCTTACCCTTAATTAAGGCCAGAGGCTGCAGATCTACGGTGTTCTTGGACCGGTATTTTGACGAGCCTTGTGACTTCTTCTGTTTCCCTTTACGCATCGACTTTTTCGTAAAGGGGTCGATTTTGTCTACTGCTGGTCCAGCTGACATTGTTTTCACTACGACTGGTGCTGGGTTAGCTGCTTACTGATTGTGACAGCATTGGTTAGTTCCCCTCTATTTTCCTGGTTTTGTAAAACCGTCAAAACAACTCAAACCGTTGTTGAATACATGAACTGATGCGCGCAGTGCAGTAGCTCAATGGCACAATCATGCAGTCATGGCCGGCCAAGCAATCGACCCTGTACTCGCTCGCCTGACGTTTTTCGCTTGTCAGTTCGTCCGTTTTAGGTAAACTTCACAGCAGATTCAGCTACGAGCAGAAATATTCCATTTGCTACTGTCTCCAAAGATGCAGAGATTAGGAAAGGGGTATAATGAACGATATTTGTCAACATAAATACTTCTTTCTGCTTATTTTACATCTACATTGTGGACCTGCATAGAGTTTGTGTTGCTATCTGTTGGCCGTGAGGTCACACCATGTGACGGAAATTGAGTTATGTGATTGGTTCAATGATGGGAAGATCCCGGATGACGAGTATCTATGACGTCACGGGTACAGAGGTCAATCAGGGACCAACACAAATTACACAAACTTTATATTATACACGCCCCCGCTCCAAAACCTATTCCTGAAAAAAAGTGGCGGCTGCGCATATGCTATCTTGAAATTGCTAATTTTATTATTTTTATATAAACACGGACACTAAAGACACTTGGCAGAGGCGTGGGTGATTTGCATTAAAGGGACTGGAAATGCCTGTTTTAAATTATTATAAATAATTTAAGTAACAAAAGGTGCCCCACGAAATGGCGGCTATTCGATACGGTCTATAGATGCATCATAGATGACATCATGACTGAACCCTTGTTTCCCGACTCCAACACGCCGCTAAGTACATACAAATCTGCAGTGACCTGACTCACGCCCTCTCGAGCCCGAGCGCCGAACTGCAAAACATGGCAACTTGCATGAAACTCATTTACAGACGCACATTAAAAGCGGATTTTTTTGAAACGGTCACTCAACGGATTCCATTTAAAAATGAAGTTCCATGTCCCATTTTTAAAACAAACTTAGTTGTGCTGGTGATATCCTGGTGAACTAAGCAAACTCCAGAAAGTGTTTTGTCTCCCTTTAAATTGGGGTGCGAGCCGTCCACGCCCTGTAGTCATAACAGACTTGCCGGAGGTCTAGGCCTGCTTTCGCCATACCAAGATCAAAACGAGGCCGAATACGAGACCGAGACCGGGCAATTCGAGACCAAGGCTCAGGTAAACATTGCAACATTAAAGGACATCTAGGCTGCTTTCGAGCGCTCGTCCCTGGTGCTCCCAGGTGGTGGAAACGTTACGTCAGACACATGCTTACACACGCTTTCGGGCGAGCACCATGGAGCACCATGGAGCACCTGGTGCCGCGCTCGAAAGCAGCCCAAGTTATAGCGAAATGGTTCTGGTGATTTCCTGATGCATGACAGCGTTAATAATGGCAACAGCGCCAGGAGCACCCCGCAGGGTGGACATGTGCGCTATTAAAGAATCCACCAATATTATTATTATCTTCAGTCAAATGGGTTAGTTGGCAGATTTCCTATAAAAATCATATTTCCCTACCTATCCCCACTCAAATCAGAAGATGTAATTGCGCCGATCCTCTGTAAAAACGAAAAATAGTGCTCGTAAAAGCATCTCATGGGCGCCGCCATCTTGCATCGTCCTATTTCGATCAACCAATCACATCGCGCGTTACTATTCACTTCGTGAAACTGATGACGTCACGTTGCGCAACTACAAGCGACACTCTCACTGGCAAAACACCTCCCTGGAAAAATTCCTGGAACAACCCCGGGTATACGACCTTGTCCTTGTATGCAAACACAGGGGCTGCGTTCGGGCGTGTACTCGTGTTAACACGAGTTATACTCCTGCGCGCGTGAACGGCAAGAATAACGACACTCGGGTCAGTGAGAGTATTGTGACGGAACAATTAATACATGTATAGGCCCTAGGCACCAACTGTATGTTTTAAGCACGAAACCAACTGTATGTTTTGAGCACATGTATTCAGTCACTCGCACATTACATGTTGGGGAATCCTGTTGTCTGATTGGTCGATTAAGATAGGCACTGTTGTATGATACAGAGAAATTGTGCTTAGTCTATTGGGCCTGGAAGTTTATAAAAGGCGTTGTTAGGTTAGAGTTGGGGAGTTTCTTCCCTTCGATAATTTGATGGAACATGTATAAAATTAGGAGGCTTGTGATTGTGAAGGAGAGACATGGCAGATAAAGATGAATGATTAAATACATGATTACTGTTGTTTCTGATTCCTTGTCTCCGTCCACCAATTATTAGTCTATAGTTTGGCTCCACCAAGGAATAAGCAAATTAGGAGCAAAGTTCCTTAAGTTGATCCGCCCTTAAGTTGCTCCACCCATATTCCGAGCTCCGACTCCACAGTCCGATCCCGATTACTCCGACTCCACAGTCTCACTCCGATTCCTAGCTCCGTCTCACAAACCACTGGTGCTGCGGCCCACCACTGCAGGGGTTCCACAGAGCAGAGGCGGCACGCTACCAACCGGACCAGCCTGAAGGAAGCTGGTTTGGGCCGCCACATTGGTGGCAGCGGTGGGATTCACCAGTACTCTGGATAACTGAAGCGGAGGACAACGGAATGGAGCAGAGGGAGCAAGTCGTACTTACACCGGGGAGACACCAGGTGAAAGAGGTGGATTCTGGAGTGGAATTCCGGTACCGAGGGAGCGACTCCTTTCAAGCGGCTGTGGGGAGTACAGCAACAAGTGGAGCAGCCAACGTGCTTCAGCTAGTCAAGGAAGCAACCCAGCACCTGTTGTCTCCAATGACATCTAGAGTGAATCGTGGAGCGGCTCCAGGAGGATTGTCGGGATGGACAACTGATGGGGAAGAGTGGATGAAGCAACCATTGGCAAACAACACTACACATTTCAAGGTGGCACATGCACAATGGAGAGTTGGAAGCGAGTATGTGTGGACTGCAGTTGAACGATCCAGCACAAGGGGTCCAGTTTTTACTACCAAGATGGAGTTGAGTCAACCACAGCTACCAAAGGTTTCCCCATCAACGATAATGGGAGGACTGGAGCAAGGATTGACGGGAGCGACAATTGGAAGCAGGAACCCAGAGAGACCCACGGCAGAACCAGAAGAGAAGACGGGTGCAGGGGATGAGAAGATCCACAGAGCACAACGAAAGCCGAGTTTTATTCCGGACAGATTTTCAGGGGACCTTTCTTGGAGGGATTACAAGGCTCATTTTGAGGCTTGTGCCACCATTAACGTGTGGACTTCGGCAGAAAAAGCATTCTTCTTGGCAGCAAGTCTGAAAAGGCAGGCCCAGCAGGTGCTTGGAGACGGGGCACACGGCGAACAAGTGAACTACGACGACCTTGCTACAAGGCTGGAAAGGAGATTTGGTCCCGGAGAACGGGCCGAGAGATTCCTATCGGAACTACCGAGTTGGCATACCCAGACCTCCGTAGTGGTTCGAGGGAAAGACTCGCCCAGGGGCATTTCATGGATGCTATCCAAGATGCAGAAGTGCGAGCGGGTATCTTCAGAGCGCACCCAAAGTCCTTGGATGAAGCGATACGGGCAGCTCTGGAGATATCGTTCACCAACTCCGAAAGGCAGAGGCAGCAGGGCCAAGGTAGTCGCCAGGACAGAAATCCAAGGGTCCACCGGTACGTGGAAGCTGTCTCAAGAGAGGAATTCAACCGGCAGACGCAGGCTATGTCGGAACAACTTGCCGTATTACATAGAATGATGATTGATCTAGAGAAAGCGATGCGAACCACAACTCTGAGGAGCGAAGAAAGTGTTGCAAACAAGAAATGGGGTCAACAGGAGGGAGGCAGGAAACCACGAGAAGATGAGGCCTGCCACAACTACGGAGGGTTAGGACACTTTAGGAGGGATTGTCCATCACCTATAAACCGTGGATGGCTTTCGGGAAGACCACCCGTATTCAGCCATTCAAGAAACATTTCGACAATTATTCCACCATGAATCCGACAATTATTCCACCGTGATTCCTGCCAGTGTTCCACCGCGATTCCCATAGTTATTCCATCCGATTTCGACTGTTCCACTGTGATTACGACCGTTAATCGGCCGTGATTCCTACAGTGCAGGCGAAGATGGGAGTGGACAAAGAAAAGCGGGGAGCCGACAGCAAGGACCGGCATCGGGATTCCAGAACCCAGCCCATTGAACCCAGATACCACTGTCCTCAGCCGGGGTGCGGAACGACAACGACAAAAAGGTCGAACCTTGTCAGGCACCTCAGAGAATGCCACATGGAGAACTCTCGGTTCCGATGTGACATCTGCGGGGAGCGTTTCACCACGAGAGACTCAAGGGACCGGCACCTCAAAAATCACCGGAGAGGCAGCAAGAACCCTGAGACATGGCGCGGTGAAGTCATGCCTTCCGTATCACGCCATGGCTAAGCATCGGGCAACCCACCCCGATCCACACTTTACTTCTCCTATGCCACCTCCCCCTCCTCAGGGACGACCGACACAACTACCACAGGGGAGCCAGCAGGACCACATCCACGGACGGGGGAAAGTGCCTTCGTGAATACAGCGCCATGTGGATTCGTCCACGTCGGACAGCGGCGGAGAGGTTGAGAGTCGTCCGACGGATCCCATCCCCGCCATTTCTCGCGTCCGGCCAATCGCACTGAAATGACAATCACTACCACGTTTTTCCGCGATGATGCCATCTGCCACCAAGGAAGATCAAGAGGACATTTCACATGCCTTGAACAATAAACTGCCCCGGCTGGGTTAAATCATAACAGTATTCCGATGAGACTGTTTTTGTAAACATTTTCGTAAACATTTTCGTAAACATTTTCGTAAACATTTTCGTAAACATTTTCGTAAACATTTTCGTAAACATTTTTGTAAACATTTTCGTAAACATTTTCGTAAACATTTTCGTAAACATTTTCGGAGTTGCGAAGTTCTAAAAGTGTGTAAGTTAAATTTATATTTTCTAAATATAGTTATGTTTTTATGTTAAAGAGTTGCAAAGTTAAAGTTCAGGTTTCTTATGTAGATGTTTTTTTTTTATGTTAAACGATTCAGATTTAAAGTGAAATCTATATTTTAACCTTCAAGTTGCCTTTCCAAAAAGTATTGAAATGAACCAAAGATTTTCCTATAACTTTTGTGTGTGTGTGTTGCAAAGCGATTTTGCTTGGATTTCAGGGACTGAAAATTTTCGGAGGGGAGCTATGTGACGGAACAATTAATACATGTATAGGCCCTAGGCACCAACTGTATGTTTTAAGCACGAAACCAACTGTATGTTTTGAGCACATGTATTCAGTCACTCGCACATTACATGTTGGGGAATCCTGTTGTCTGATTGGTCGATTAAGATAGGCACTGTTGTATGATACAGAGAAATTGTGCTTAGTCTATTGGGCCTGGAAGTTTATAAAAGGCGTTGTTAGGTTAGAGTTGGGGAGTTTCTTCCCTTCGATAATTTGATGGAACATGTATAAAATTAGGAGGCTTGTGATTGTGAAGGAGAGACATGGCAGATAAAGATGAATGATTAAATACATGATTACTGTTGTTTCTGATTCCTTGTCTCCGTCCACCAATTATTAGTCTATAGTTTGGCTCCACCAAGGAATAAGCAAATTAGGAGCAAAGTTCCTTAAGTTGATCCGCCCTTAAGTTGCTCCACCCATATTCCGAGCTCCGACTCCACAGTCCGATCCCGATTACTCCGACTCCACAGTCTCACTCCGATTCCTAGCTCCGTCTCACAAACCACTGGTGCTGCGGCCCACCACTGCAGGGGTTCCACAGAGCAGAGGCGGCACGCTACCAACCGGACCAGCCTGAAGGAAGCTGGTACGGACCGTCACAGACTCAGGGTTGTAGTCGAGGCCGCAACCTCCGAGGCCGAGGCCGAGGCCGAGTCATGGGTCTCCGAGGCCGAGGCCAAGGCCGAGTCACAGCATTCGAGGCCAAGGCCGAGGCCAAGGCCAAAGTGTCCGAGGCCGAGGCCGAGGCCGAGGCCGGTTATATTATGTACACACACACATATATAAAAAAACAACACAACTTTACACGAAGGTGATGGTTAAAATGATTTTATTACACATCTTACACTCCTCAAAGTACATGTTCGGTAAGACTTAAGGCTATGCATGGTGGAAATCAACGTGTGTATGGGTTACGGTAGCACCATGTGAAACTCATTTGTACTCACCGGTTCTTTTCAGAACCACACATATACAAATGAATTTGAAGACATTTTAAACAATTATCAAGGTTTTGTTAGCGGTTAGTGCGTGATGCATGTACAGAGTGATTATGTACTGTGCGAACGTACATACATGTACGCACGCATCCGCAGTACAGCGAAGGTTCCCTGTACCTATTGCACACGTTCAGGCACACCGTAGAGCGGAAACCAGTGCGAAGCGGGAGTTAGACTGGTTGTATAACAAGAAGATGATGCAGTGAGTATGTGCGATGCATAGTGCAATGAAACAGGAGTGACAGTTTATGGGTGACGTGGTGGACCAGAAGCCAGTCTATAGCGGGAGTAGAATTGCCGACTGGGTCGCCGAGGACTAAAAGAAGTCCATAAATTATGATGCTAGGGACGCACGCAACGTACGTGTACATTGTACATACCGGTAATTGTACGACTGTAGGCCGGGGTTCCAGTTTATTCATTCGATCGTGCGTGCTGTATTTTTTCATTTCGTTTAACACGGAGGGGAGACACAGAAGGAACCCATTACTGCAGCCTTTCGGGAATTTTAATATGGTAATAAAATATAAATAATTTGAAACAGAAAACAAATTTGAATTGGTGGAAATTGGGCGGCCTCGAGCCGGCCTCGACCAGTTTCACGAGGCCGGAAAGCTCCGAGGCCAAGGCCGAGGCCGAGACCATCAACGTCCAAGGCCAAGGCCGAGGCCGAGGCCTCAAAAATCGGCCTCGAGGCCGGCCTCGAGGCCGAGGCCGGCCTCGAGACCTCCAACGCTGGTCACAGTATGCTCTCACTACTCCCCAACAAATGGGGAGTGTGCTCGTACTCCTGTCAAGTGTCATGTGATTTGTACGAAGATGGTGGAATATGGGTGGGATTTTTTGTGAATTTGCTCAACGTGTCAACTCAATAACTGAAACAATAACTCACTAAGGTTTGTTTTAGACGGCATCAAAGGTTCTCACGACTTACGGCCTGTATTTCCTCAGTTTCTTGTGAGCAATGAAACGGCATTTTTTGTGCAGTTATGGCTAGAGACGGCCATCTACACTGATTGCCATTCGCGCACGCGGACTTGCCGTTCGCGTGATGTGACCCGAGTGCAATGCGCACACATTACTCCTGAGTAACGAGAACTGCACGCCCGAACGCAGCCTTGGAAACTGTAGGGCATATAGGCCCAATTTCATGGCGCTGCTTAAAGACAAATTAA
Source organism: Henricia sp. BOLD:AAB3569 (assembly GCA_037783545.1). Lineage (NCBI taxonomy): Eukaryota > Metazoa > Echinodermata > Asteroidea > Spinulosida > Echinasteridae > Henricia > Henricia sp. BOLD:AAB3569. The sequence continues at coordinate 727,294 of JBBELK010000822.1, read as the reverse complement.
ACGCGATTGGAAAACAGAAACAACGGCGTTACGTAACTACAAAATAAAGTTGGTAGAAATTTCAGCCACGTTACGTAGATGCAGTAATACTTCAGAAAACCTGAACAATCTGTGCATGTTTTTGTGTTGAATATTTTCTGTTAAAAATAAGCCAAGCCCGAACATTCGTTGCCCTAAGCTAACAATCCTCGCCTATGACGCCCCTGTGACTTTGTTCACATGCGCACGATTCCATGGGTACTACGAGACAGTTCGAAAGGCCAAGAACAGCGCTCGCATAAAGAAAACCGTGGGGTCATTTCTTGCTTTGTCCAGCTTGGGGAATCAGGTTGGCGTAGCGGTACCTCCTCGCCTTCCACTCTGTGGCCCTGGCTCGAATCCCGTCCGGGTCAGTATGTGGATTGGGTTCTCAGTCCCGGTCCCTGCTTGATTATGTGGGTTTTCCTCTATACAGAATTGTATAGGGGTTTCCTCCTACCTCTAAAACTGAGCATGTCTCCTAGGGTGCTACCGTAAACCCATACACACGTTGATTTCCACCATGCATAGCCTTAAGTTTTAGATGTCTCCTCTTCACAGGTTTCTTCAGGCTTACAAGCTACAGTGCCTCGGGCTTATAATAATAAGCCTTCAACCACAATCACGACTGAGAGAAAAGTCATATGAGCCTCATCGGGATTCGAACCCCGAGATCTATGACTCTCCGGGCAAAATGCTCTACCAGCAGCTGAGCTTTGAGGAACAGCAGGGTTTTCCCTACGAACCCATTTTCTCTAGGTGTTTCATGCGACCACAACTGAGCAAATATTGCGTCCAAGCCTTCAACCAATAAGTTTAACCAAATTATTTTATAAATATTTTTACTAAAAACGGTTTCCATTTTCGTTGCCTGGCACGTTCCATTTTCGGTATCTCCTGGCGCGACCATATGTCTCAAATGACTCCATTCTGTGGCTCACGGGAGTTTCTGACAATAGGGAGGTTTAATTAGATGCACGTAAAACACAAACGTGAACGCTAAATGCTTTGAGCACTTCATGGTCGTTACTTTGAGCAAATCTTAAGGCGGATTCACACTATCGCGGAAAAATCACACATGTTTCGGCCTATCGCGACGCGCAAAAGTTTTGAGCTGGGTCAAAGTTCAAATTTGTTGAACTTTGACCGCGGTGCGTTGACCTTTCCAACGCGCAGCCAATGAGGTATCAGAGAAGCCCCAAGTTACCAGAGTGGAATTTTCTATTTTGGAATAATCGGCGATTGGGAGCTCATGCAATGCGGTGAGCGCAGCGCGAAAGTGTGATTTTTCCGCGATAGTGTGTATCCGCCTTTAGAACAGACGAAAATCCACAAATGTGATTTTCGTGGCAAGATAACTTTTTTGCCGTGACCAAAATTTGAGCCTGGGTTCAGACCTTCTAAAGATATGACCAGTGCAAGCCATTTCGCGTTCACGTTCACGTTTTTCGTGCATCTAAACCTCCCTATTGTTCACTCTGGGCTGGCCACGAGTACAGATAGGACGCGACGGATGGCCGAAACCCAAAAGGACATCCTCTATGGCGATTTGCGACCTTGATGATGCCCCTAGACCTCACGGCCGGCCCAGACAAGAGTGTCTTCAAAACGCGAGCTCGCCGATTTTGGGATACCCAATGCTACCTGAGAGTCTATTGCCTGCAACCGCTCTCCCTGTTGCTCAGATGTCATGGTTGTTCTTCCTGGGAACCCAACCATACAAAGATGGCTGTGAGAGAGGCGCCGTCCACATCGTCGCTTATGACGGGATGGGCCAATATAGTTCCATTCGGTTGAGTGATCGTATAACGGCCTTACGGTTCTGTGTATTGTGTATCGGTATGTGTTCACAATGTGCTATGCATGACTGGTCATTATTGGCATTTCAAGTACAACGTATATAAAGGTACAGTTAAGGTCCGTTTCTTCATTCAGGTCGCGTCTACTCTCCGCCGAGCACGTTAACAGTACACTACCGTACCCAACTTATCGCAATGGAATTAGTTATAAATTCCCGCTAATCTTGTTCGCCCCTAAGCTGAACTATTGTACAAATTTACCGACCGTCTTCTTATGCCTATGAACTAGCGTCGCCAACTGTTATCTAGGTAACTTTAGTCTGCACTTTTCCATCATAACACCGACTCTTCAGTACTTCGACAGACTTCTCGGTAATAATCACAAACAACGGAAGACTCGCACCCGCACTGGGCAACGCAACAGAAGCCTTCATAGGCTACATGTATTTTGATGGCACGGACGACGGCAATCGACAGACGCTGTCAGCATGGATGAATGCCGTGGGTGACCACTAACGGAGGCGTAGAACATCGACTTTGAGCAACTATAGCCGGGAGCGAGCTATTTACTGATCTGCCCTTTCAGGGTCTCCTCTCTCTATTTCTCAAGGTACAAATATTTCCCCAAGCTCTATATACTTTGTCATTTTCAGAGTTCCCGGCCACTACCCCATGCTGTATCAATAAAACATTTAAATAATATGTTCTTTGTTATTCGACTCATTCATTACAATGAAACTGCTTTTCATTCGTATGAGCGAAGCGAAGGAGAAATGAAATAATAATTATGGTGATGATTTGAAAATGATAGCAAAAGCCAATGTTTAAAAAAGCCTTAAAGGGCCTGTGACATGCTAAACAACTTTGTGCCTAAGCTTTGCTTCATAATGACGGATTACTTGTTCAGCAAGACATGCTATTGTTCGTTTGGATGTAAAATCAATAAAAGGTGGCCTTTTTCAACTTTGAAGATTTCATTGCAATAAATCACAGACAGAGGGCGCTGTTTTGAGTGCATCACATAAGGAAGACAGAAGGGAAAAGTTAAGAAAAAAACATAAGACTTCAAGTTGGACTTGTGGCAAATTGCTGCAGTTTCTACCCCCAGTTTTGTCATGGCTTACAGCAGGCAACATGTAAAACAAACTCAAACAGCCATGGATTACAAAAGTTTCAGGAAAATTGAGAACAAAATGGAATCTTTTGTGCAGTTGAATGTGATTTTCCTGTGTTTGCCTCTTGTGACATCGTGACCTTGGTCATGAATATGCATATTCGCATTAGCATAAAAACTAAAAACCTTTGTTTTAACCCCAAAGCAGGCTCCAAATAGGATTTTAATGACTTTAACTGAGTAGAGTGGTTTTAAAGCATAGATTAGGGGCCCTTTAAGTGGTTCCAATGTTTTGTAGCTGGCGGTTTTTCCTCTCGTGTCCCTGTAACACCTATATTCTTCTGGTCCAGTGCTGGAAACACGCGTTGGCCCTGTCTTTGAGGTCTGCTTGAGAGCATGGCTCTGGTAGTAGGGAGCAGACCAGGATGTGACTTCTTGTCTGTTCCTATCCTCGCTTCAAGCATGCATGTCGTCTGCAGACCGTCTTTTCATATCCCCATTTCTTCATCAGGACTCTGCAGCGACCAGTAGCTGAACGCAGCCGGCAGGACCAGAAGGGCCACGCCTCTTGAGATATCCGGGCGGAAGGGACTCTTTTGGGCTGGTGGAGGTACTATGTGGCGCAGGCTGTAGATGGGTGGACCACAGGGTCATCCTTTGGCTGTGGGGGCTTTTATAGCAGTTCTACATGTAGAAAGCTATGTCTCTGGACTTTGATGCTGGCTCTCTCTGGAACAGTGGGTGGAGAGGATTACATTAATGTTGGAGTTTCTCTTTCTGCGAAAGGACCATTTCTTCTAATGCCTGGTGGGGCAATGCCGCACAGTATAGGTACAGGTCATCTACCTTGGTTGGTTTGGGGCAGCCTGTTATAGCTCTAAAAAGGCATTATTCAAGACGGGGTCTATTTTAGAGGCGTGGCCGATCTGCTCCAGACTGGAGATGCATATTCAGCAGCAGAGAAACAGAGGACAAGAGCTGTACGTTGTACGAATGGTGATTACATCTGTGCCCCATTTGGTGTTGGCTAGCTTCTTAGGAATGCTGTTCCTGGCTCTGATCTTTGCCTTTGTGTTGGAGATGTGGTTCTTGTAGGTTAAAGAGCGGTCTATAATGTGACACCGAGGTAGACTGGGTTGTGGGTGTGTTCTAGCCACTTTCCATACCATTTGATGTTCAGTTGGCGATTGGTATCCTTGTTCCTGAGGTGGAATGCACTTAGCCGAGTCTTGTCTGGGTTTGCCCGCAGATGGTTGGCTGCGTAATATGGAACGAGTCCTTCCGGAGCAGCGGTGAGAGACTCTTCTACCTCCGCAAAGGAGTCTATCTGGGAGGCAATGCAGAGGTCGTCTGCATACAGAAAGCTTCTGCAGTGTTTGAGTGGATTGGCTGGTCGTTAGTATATATGTTGAAGAGCAGAGGGGCGAGGACACTTCCTTGTGGAAGTCTATTTTTCTGAGAGCGCCACCTGCTACGACTGCCGTTAAGATCTACAAAGAACCGCCTGTTAGATAACAATGCGTCTGAATAAGCTGCGAGAGCTTCAGATCCTTAGTCAGATCAAAGAGCTTCTTAATGAGAAGCCTATGGTTCACAGTGTCATATGCTGCCGAAAGGTCTACGAAAGCAGCTCCGGTGATCAGGCCTCTTGTATACCCATCTTCAATGAACTGAGTGAGGTTAAGGAGCTGCCCAGTGCAGGACTTCCCCGGCCTAAAGCCCGCCTGTTCAGGGATGATGTGATTATCTACAAACGAAGCAAGCCGATTCAGGAGGAGGCGTTCGAAAAGCTTGTACGTGTGGCATGGCAGTGGGATGGGTCTGTATGGGGTCGCTGGGTCTTTTCCTGGCTTTAGTAGAGTAATATCACTCTGGATTTCCTCCAAAGCTTAGGTATGTTGTTAGTTACCATGCAGGAATTAAACATATTATGTCGAGGAGCAACTGTATAGTGCGCTGGACCTAGTGTTTGATCTGCTCACAAATGATGTCGTCGAGCCCGGCGTGTTTTTCACGGCCTTGATGATGGCGTTGCACAGCTCAGTCATGCTGAAGGGTCTGGGGAACCTGTGATTCCTAAGGGCATGCCGCTGCAGCTGTAGGGAGCTTAGCTCTCTTGGGATGGTGTTCAGGGTTTCCCTTGCTGTTTTGCAGGAGCTGGTGGGCTACTTGATCAGCAGTGACTTCTGTTCTTGGCCCTGGTTTGGTGTAGTCATTCCCGAGGATGCGGATCGTTTTCCACGCCTTTCTACTGCTGTGGGTCATATCGGTAGATTCTATGAATTCCTGCCATTTCCTCCTTCTGCCTTCCGCCGCTATGGTCTTGTTTAGCTTGTCTCCAGCGTCAAGAGTGTCAGCGCTGAAAGGATCTGTCTGGAAGCGGTCTATGTAGTCCTGATACAGCTAGGGTCTTACATTCTTCAGTCAAACCTTGAATGTAGTTGGTGCGACAACCTCGAGGGATGTTTCTTCTCGAGGAATCCTTTACGATCGCGGCAAATGATTCATAGTTGCTGGGTACGACGGACAGATCTTGGATTGAAGAGTCAAGATCTTTTGTAAACTCTTTCCAATTTGCCTTTTTTTAGGTTGAAGCGCCGGCCGAAGGGGACAGGTCTAGGAGTGACAACTACATTAACCTTGAGCCTGATGTTGGGTATGAGGGATTGGGTTTAAAACCATATTTTCGCATTGGTTAGCGATGTTATTGAAGGCGAACACTAAGTCTTAGTTGTACCCCTGTCGCCATCTTGAACTGTTGAAAGATGGAGGAGCTTCGCATCATAAACAAGTTCGACATCTACGTTAGTATCTCCGTAACCGGACCCCAGGTGGTGCTGCGACTGTTGAAGTCCCCAATATTATCACGGAGCGGTGGGCACAGCATTTCAACCATCTTCTCAATCGCCTGTCGACAATTTCCGACGATGTCATAGACCATGCTATTCACCCTGTTATCTGAATCAGTTCGTACGAGTGCAAACTGTCGATTGGAAAGGTGCCAGTTACGTATGCGTACTAAACCTCGATCTCAAAACGAGGCGTGTAACGTACAGTCTGGCGCCTTTCCAATCAGCACTTTGCACTCTGATTCAGGGAACACATTAAATCATGATATAAGAACAAAGGCAACAGACAGATGTGCGGCAATCATCGGGGCACCTGCAACGGTGAGTCCCGACGAGCTGCGGGTAGTTTGCGAGTAGCTTGCGAACGTTCCGTTCAATCAACATACTTAGCAGAATAATCAAGCAGAAGGACCAACTGAATAATAAACTGGTATGCCAGCATTTGCCATGCAATGGGAAAAGCAGCAAAACTATATGGACAAATCCCACAGTCGCCCACAGAATTAACTTGAATTCAGAGTGTCCAAAAAACATGTCCAGACCAAACCAGGCAACCACAGAATCTAGCATTCCCTGGATCCGATAGGAAATCTTCTTACATGGTTTTTTTTTTCATCAAAATCAGACTGAAATTGAGCGAGACCAGTGACTGCCTATTGACTTATCCTAAACTGGTCGGCCAGTTCTTGTCAAATAATCAGATCTGGTTCATGAACTAGGGTGGACTTTAAATTTGCACAAACAATGACATACCTTTGTACACTTGGTTGATTACCTCGACTATCTTGGTTGATTTCGATTCCGAGGTTGCCTGGTTTAGGTTTTGTTTGTTTGTGGCAAAGGGACAACGCCCCTAACACTGAGCACACTCTTCCCTTTTGTTAACACACCAACTCCGTCTAAAAACTGAAAGGAATTCCTTGGAAAATCCTCGGATGTTTGGGACACAATGGGAAACAATGGTAGGGGGATACCCTCTGCCACATATCATGCTGCGTTTGTACCTTCCCGTCCCCCATTTCGTTGATTAGCAACAGGTACACACAAAAAAAAATTTTCAAGCGGACAAATGGAGGCAGGGAAATTGATGTGCGTATATATATATATATATATATATATATAGGATGACATTTGCTTCACAGCAGCTCATCAAAAAGCACAAGAAAAATGCACAAGAAGTTTTAAAATGCTCGGAAAAAACTTATTGCTTTATTTGGTAACACCAGTCGTCTTGTTCTCCAGATGCTGTTACATGTCACATGTACATGTATAAAGCCCAGTTCATAATTCACACGAAATATGCGAATCTGACATTGTAAATATATCACATATTTTACAGCGAGCATTTTTACAAGATGAAACTACAGTAGTTACAGTGGTGTGACATCATCTTCGCTTTTGTGTGAAGTATGAACCCATAAGACAGACAACTAAAGCCGTTCAATTTTATATAAAATGCTGATGGTCATTTTAACCTGAAGGTTGAGTATTTCTGCTATTCTTACTCATACAACTAATGCATTCCCAATGTCACATTTTGGATCTTTTCAAAAGACAGCAGCCTTTTCTAGTCACAACCACAACACGATGCCAGAACATACCCGTTTCTACTGTCACATGTTATCTACTTGCCTACCAAAACAAATTGACATACATACAAATATAATACAGGTACAGTATAGACGATGTGCCCTCTGACGTCACAACAAACCAAAAAATGCCTGGCGTTATGCGCACGCTAGGGATGGGACGTTTAACCGGTTAACCGTAAAAAGATTAAAAAACGGTTTTGCTGAACGTTTAAACGAAACCCAATTTTAAAGAATTTACAATAATTTTCAGATGGTTATTTGTAATGACTTCATGAAATTAAAATAAATTTATATGGGGTCGTAGTAAAATGTTGACAATATAAAGGTTCAACGATTATTTTGGGGGCCTAGGGATATTGTGTACATTGCACATGCATCTATAAATACCAGCAACAACCTGCAGCCGAACGGTTAACCGAAACTTGAAAGAATTGCAAACCGGTTTCTGAATTAACAAAAAATTCCCACCCGTAATCGAACATAACATGCGCGATCGTCCTATGCAAAGCGTGATGCGTGTGGATAATGCCAGGCAAGATTTGGCTTTAGATGTAAACAAAGGGCACATCGTCTATATCCCCGTCGATCACATGTGTACATTTGTGCATGTTACTTGAAAGATATTTTTCTTTTATTTGTCCAAATTCCTGTGACCGAAGGGGATATGTACAGAGATATTTTTGTTCGTTTGTGACTAGGGGAAAAATTAGCAAAATTTACTGGTTAGCCTCGGGCAACCGCATCCTGAAACCATGGTTGTTTATTGGTCAATTCTGGTTGACCACATTGACTGTTTGCATATAGACCAATCTGGTAACTAATTAATGTCTCCTTCCCTGTATATCCGCCATAGCTGGGGGGCTTCCAGTGCATGGACTGTGCGTTTTGTGTTGCTGTTGGAATGAAAAGCACTCATCCATTACATGCACGCGACCCCTTTGCATGCACGTAACGCTCCCCCTTCGTGTACACGCAGTGCGTCTTACACTTTGGTGTGCCTTATACACAAGATTTTCATAAATACTCGTGTATAAGGCGCATTTTTTCTCCAATATGTAGCAGCCATCAACAGTTGAGAGTATGCCTTATACACGGTGTGCCTCATACACAGGATTTTACGATAACTTCCGAGAAGATAACTTAAGCCTCAAAAGGGTAACAGTCTGACGACATACTTTTTAAAACCCTCCCTGTACAAATTTCCCACGTAACTTACATAGGACAGACCAAGATGTCCCACAGTTGTCTGATGAAGACTACGTAGCAATCAGAATGTCGCAGTCCCTACTGTTGACTACATTTGTACATCTTGGGACAACAGAGGAGTATTTGCTTTTCTATTACTTGGAAAAATAACCAAGTCCCATTTCACAGAGCTGTTTTGCAAAAACTACTGCTTACATACCTGCCAACATTGCCGATTAAAAAATTGGAACGTAGTGTAACTTGCAACGGTCGAGTTGGTACAACGGTCGAGTTGGTACAACAGTCGAGTTGACCTAGTACTGAACCTGTTTTCATGTACACAACACATGCGGCGAGCGCTGGGAGTCAGGTCAAGTCGACCGTTTACCAACTCGACTCAAATACTACTTCGCCTAGGCCAGGTTGTTTTCATTGCATTACGACCATCTGCTATGTAGTATGCTGTAAGGAGTCCAACCTGGACTACACTTTGCCCAAGCGGCATCACGTGTGAATTAGTCTTGGTTCAAAGACGCCTGTTGTGGTGCGTGATCCGATTCATCATTCGTGCAGCGCGCACGCACGGTATGATTCACTATGACAGCGTTAAGAAGGTCTTGAACTGGACAGTACTGTGTATGCGTCATGATGTTGTAGCAATATGCCTGGTCGCCGTGCACAGCCGCTGCATGCTGTACGCACAGCCGGTGCGGCAGAAACCCGATACCATCGGAGTTGTGCTTTGCAGTTGGGTTGTTTCTAGTACACCAGTACGGTCGGTGGATAAGTGCTAGACTCAGTCAGCGTCGGCCACACGCAATGCATGGTGAATAGACCGTAAATTTTGTGTGCGTGCGGTTCTGTGTACATGCGGTGCGATAAAAAATCATGGTACTCTCGCTATTTTGTTTTCCTCCCATGTTTTCAAAAATCGTACTGTTCGGATTTTCAACACTTTTAACACTTAAAAATCAAAACAAATACGATAAAATCGGACTAGTTGGCAGGTATGTACTTAGCCAATTTTGTGCTTAGCAAAAGCTAGAAGACAACCAGACAAAAAAAAAACACATGACAATGGCTTTTAGCTGGTAACCTGTTTTTGCTCAGCAAATTTGTTTCCATTCTGAGTTTTCTGCTAAACAGATCCATGAAATTGGCCCTATTTGACAAAAGCCTGGTTCGTACTTCTTGCAAAAGCAAAGGCAAATGCGAATTTGACATTACAGCGACGTTTTTGCACCATGAAGTAGTTTCAACTTGCGCGAATGTTTGCCGCTAGATTTACGTCAGTAATTGATTTAACTTGCGTCGGGGAGAATGTATGTTAATTAGGGTTTGTTTTGCCCCTACCTGACGTATATTACCACTGTATACTCAGTGCTATCCCGAGACACTATGAAAAACTTCATAGCGTACTCGGGTGGGATTCGAACCCACGACAGTACTGTGTGCGTGTCATGACGTTGTAGCAATATGCCTGGTCGCCGTGCACGGCATTTACGTCACATTCACGTTCGCATTCACTTCAGCATGAAGTATAAACCGGACCGATATTTCACTGTATTTCAGGGTGATAAATGTACGGTACAGAATTGGTAATCCTATACTGAACAATACATACACTTGAGCAGTTTATCTTGGTTGTTTTTATTCCAATTCTTCTTCGACTAGAGCCCCTTGTGCTAGACTATTACCGGATGCGGCCAGCGCCATGCTTAACCTCTGTGAAAGGTAAACAAATGTAATAAAAGGGTTTTATATCACAAATGACAATGTCCGAAGTATGCAGACTTTTACTAAATCATAACGGAGTCTTTCCACAGTAAAGGGGGCATTTTGGCAACACAGACCATATTTTCCAGAAAATACCTTTGTCTGGTCTCAAAATAAAAGAAATCAGTTTCAAATAGGGTTACAAATAGTGTGACAACATGCCTTTCTAAAAACCCTGTGTACATATGTCTGTCCCGGTTACGAGCATATATTGAACATTTTTACACAGCGTTTTTAGAAAGGCATGTTGTCACACTATTTGTAACCCTTTTTGGGCCCAAGTTATCTCTTCAGAACAACTGAAACTGATTTCTTTTATTTTGCGACCAGACAAAGGTATTTCCTCAAAAATATGGTATGTGTTGCCAAAATGCCCCCTTTACTGTGGAAAGACCCATCTACAAGGTCCATTTTTAAGGTAACAGAGCAAAGAAATTTGGCCGAATCAAGACTAAAAACATGAGCATATTGTTTAATGTACCAGTGTTCTACCAACTGAGACATCCAGGGCGCATTCAATATCATACAAATTGTGGTATTCACCATCTCAGCATACAAAAAACAATGAATGTACGGTATTCCCAATACGTATTGCATCCTAAGCAATCCCAACTCAGAGGTGATGAGCCTACTATTACAACATGGCGGACTGATTTGGCTATGACCTCCGGGTTTCAAGTCAACATTTTGCTTCATCCTTCGGCTTGCCAAGGAGAATTTCAAAGTGTTCATTCTTTGACTGCGGAAGACCACTGCCAGCTGAGTTAGTAGTTACTAATATTTTTGATTTACTATGTAATGCATAATTCCGAGATTGCCCAATTAACCCCGCCCCCTTGGATATTGTTGCTATGCCTCACACGCTATCGTCAAAATGTCCACACACACTGCACAAACCAATGGGACTTTCAACGGAAAGCACAGATTCATTGGAGAAAACTCAATGGTAATCATGTTTCAGGGTCGACAGTTACCGTAGCACGCACTTAGTAAAAGGTCAGTGATACAGAGATGTTGTATTCATAACAATTCGCTTTCTTACCTTTGAACAGCGAATCGCCCGGCTTCGAAACCAAAAATTCACCCCCAACACCACATACAACGTATGGGCAGAAAATCGTGTGATGTTGGTTTGTGAGGCAATGCACTTTGACCTATGTGGGCGCTGTTTGCTAGCCCTGTTGTGATTGGTCGGCGGGTTCGGTTGATTGACAGGTCGGAACTATGCATTGCCAAACTCTTTGTGTTAAGCATGAAGCTTTAGTGTTTCACAACTTCGTTGTTTAAAGTAGCAATGTTGATTGTAGTTTTTGATTAAAATTACTCAAGGTAACTGTCGACCCTAAAACATAAATACCTTCAAGTTTTTTCCAATTAATCTGTGCTTTCCTTCCCAGCCCCATTGCTTCGTGCGTTGTGTCTCACCATTTTTGCGATGACTTGTGAGGCGTAGCAACAGTAATCAAGAGGCGGGGTTAATTGGGCAATCTCGAAACTATGCATTGAAGGTGCCCTCTGGCCATATGTCGGTGTCATCTTGTAATGTCAATTATCTTTGTTCAAGGGGTGTCACTTTCAAACCACTTCATAATTTGTCATTGTATACTAACCTGACTTGCACTTGGCAGTTTCTTTGTGAGCATGTCAAAGACATTTGGTGGGAGCGTGTGCTGTAGTACTTGTAGGAGATGTTCAGGCTGGCCGCAGACTGCTACAGCATTGCACAGGCATTCTGCACCGCTCTCCATTTCACCTGGACCGACATTAAAGACAGATTACACGATTGGAAAACTTAAAACAGGAAAAACGGCATTACATAACTAAAGCCCGCCGCACACCTTTGCGATTTACCGGATAATCGGATCACCGGACCACTTACCGGAAAGGTGTGCGCTGAAACAATTCGGGCCGGTTTGACCGCACACCATGGACCGGAGCAAATCAAACTCGTTTGATTTCCGGATCCGATGTCCGATGGGCCGGTAAGTCGCAAAGGTGTGCGGCGGGCTTAAAGGATAATGTTGATAAACTGCCTTGTAGAAATTATGAGCCACATAGATGCAGTAATACTTCAGAAAACCTGAAAAATCCATGCATGTTTTTTGCATGCGTCAAGAGCGTGATCCAATTCCGTCCCTCACGTGAGGGACTGGTGTATCCCAGCAATATTAATGGATTAAGAAACTTCTTGGGCCAATGCTAATTTGAGCATTCACCCCTCTCTTTAAATTGTATTAACACCAAGAGAATCCACAAAGGTAAACTACACACAAAGGAAGACATCGAATTCAAAATACTGAGCCTGATCGTAAAACACCGAGCATTTCAAAAACAGCTTATGTGGAACAGATTTTTATGTCTACACATCCAGATGTATCACGTGCATAGCTACGCTATATAAATGGCCCGCCGACCCGATACTCCAAAATCATAAAGTGGATAGATCGAAAAAGGTAGGAGGATTGTATTTTTTTTCATAGACTATCGACTGGTTCAAATACATCGTGATTTTTGGCGAGGCCCAGTCTTCGGACAGTACAAACTCTGATTGCCCCTTTGAATGCCCTTTCGGTAGAAGCCACAGACATCAAAATTAATTGGTTTTGTGCTGGATAGTCACTTTTTTTTGCACAATATTCTTGTACTTTTGTTTTAAGCAATTGATCCAAAAAAATATGCGGACCATAAAATGTATGCCCAAATTGACGTGCTGCCACTCACCCTTTGCCAGGAGCTCTTCACCCAACTGCACCTGGGCTAGGAAAAACCTCTGGACTTGGTCCGGGTCGCTCAAATTGGGAAGACTCTGCAAGGATACAGGGAAATAATGAGGACTTTAAAGGCCTAATGTACCATTTGCAAGTTGAAACTGTTTACAGATTTGCAGAAATTTCAACTTTATAAAGCCACCAGTTTTTGTGTTAAGTGAATGATAAAAATGTGTACATACACATTTTTAAAAACCACCTTCAGTTGTTAATTTCTTAAAGAAAGTATCATATCATTATTAGACATAAAAATCATGGTGTGTTTCTTACCATTGCTATCAGCTCATTAAGTAAAGTTTTGGGTCATTGCAAATGATACAATAGGCCTTTAAAGGCAGTACACATGATTGGTATCTCGAAGAATCAGAAATGTTCACAGATTTACACATAACTGACATGATATAAACATGATGACGGCAGAAAACTTCCCCTGAAATGGTTTTGTCTGAAGTGCAATAGTCTTTGAGAAATGAGCAAAACAATTATTTTTCGTCTTGCGAGAAGTAAATTCAATTCGCCCAAAAACCATTTCGCCCCCAAACCACTTCGCCCAAGTGCCATTTCGCCCCAAATCACTTAGTCCAAACACTACCTCGCCCAAATGCCACCCTTTTTTGACTGTTTTCTCAAAAGTTAGACGAAGTACGGAGCTGGTTTTTGCTCAGGTTGGTTTTAATCATGCATATCTTCAATCACACAGGGGGATAAAACTATTTGTAACATTTTACCAATCATGTATACTATCTTTAACTCGGCATACTGACAGATCCTATTAAAGAGGTACAGACCTTTCCCAGGACTCATTCCCCGTACCCGCCCGCCATTGCTGGGACGCTCTTTTTCCAGTGCATAGACTGTGTGTTTTGCGTTGTTGTTAAATCGAACAGCGTGCATCCATGACGCACGCAACGCGCTCTTCGCAGACACAAATTCACACTGAGCCAGCTTTGCGCGTGACTGCCACGCGCGTCGCTTTGAGAAAAAGCGATGTGGAGGAATTTTGAATGAAATGATGCACTGAAAATCACTGAATTTGGAGGGAATTTGGCGTGAAACAATGCACCAAAAACCGAACGATATTCGATCGAACACTTGGCTAGACTATTCAAATAGTAAATCATTCGAAATGACCCAGCCCTAGAAGTTTTACCTGTGGTATGGTAATTGATGCTCCAGCACTTTTGTTCTGTTCTTTCTTTTGTTTTTCTCTTCCTATATACACACACACAAATTTAAATATAAATGCACATGTAATGTAACTCTTAAATTCTCGATCGTCATGTGTTTTCGATCGGCAAACTTTACACTGATTTACTGCGCGACTGTACGAGATTCATCGTGTTTTTTTGCCGTTTTGCAAAAGGGTGAATCGGTCGCTTGTCTGTGCCTTCAACTTGCTGCAAATTAAATTACCTAGAATGAGTTATCTTTCAAACTAAAAAACAATATCAAGCTTCTTTTTGAAATCTTTAGTGGGCATATACACTCGACCAAAAAAGTTCTGTCACCAGTAAGACATTTATAGATATTTATTATTAAATTGGATTTAATGTAGGAAAATAATATATACAATTTTAGCTGAACATATCCCTCAAAGGAATAGAGGAGATCATGATGGCAAGCTTCACTGAACAGGAATGCAACAAAGGAGTGTGGGGTCAGAATAAAAAACACCAAAGAACAATGCAACTTGTGATTTGGGAAATTTGTGTGTAGACAATTAGGATATGAGTTTGGATTTATCAATGTCTTGTCAAAAACATCCAAATCAAAATGGTTAAATTGTCCAATCTGAATCTTGCCATTGCATTAGGTATGGTGGAAGCAAAATACTGAACTGTAACTCCCCTTGCTTGAGTGCAATAAAGTTGACATTGTTGTTCTTTGGTGTTTTTCATTCTGACCC
The DNA here is from genome assembly GCA_037783545.1 of Henricia sp. BOLD:AAB3569. Taxonomy (NCBI): domain Eukaryota; kingdom Metazoa; phylum Echinodermata; class Asteroidea; order Spinulosida; family Echinasteridae; genus Henricia; species Henricia sp. BOLD:AAB3569. Next base: position 712,287 of record JBBELK010000822.1, on the reverse strand, counting down.
CACACTCCTTTGTTGCATTCCTGTTCAGTGAAGCTTGCCATCATGGACTCCGTTGAGCTCTATTCCTTTGAGTGATATGTTCAGCTAAAATTTGATATATTATTTTCCTACATTAAATCCAATTTCATAATAAATATCTATAAATGTCTTACTGGTGACAGAACTTTTTTGGTCGAGTGTACTAGAACATTTGAAACATCCCTGAATAAAAGATAAAGAATAAATCAATTATAAGAAACCAAATTAAGCTGAAGGCAGCTTCTGAACTTGGGAGTTTTGGAAAACTGGCCATTTGTTGCTCAATTTGAAACACTTGGCACGCCATATGTTAACAGAAATGGCCCAACATACGAACGATTGAAAACATGTGACACTGCTATCACCATAGCCTTGTCCAGGTCTGTGGTGTGAGCTTGTCTTATGATGGTGGCTGGCAAAATCTAGGCCCGTATGACTATAAGGAAATCACAACGCGGTTGCATTGAACAGCGACCTCACGCTGAACTTTAGCCATCAAATAGGCTGGTTACCGGAATATCTTGGTCTAGAAACCAGACAACACGCGCGAGGCTCAATCACAGCCTTGATCTTTTTGTCCATGCCATGTTTTATGGGCGGCGACCCTTTATGCTAATTTGTTAACGGTCGTTTTGACAATTTACGTACGTACAGTATACCCAGTTGGTAAGTTCACAAACACGTCATACCTTTACAGAAAATATGTGAGGGCTATCTTCTGGTCTACGAGAAAGTCATGATTTTGCAATTTGTCAGTTGTATAATTCAAAGCACCGTTTTTTATTTCCTCAATTGTAATACTCGTGCATTGTGTATGCACTCATGACATGCAACACACACGTACACTGCAAAAGCAACAAGCATATCATATCACATCACTGTGGCATACATACGAGGTACACACTAGTGTATGCTTGCAAACCCGGCCGATCGGCCAGGGTCAAAATAGTGAGCTATGATTGGATGTGAATATTTATAACTACTCGGGTTTTGCATAAGTAATTGCGTCGGATTTCGAACGCAGATATAAAGAAACACATAACACGACATGGACAAAAAGAACAAGGCTGTGATTGAGCCTCAGTTGGGAGTCTGTTTCTAGACCAAGATATTCCGGTAACCAGCCTAATCGCTGGCTACAGTTAGCCGTGCACGCGCGAGGTCACTGTTCAATGCAACCGCGCTGCATGAGATTTCCTCATAGTCATATTATCACTCCTACGAGGCTAGATTTTGCCAGCCACCATCGTAGGACAAGCTCGCTCTCGCTCACAGACTTGGACAAGGTTACTATCACTGTGGCGCATGCAGAGCTTATCGCTGTCGGGCAATCTGAGAAAAGACAAACAGCAGAAACTCAAGTTCATGGTCTGAAATTCAAGGATAGTGTTTAAACGTGGATAAAATTGATTTAAGATATTTGCTGTCGTTTTGGTTTTCGAGGAATTTTCCCGTTATCCAATCGAAAACCCATGATGCCAGGATGGATGTTGGTAAAACGTGGAACGGTGGAATGGAACGCGGAACGGTTGAACGTAACGCGGAACCGTTCCACTATACCATGTTCCGCATTCTGTTCCACCATTCCACCATTCTGTTCTAACCCTCCACCCCACGTTCCACCGTTCCGCGTTTTACCAACATCCCGCCAGGCCCAGGATATAACAATAGCACTTTTCAAGGATAGGAAAACTTATCAACAATGTTTTTATTTGAAATATTTATGCGCTGAATACGGAAGTCATGACATGGGAAAAAAGACTGATAATCATTCATATTAATTGGCTGAAAGTTCTTGTCGTTTTGCTGGGGTTGATGCCACTTAATAGTACGCTCTCAATGCGTACTTAACTTTACTGCCGGCCAAAGGCGTAGGCGTAGCTACAGGGGGCAGGGGCGGGATGGGGAGTGGGGGATGGGGAGTGGGGGACCGGTAGTAGGTACCCCTAGAACTATGGGGGACTGTATCCCCCATAGGTTATGTTGTTTTTTTCCAATATGGCGGCGCCTGAACTTTAAGATCGGACCGATACGGTTTAAGCTAGCGCAATAATCCGCTCCCCAATCGCCACCAAACTCCGACTGATAGTTCTTGAGACACTCACCTTGCGTGTGTCTACGGAATTTCGGTACCATTTGTCCATTAAATTCTCCGAAAATAATGTTGGAAAATGAACGGGAACATGTGCGATGCATGTGGATGCATGATCGAGGCATTCGGTGCGATGCATGTGGATGCATCGCACATGTTCCCGTTCATTTTCCAACATTATTTTCGGAGAATTTAATGGACAAATGGTACCGAAATTCCGTAGACACACGCAAGGTGAGTGTCTCAAGAACTATCAGACGGAGTTTGGTGGCGATTGGGGAGCGGATTATTGCGCTAGCTTAAACCGTATCGGTCCGATCTTAAAGTTCAGGCGCCGCCATATTGGAAAAAAACAACATAACCTATGGGGGATACAGTCCCCCATAGTTCTAGGGGTAGTAGTAGGGTGAGTGGGGTGGGGAGTTGTCCAGTTTCCGGACGACAGCATCGTCACGAGTCAGACTCACTTTCTTTCAGTTTTCGTTTAAAAAGCGGATCACTTCTCCTCTTTCTGTCAAAGTAGATACAGTAACCAAGGAATAGACTGCCAGCAATTCCTGCTGCTATGCCCACTACTGTTTTACTGGACACCATTTTGTCGTCCAAGTTCTGTCCAAGTTTTCTCTCCCCAGCTCACTGTGCATGCACACACTCGCTGCATACTGCACATACGCCGCGTTTTCCCTAGACTGGCTTCCGGTTCACATATCCACATGCGTGTTCGAATGTGGAATATGAGGTCCGGGAACCAGTCTAACTTTTCCCAACTTACTTCTTGCAAGATCAAGAATACATTCAATGTAGGGAGGAGAAAGTAGGAGGCTTACGTAATAAATATCACCTGGGAGTCTTAATGTTTCAGTATGAAAGAAATCTCTTACCTCAAACTCTTCCAAACATGTTTACTTTGAATTGTGCAGTTCATACACATATTCATGCAGCAAAATACGCAGCTCTGTGGCTTTGCTACACGGAGCTGCATATTTCGTGGCACGAATTTGGCGCGCGCGCATTGCTGACGCCCCTGCCTTTAATTAAAGCCATACAAGATTTGCAGTGTCCCAAAATGTTAATCAACCATTTGACCAAAAAAACTTACTCAAATAGAAGTGGTTCCACCCGAGATGATCTTTTTATCATAAGAAAACATTAACTGAAAATTAATTTATATTTAAATGTGTGTGCATGCGCACACATTTCTTTCACAAGGGTGCCCTCTTGTGAAAGAAACTAGGCCCCGTACTACCGTGATGTTATGACTCCATTGTCTGTGCAATATAAACACATACGGAACCAGCCTAAATAGGACGGTGGCTTCACACAATTTCTTGAAAGCATGATGAACACATTTTTATTATTTTCTCAGAACGTAGACACAGATTTGTATCATACACGTCCTTAGTCACACATGGAGATAACAAGGTTAATAACAGTTTTCCAATCATATAATCCGTCTTTTTCCTTTTATTGGCACTTTTTTTGGCAGTAAGAAATTTTTGAAGGAAATACATTTTGGTTGTTGTTAAATTCTTTATTTTTTTATGCAAAATATAAAATAAAGTAAAAATACATTGACTGATATCCATATTGGCCAATTTGTGATGAATACATATACACTTTTAGGCTTACATATTACAAATATGACAGAATTTTAATTACATTTCTTGCAATAAAATGGCTGTAAATTAGCCAATGCTGTGTATTTTGAAACAAAATCGAACATATAGTAAATGGACAATTAATTAGGTATACATGTATATACATTCAGTCTGAGATTGGCTTACGTTTAGGTGAAAAACAGTTTCTGAAACTGACACAAGAAGTAAAAATATTGGCAGCAATTAGTGAAGTATGATTCACGTTTCTTCGAAATTAAGTCCCTGACCCAGAAATCCGACTAAAGGAGCGCCCCCGACTAAAGGAGCGCCCCGATAAAAATACTGTGAAGGGATACACACAAAATTGTAAAAAAAAAAATACTGTCAGATTTTGTCATCAAGCACATTTAATTTATAATGTTTCTTTGGCCTAAACTGAAACTGTAAAAAAGATATCAAATTGTATAAAATTTAACAATACATATTTCACAGAAATTGCAGTGTACACTACTAAGGGCCTAGCGCCTCAAACAATCAATTTGATGCTATGCTGGTAAATTCTGTTCTAGAATGCAGAATGTCATGGATCTGAGATCCCACCCAAGTATGCCATGAGTTTGTACCATACATGTATGTCTTGGGAAGCAGCAGGTGTACAGCAGGTGGCCTAGCACATACCTAAAAATACAGTAAAAACCTGTTTATAGGAAACTTGTTTTAATTATCAGGAATGAAAAGAAAAAAGAGCAAAGGATATGGACCTAAAATTTCCATTGTTAAAGGCACAGGCTCGTCAGCAATGCGCGCGCGCCAAATTCGTGTGTCACGAAATACGCAGCTCCATGCAGTTGCTACCGGTATGGAGCTGCGTATTTCATGGCACGAATTTGGCGTGCGCGCATTGCTGACGAGCCTGTGCCTTTAATGTTACAAGCAGAATATTCTATTAAATGGCGTGACATTTTTCTGTCCCCGTTACACCTGATAAGTGCTATTTGCCATACAAGTATCATTAAAAATGCCTTCGAAACATATTTTTGTGAATTGTACTTTATGTAATCACTCTTTGAGATAGAAGGCATTTAAAGAGTGTGTCCTGAATTTACAAAATACAACATTTTACAAGATGTCAGATGTAATGGGGGACAGCAAAAATTGGACCCCAAATTTATAGAATGACCCAACTTGGTTCCACCGGTATTCGAACCGCGGACCTTCTGCTTTACGTGCGTAATTATTTTTATTTAAAGAACAAAAAATATTGAAAAGCAGATACGAAATTGTTACTCCACAGTTTTGGTAACTTTCTCCATGATTTAAAGCCAGTACACATGATTCGTATCTCGAAGAATCAGGAATGTTCACAGATTTACACATAACTTACACGATATAAACATGATGACGGTTGAAAACTTCCCCTGAAATGGTTTTGTCTGAAGTGCTATAGTCTTTGAGAAATAAGCAAAACAATTATTTTTCGTCTCACGAGACTTAAATTCAATTCGCCCCAAAACCATTTCGCCCAAGTGCCGTTTTGCCTCAAACCACTTCGCAAACACTACCTTGCCCAAACACCACTTCGCTTCAAAATCACTTGACGAAGTACGGAGCTGGTTTTTACTCAGGTTGGTTTTAATCATTATTATTATTATTATTTATTTCTGGTATTCATACCAAGGATTCCTCAATAGTGCTCATTGCACTGTCACTCGCAAGCGTGAGGAAACCCATAAAGAATTATAATTAGAAATGGCCAGAGACACCGGGGAATCCCCTTGCTCTTCACGAAAGAATGCTCTGGGATCTTTAGAGTGCGTTACTATTACCTAACACACTGGACCAACGGCTTTACATCCCTTCCGAAGGACGGAACAAGTGTGATTAAGTGCCTTGATTAAGTGCCTTGCTCAAGAGCACAAGTGCCACAACCCGTCACGGCCCGGAATCGAACCCACATTCTAGTACTGGCACAGGAACTTGAGTTCGACGCACTAGACCGCTCGGCCATAACACCCCATATCTTCAATCACACAGGGGGATAAAACTATTTGTAACAGTTTACCAATCATGTATACTATCTTTAATGTTGCCATATTTCATCAGGATGATGATTTAATAAGTGCTGTGAATATTCCTTCTTTGTCTTTCAAGAGCTCCTCAGGACGGCCAAATTCAGCTACTCGACCGTCTTCCAGGACAAGAATCTTATCCGAGTCCTGGATGGTTGCCAGGCGATGCTGTGGGCAAAAGAAAAAAGTGAAATGCACAAACACTGCCCCTTTTGAGCTAGTTTAGGTGATGCATTGCACACAAATGTGACCAAGTCTGCAAAGACGCGGACAAAGTCAAAATGTTCAAGAATGCAGCCAAGAGTGAGCCAAATGCTCATAATCGATGGGTTATGGGTACGAGCCCCACCTGTGCCAAAGTGTTTGTGTCCGTGGGCAAGACACTTAATCTCAATTGCCTTGTCATTGTTAGGGGAATGCCATAATTTAGGGTTGTGCGCCTTGGCCAGGAAGCCATCTAGTTGAAGCGGAATGGTTCTGGTGATTTCCTGATGGCAGCGGTAATAATTGCGACAGCGCCATGATTACCTTCATGTAGGGTAGATACGTGCGCTATATAACCATCAAAATTTCATAAAAATTTACTGAGATATGTACTTACTGCGATAGTTAAAACAGTACGCTGGGCAAATGCCTTGGCTACAACGCCCTGTAGTATCTTGTCCTGAAACAGAAAATTTATCAACAATAATTTTCCCCCTTCTAAAACCGAGAGTGGAAGGTGGGCAAAAGCTTCGTAATGTTAAATTTCAGAATACACAAAATGCATCACAAAGTTTCATTTCTTCACGATCAGAATGTGGGAGATCTAGCTTTAGAGGCAGAGGCTCGTCAACAATGCGCGAGTGCCGAATTCGTGCTACGAAAGCTCTATGCCTTTGCTATGGAGCTGCGTATTTCGTGGCACGAATTTGGCGCGAGCATTGCTGACGATCCTGTGCCTTTAATCGAGAGATGGATTACATGACAACATAATGTGGCTTACCGTTTCCATATCCACAGAAGCTGTGGGCTCGTCCATGATGAGAATTTGAGTTTTCCTGAGGAAAGCTCGAGCCAAGCAGAAAAGCTGGCGCTGACCAACGCTGAAATTCTCCCCGCCATCTTTAATGGGTGAATCTGAGAAAAAGACACAAAATTAAATAACATTTAAAAAAAAAAATATAATTTTTGCAAATGTACACGGTGGGTATTGATTAATTACTTGCAATTGATTGCAATCACCTCCAGGATGGATTCCAATCGAGTCACTTTTTGTCAGCCCTTACCAAAATGAGACAGGAACCTCTCTTTTGGTGTTGGATTAGCTTTGCAAAGTAAGGTCGACATACCCATCTAGACTATAAAAAAAAATCAACAGAATTGGCTGGCATATTCCTATCAGATGGTGTTTGATTTGGATTTCTGAGCCAAAGACATATTACAAAACACAAATAGTCCAAGGGTGCAACACGCATGCAGCCCCAACACAACTTAAAGGGCCTGTGACATGCTAAACAACTTTGTGCCTAAGCTTTGCTTCATAATGACGGATTACTTGTTTAGCAAGACATAGGGCCTATACTATTGTTCGTTTGGATGTAAAATCAATAAAAGGTGGCCTTTTTCAACTTTGAAGATTTCATTGCAATAAATCACAAACAGAGGGCGCTGTTTTGAGTGCATCACATAAGGAAGACAGAAGGGAAAAGTTAAGAAAAAACATAAGACTTCAAGTTGGACTTGTGGCAAATTGCTGCAGTTTCTACCCCGGCCTGGCCAGTTTTGTCATGGCTTATAGCAGGCAACATGTAAAACAAACTCAAACAGCCATGGATTACAAAATTTTCAGGAAAATTGAGAAAAAAGTGGAATCATTTGTGCACAGTTGAATGTGATTTTCCTGTGTTTGCCTCTTGTGACATAGTGACCTTGGTCATGAATATGCATATTTGCATTAGCATAAAAACTAAAAACCTTTGTTTTAACCCCCAAAGCAAGCTCCAAATAGGATTTTTATGACTTTAACTGAGTAGAGTGGTTTTAAAGCATAGATTTCATTGATAAAAATCCTAAATAAGGGGCCCTTTAAGGTTAACTGGGATGTACCAATATTTCAGAAAGTCGTTTGTTAAGAGTGGATTTTTTGGATACATACGTGATGTGCCAGTACCAATTCGTCTTCAGTTTCACAATTTGCCTTTATTATTTCTCCACTTCCTCTCTGTGATACGTTTTTTATTTTGAAAAAGTTGCAGATTACAAATGGTATCAAATCGGTTGCCCCAAATCAAGGAAATTTGTGGGTTGTCTCTTACCTAAGGCCCCCTCTAGTTGTGACACAACCTCCTTGAGCTGAGCTTGTTCAAGTGCATTCCACAACGCAGCATCCTGCAGCTGATTCTCAGGATCAAGATTATATCTGAAAAAGATAATACCAGGATCAGATCAGATAACTAAAGGAAGATTACAGAATTGGCAAAATGTTACAAATGGTGTTATCTTCATGTGTGATTGAGGATGTGTATAATAAAAACCAACCTGTGTATAAGTCAGCTTAGTCCCTCATCTATGTTCTGAGAAAACAGTGAAAAACTGTGTCCATGTTTAGATTGGTTCTTTGGTTATGGCACGAAAAACGAAGCTGTAACACCATGGTAGTGATGGATGTAGGACACTCTTGTAAAAATAAATGCATGTGCACATGCCATGCATTTATTTAAATTCATCTTCAAGTAGCTTTTTCTCATAAAAAGGTATCTCAGGCAGGGGCGTAGATAGTGGGTTGGGGGGAGGGGGGTGGTGGTATTAGGCAAATACATGGTACAGTCGGCAAATTCATGAGGCCGTCTTCAGAAAAATAGAAAAGGCACGGCTATGGGCAATGCTGTTACGGCGCTGGTAATATCTATATTAGGTCGGCACTAGTTGGCCCATAAGGGCGCTCATCCATTCACCAGTAAACATTGTTACTGCGTTTGATTAGGGGAAATGGCCAAAACAGTTTATAACAAAGCTAGTTACAGGGTGCACAATGACAGTGCATCAACGTAACAACAATACTTTACTGCGCAGGTTAATGAGTTCTTCAACTAGAAATAAACCTGTGCCTACGTACAGCAACGTTTGAGACAATCCCAGCGTTAACTGGTTATAAACCAAAACTTCTCATTCCAGGTCATGTATATGTTTGTGCCTCATGATGTGCCAATGAGCACCATGCAAAGTTGACTAAACCCTAAAATAAAATACTGATTGGATGTTTTACCTGACTGATCCTGTAAAGAGCAGTGGTTCCTGTGGAATGACTGATATCCGGCTTCTTAGCACACTCAGCGGCACTGACTGGATGTCAACGTCGTCAATAAAAATACCACCTTAAAAGTAAAACAGCCGTAATAATGGTTTCAAATTTTACAGCATGAGTTGACAAAAAAATTTTGATGGCAACGGTAACAAAGACCACATGAATTTATAATAGCAACAAAAGTTAATTAAAATTCAAAAAACAATATTTTGTAATTAAGTTTACATCAAAATATTCACATAACATGTTCAATAAGCATGACTGTATAAAGCTTCTGTGTGCTAAAAATTCCCAATCTCGGATTTTTTTTTCAATCAAAAAGTGGGGTGCTTAAAAAAAAATTGTGAGCACACACTTTTTTACCTTTAACTTAATACAAAATTATGCCTGGATTTTGAGGTTTTCTGAAGCATTGCTGCATCTATGTAGCTGCAATTTCTGCAGGCTAGTTTACCAACATTCTTTTTAGACAGGTTATTTATGCCCTTAATCCAGGAATTTGTAAAAGGTTTCATCATGCAAATGATACACTAGGGCTTTAAAGGCCCAGTGGATCATTTGCAATGACCCCAAAAGGAAATCGACGAGTTTACATGGGAAAAGTTCTGAAAGTAAAGATTGAATTAATAGCAACTGCCCAATGAAAGGTTTCCGCTCAAAATGATATAATTTTACCAGAAAATAATCCATAAAGATGAAAATATTTATATCGTTTGCAAACGAGTACTTATTTTTGGTTTGCATCTACGCGGTCCAAAATGCATAGGCGCTGTGTACTGCGTGTGCGTTTTTCAACGCGATTCATTTTTATTGATCGCGCGCACACGCAGTATATGATGTGTGCCACAGAGTGCATGACGCAAGCCACATAGTACCCGATCAACAGTGAGAACGAATATTTGAAACACCCCGCCAAGACCAGGAAAACACATATGGATTCATGGTTTTTTTAAACGTGGTACATTTGACAAAGCTGAAATCTCTTCAGATGAGTTTGTTGATGTCTTTCTTTTGATTTATAATGGTTTTATTCACAGAATCGCTCAAAAACAGATCATCTACAGGGCCTTTAAAATGTGTGTGCGTGTACACTTTTTACCATTCACTTAACACAAAAACCATGCATGGATTTTAAAGAACATAAGTTTTGCAGTGTCACGAATACCGATAGGGATACAGATACGTCATGACTTTGTGTGCTTCTCATGTTGCGTAACCGTATTACACGTTTTCATATGCATTAAAAATGGTTATCGGCCTCCGAACGCGTAGCATAAAAAGGATACCAGTTATGCAGATTTTTTCCTTTTTCCGAGATGGATTAATAAGTTGTATGCATTTTTTTAATGATGTATATTCTGTGAATACAGATTAAAAGTGGGGAAAATCTGCTAAAAACAAAGCCAAGCGCAGAGCAGATTTAGCCGATAAATGTACACGTACATTCACACAGTGAGAAGCCCAGTTCAGTGTGGACATCAACGTGAACGGTTACCGTTATCATATCCCTATTCATAAATGTATCCGTCAACTTTCTATTTTCTGAAACATTACTGCATCCGTGCAGCTGAAAATTTTGCAGGCTAGTTTACCAACATTCAGATATACTGCATCTTGCAAATGATAACTGAGCCTTTAACTCACCTTTGAAGATGTCGACGAATCTGAGCATTGATAACGTCAATGATGTCTTGCCACTTCCAGTTCGTCCACAAATCCCAACCTAGAGGTACACAACAAATGAGAAAATTTTAAAAAGGGTCATTGTCATCATATTTCAAAATCACGGACAATTTCTTTGGACTACAAATTAAAATTGGCATGTTACAGATGTCCAGTGTTGTAGTCGAGTCACCAATATAGAGTCCGAGTCCGAGTCCGAGTCCGAGTCCCGAGTCATTAGCCTGGAGTCCGAGTCCGAGTCCCGAGTCATTAGCCTGGAGTCCGAGTCCGAGTCTCGAATCATTAGCCTCGAGTCGGAGTCCGAGTCACGATTCATTTGTTTGCCAAATTAATGAAACCGAATCTGCTATATTTCGTTCACACAATATGTGAAATCTGATGTACTCGTGCGGTCCTTGCCAGCCTGGTGGGGCAGTGTACATATTCACGCATCCCAAGTTTTCCCAAGAATCCTGCATTAAGCGGGCAAATATACATATTTTGTCTTTTTTTGAAATATGTGACTCGTGAGTCACGAGACACAATGTTCGAGTCCGAGTCATCATGGTCGAGTCCGAGTCCAAGTCATTTTCCAATGTGACTCGAGTCGAGTCCAAGTCACGAAAATTGTGACTCGAGTCGGACTCGAGTCAGAGTGCTGGACTCGAGTACTACAACAATTTCAAAGCAAACATGAAATATCTGTCAACCAGAGGGTCAACATTTCCAGTGATCTGAAATAACCATATCTCTACAGATTTTGAACCAGTGTACACCATACATGCACCTTTTGAGAAGTGGCAATATTATAACGGTCATTAAAGAAGCGTGTTCAGATTTTTCCACAAAAATCCAAAATACTATTCATGGGAAGAAAACAGGAAATTTGCAATCTCCAATTTGGATGTGGAAGCAAAAAGGTTGGTGTAATCATCACTGCGCTGTTTTATGGAACCGGATAAATTAGTTTTTAAATCAGTGGGTTTTTTGTTTACAATATTCTTGAAAATATAAGAATGCGAAATTTCAGAATGGCAATGAGAAAAATATAACAAATGATATGGTATCAAAATGTTAACACCTATGGGAAAAATGGGGCTTAAAAATGTGATATTGACACGCTCCTTTAAAGGCCCTGTAGATGATCTGTTTTTGAGCGATTCTGCGAATAAAACCATTATAAATCAAAAGAAAGACATCAACTAACTCATCCGAAGAAATTTCAGCTTTGTCAAATGTACCACGTTTAAAAAAACCATGAAAATCCATATGCGTTTTCCTGGTTTTGGCGAGGTGTTTCAAATATTCGTTCTCAGTGGATCGGGTATACTATGTGGCTTGCGTCATGCACTCTGTGGCGCACATCATATACTGATCTTTACTGATTATTTTCTGGTAAATTATATAATTTTGAGCGGAAACCTTTCATTGGGTATTTGCTATTCATTCAATCTTTACTTTCAGAACTTTTCCCCTGTAAACTCGTCGATTACTTTTTGGGGTCATTGCAAATGATCCACTGGGCCTTTAATAGTTTCAGTTAATAGATATATCAAAGTGACAAATCAGCAAAATTGGTGTTACGCATGGGCACTCTTTAGCTGATGCAAAGAGCATTATGCGTGGGACACACATGGAAATATATTTCTAAAATGACCATCACAGAATGAAATTTGTGGGTGCACATAGACTTGGTAATGCCCAAGACACAAGACAAAGCATGTGAAATAAACTGGTAATTATTGATGAGCAGTCTGTTACGGAGAAAGGAATTTACCCAATTTACCTTTTCGCCACCATTGATGTTAACAGTCACATCCCTTAAGACAGCATCCAGACCCTCCGCATATCGGACTGAAATGTTGTTGATCTTTATGTCCCCTTGCTGGGGCCAACAATCTACAGGTTCAACACCTGCCAAGGAGAAAATGGCAACGATTATGATTGTTTTGTTAAATGTAATAAAATTATGTAGTTGCTTGGTAAAAACTTTTACTGGTTGGTTATACATGCAAATTCTCTTTTTACAATTGAAAAAAGATTTCAAAATCTCTTTTCTGTGATGAATCGGATTTGCTGATTGTCAGATCTGTTCTCCAATCAAATGACAAAGATCGACTTGGACATTATATGTGAAAAAGCAAAAAAGGGTATTAAGTCGCGCTGGCTAGTATTCTGTTTGCGACCATAAGAAGAAATCTGTGGCATTTCTACGCTCATTAATATACCTAAACACAAAAGAAATTCCAGGCGTAACGCAGACATTCCAGGGGGAACACAGACATGACATTCCAGGCGGTATCTGGGCACCGCCAGGAATTTGCATTGTGTTTTGGTATTTTATTGAGCGTGGATTTGCCGCGGATTTCTTTTTATGGTCGCAAAAAGAATACTAGCCAGCACGACTTAATACCCTTTTTTGCAGAGCGGGTCACATATAAAACAAATAATGAATATTTATGAGTTGAATGGTAAAAATAGTTTCATAAGTAAAAGATTACTGAGAATGGCCGCATGCAATCAGTTTTTCAGGAATTGTGTTTAAAATCAAACAACTTGAATGCATGAAGCATATTACAAGCCCTTAAAGTCTCTGAAATGTACATCTTAATTTCTGGAATTGTAATGCTTGTATATGCTTCACATATTCAAGTTGCTTGATTTTAAACATGTTCTTCAAGAATCCGTCATGGAAGTGTATAATCGTGGTATGTCAAAAACCCTCAGTTTCGTACACGTATACTCAAATGAGTTTGTCTGAGGGTTTGTGGCACATTTCACGCTTACTGAGAATCACTATTGAACAAGTCCAACTTAAAATATGTGGTCTTGCAATAGACTTTCATCACGGTGCGGACATCTTCCCTTTTCCCCTACATGTATTAAAATAAACAAACAAATTGAGGCTTGCAAGAAAAATAGTTTGGCCCCATGTTGAAATTTTTCATTGTGTATTACAATGACAAATCGTAGAGCAATCAAGAAAACGTGCAGCGCAGGCAGTGATTTTTTTTCAAACAACAGATTACACACGCTATCGCATGGTCGCACAGATGCACTGATTGTGCCTGACACGTACTATGGGGACTATAGACAAAGATAGACACACCGTGATAAAGGTCATTGGAATACCTCTGTAGTCTTCCATGTCCACATCAGTGTAATACTGAACTCGTTCCACTGAATTCATATGCTGCTCTGTAGCAGACCAGCTTTTCACTAAATAGCCCAGAAAAATTGACAACTGAAGAAAAAAAATCCAGAAACGTTTTGAATTGTTATGATTCAACTAAAGTCACTTATATTATTATTAACTTATAACAAATAATGGACTTTACAATATCCAGTTTTAGGCAGTATAGAACTTGGGAATCGACGTCACGACGCCATTATTGACGTCATTCTCGGCCGCCATACTTCAAGGTAGTGAGTGTTTGGTTGCTATGCGAACTTGCGTGCAGCCTTGTCAAGTTTGGATATGTGTGCGGCGCCCGTGCGATTCCATATCACGCAAACAACAACCTAGTTATTGAATTCCACGTGTACAACATCCATGACGTGCACAATACTCATCCGCCATGTTAAATGTATATAAGCTCGACTGGGAGTTTGCAATTAAGTTTGACGTTTGAAGCCACTGCCGTGCTAACGCCGTGCCAAGTTGAATTTAATTAGACACGGCATAAGCGCGATGTTTGAAGCGGGCCTGAGACATGTTTTACCTGTAGAGCATATGTAGCACTCAATCCAACTAGACTTGCATCAATCCCCAGCACGTAGACACCGATTAGTGTTGACGTGGTTGCAAGAAAATAAAACATGGAACCTATAAATTCCTGGGAAAAAATGCAAATAAAGGACTGATACACAACTACGACAATGTTTACTGCAAAAGGTCTAACTTTGTAGCCATGGTAGGGTTTTCTAAATGCAAAACTGAGCAATTAAACATGACACAGGCCCAATTTCATAGAGTTGCTATTTTTTGTGAACCGAGCTCCAGGCTATTTTATAGACATCGTTAACGGTAAGCAACTGAAAACGTGCCTTAACTGCATAGCCAAACTCTATTCGAATAAACAAACTCTATTCGTATAAACATAAAACTCTCTGTAGACCGCAAAGCAGCGGCAGTACATGTATAAGGATAAAGGAATTTTACTATTTATGGTGTTAAAATGTACCTGCGCGATCAAGAGAGCATGCAGCGTGGACAGTGATTCTCAATGGTAGAATACACGCGCTATCGCGCACTGAGTAGCGCAGACGCACTGATCGTGCCCAACACGTACCATGGGGAACAAGACAAAGATGGACACAACGTGACAAAGGTCTATGGACACAACTTTAATAGATAAACCATTTTCAGCTGTACCAAAGTTAAACCACTGTTTGTGTGCTGTCGGGACATGTCCTGTTTTCTGCCAAATGTAATTTGTGATTCAAGTTTCCATAAAACAAAATGTTTAGTAAAAATGCCCATTAGAGGATGATGACTAAAATGTTACTAACCAATCGCAATTCCAGCCACCTTGAAGCCAGCATCAGATACAGAAATGCTGTTGTGCTGCGATCAATGAGCGCCAGTATGCGGTCATAGAAATGCTGTTCGCATCTGAAAAGGGAAAGGAAGATTACTTACTTTATTGAAATATTTATATCCTCATCTTGTAATGTTTATTAGACAGGCTACCGTCTCAAGATCACCGAGGGGCAGTAGTTTAATACTCCATCACCCGAATCAAGAGCAGTCAATATTTGTTTTATATAGGCCTACCTCATGCGTTGCGTCCAACCATTGGTATTTCAGGACATGATTATCACCGTGTTTACACTCGAACCGGCAAAGGTGGATACAGATCCAGCATTTTTATTGCGACCACAAAACTTAACATTTGCCGCGTTTACACTACACCCCAAATCGCTTCAACTCGCCTTCAGAAACCGCAAAAGTCACCACTAAATGTAACTGCAGCGCATGCGTGAGCTGTTAGGTGTTGCTGCACTAGTGCCAGATTGGTCAATTAAATCTACTACACTGCGGGCACCGCCCCAAGGACACTCAAATTGCCGAATCTGTATTCAGGTAGCGTTTACACTACAAGTGACCATGACGATTGCAGGGTTCAACCCCGCAATTGCGGGGTTCAACCCTACCCAAAGGTGACTTGAAAAAGGCGAATACCCGGGTCTGATCTGCCTTTTTCAATTCACCTTTTGCGTTTACACTTAGTGCCTACCCGGCTTCAACTCCCCTTTTTGGAAATTGCGGAGTTCGATTCGGCAAAGGCGAATCGAGTGTAAACAGGCTGCAAACAAATAATGAATGTTTATGAGTGCAATGGGAGGAATATTTTCGTGAGGTGAAAGATGGAATGTTCCATTCAACTCGGCTTCAGCTCGTTGAATGGAATATTCTTTCACTGAATGAAAATATTCCTTCCATTGCACGAATTAAATTGCATGAATTTATTATTTGTTTTATATAACACCCAAGTAGATTCTTGTCATCCTACATTTTTTACAAATTATTCAGGCTTACCCTTTGAGTTTCGTGTGAGTTGTAAAAACGGTTTTGTGTCCGCACATACATATTATACTGCGTGGCTGTTTGCATACGGTGCGTGTGTGTGAATGTTCGTGCGTGCTTGCTTGCATGTACACGCGCATGCACTGAATTAATACAGTGGGGGAAATAGTACATAAAAATGTACTATCATTTGACTTATGACGTGAAAGATCAAACAATAGTTTGACCTTTCAATTGCAGTGACCTTTCACTTGCGCACGGAAATGGTTTAACTAATCAATGTACAGTTGAAGTCGGAAGTATAAATACACCACTACTATCATCACCCAAAATGGTAAACAGGACTACCCGAACCATTACAAGGTGTGCAAGCTATGTTTTAAGTACTGCATGCATGTGAGGAATTCCACAAAATCAAGAATTTAGTAAAGACTGTTACAAAAATGGTGTAAGCACACCAGTTTTAACACTTGTTTGCATGACTTCAACTGTATGTGGTATATAATATCACCTGTATGCACGAATAGTTGAAAGACCACCCAATGTCTCGGTGAAACTAGCAAGAACTGGTGATTTATTTGTGCTCTCTATTCGCTGAAGTTCCCTGATATAAAAATATAAAAAGACACGATATATTTTTGCAATCCACCCCAGGGGTCTTAGGTTTGCGGTTTCTCAACAAATCTTAACTAAACCGTAATAAATCACACGTGTGGAAGGCTAGCTTAACCCTTGGAGATGCACCACTAAAAAAAATTGCACGGAGGCTCCGAGGGGAGACTCTGGTAGGCAATTATAAGGCACTGTATAATGCATATAATAACACTGTGGCCTAAATAGAGGTCCTCTCATCAAGACACAGCTGTTTACTGGGCCCGCAGTAGCTAAGATAATCTCAGCTCTTTTTTTATCATTTTTCATTGGGATGTGGTCTTTTCACGTGTAGAGCTGAGAGAAGTTATGAACATGAACCCGCCATCGCAAAAACAGGACAAAACAAATGTGTCATTTTCTCACCGTGACACACTAATTTCCCCTAAAACTCACCCAAACCTTGCCAGGCATAACCACTACGCAGGTCCTTGAGGGAAATAACCAGCCACGATGATTATTTTGCCAACAATTCCAGCAAAACAAACCGGTATGCTCACAGCCTAGCCGTTTTTGTCTTGTTCAAAAACAACCAAGTGTCTAGTCTGTGTACAAAGGAATACCAATGCGCATTGGTTACCAGACTTGACCTTAACGTCCAGACGTTAAGGTCAAGTCTGGTAACCAATGCGCATTTGGTATTCCTTTGTACACAGACTAGGCAGATAGACTTTTAAAACACAACATGACAACGGTTAAGCTGTGAGCATACCGGTTTGTTTTGCTGGAATTGTTGGCAAAATAATCATCGTGGCTGGTTATTTCCCTCAAGGACCTGCGTAGTGGTTATGCCTGGCAAGGTTTGGGTGAGTTTTAGGGGGAATTAGTGTGTCACGGTGAGAAAATGACACATTTGTTTTGTCCTGTTTTTGCGATGGCGGGTTCATGTTCATAACTTCTCTCAGCTCTACACGTGAAAAGACCACATCCCAATGAAAAATGATAAAAAAAGAGCTGAGATTATCTTAGCTAGGCCCGCAGTATGGGATGATCGATAGCTGCTTTTACGCCCAGAGGCAAAAGGGTATTACTCACAGAGCATATAGTACCGGCCAAAAGTTTGAGTACACTTGTTAAAAACATGGAGGTAATTCCTACCTCCATGTTAAAAACTATGTATTTGCAATTTGTCTGTAAGATCATGGTAAGATTGACCCTCATTTCGTAGAGTAATCACAGCTTGCCCTTTTCTTTACTCAACTGGGGTCCTTTTGCCATTTTACAACAGTTGTGTATGCAAGAAAGGCAAATATAGACTAGATAGCTCTGATAGTGGTCAAGAACTGATTCATTGTATACTTCTTAAAACTTGTGTGACCTTCAGAGGCTACTTTTTTAAAATATGAAACCAGAGGTGGCTATTTTGAGGAATGAAAGTTTCAAGGGACATTTCTATGACATGCATTGAATATATTGGTTGCATAATGTGTATTTTGTACTGGGCATAAAATGCTGTAAATGTTACTAAACAGTTTTCAACAGGTGTACTCAAACTTTTGGCCGGTACTGTAGATGTATAAAGAACACATGTTTGTACACAAATCAATAAGCTAGGGCTTGAGGCCAAGATTTCCCAGGGTGGACATGACCGGTAAGTAAACTCAACATTAAAGGCGACTACAGGGGCACAGACTAGGGTAATCGTTTGAGGATTACATGAAGTTTGAGCGGAATTGGGCCAAAGGTTTTTTTGGAAATAAAACAATTTGCCTTCCGGAAGCTCCCCTTTGGGGATCCGAAGGGTTAAGACAGTGATTACATCTTACCTTGATGTTGCAAGGTGGTATCTTTGAAGGAAGAATAAGGCAATAATGATGGGAATTGTGAAGATGAGAAAGAATGGTAGCACTATGGCTACGACTATTACTGATGATACAGACTGCATTAATGTTATGAGCCATTCATTGAAGACCACAGACAGCACCTACAAGGAAAAATCATTTTTTAAAAACACATTAAAACGGAGATATTTAACCTGGAAAAAAAAAATCAAGAAAAAAACAAACAAGATATCTAGTATTCACAAGACAGTCCCATTGGTCGACTGCACGTCACTTGGCCCGTCTTTTATTTTTGTTAAGTGGATTCCAAGCAATAAAGTCGACATGAAGCCAACAGGCAAACACACAGAAAAAAACACAAAAAAACCTTTGACGCGCAGGGTTAAAAGGGACGCACGCGCTAACGATATAGTTTTTGAGAATATACCGCACGAGTCACAAAAATGCCGAACTCGCCTTCAGCTCGTTCTGTATTTTCATGACTCGTGCGGTATATTCTCATATCACCCACAAAGCCATCCAATATTATATAATTACCGATTTATGCAAAAAGTATACACAAATTCAGTAACTTAGGACACAGTCATTAGCTTTTGAACTTCGGGCACAAACTGTACATTTTGTGCTGCTGTTGGTGTAAACAAAATGCATGCTGCTGTTCGCAACATTGCTAATAATGCTACAGTGTAAAATCTATACAAAACATGCAGTGTATGTGTCCGCCATAACTGCTGTGCTTCTAGTGCATAAAAGAAGAAATTGATTCGAATACACATGACTAGGAATAAAGGTGTGGGTCGCCGGTCTTACTCTCACCAAATCAATTGTTGAGGTGTCATTGGAAAAGCGGTTCAAAATCCTCCCAGTCAGATTAGTGTCGAAGAATCTACAATGAGTTGATAAAAAAAAACACAGCAGCTAGAGAAATCCTAAAACACTTACTGTTTACCCACATGAATGAAATAACTTACACAAGCGAATACCTTGTACTGCACCACCTTGGCATAAATTTTAGCCATAATCGAACTTAATTTTTATAAACAAAGTTCCTAAGGCAAATGATAAAGGGGCATTTTGAAAGCACAGGGACTAATTTCAGGAAATACTGCGGTGCACATCAAAATTGCGCTCAGCAAAAACCAGTTAAAATCTTATATCATCATTATATGCTTTAAAAAATTTAGGAGGCTGAAAGAGGTAACACATTTTATCAATCAGCCACCTCTTGTGGAAAGGCTGACTGCACCAGCCTCCATAAGAGCCACTGAGGCAGGGTGTGCCACATTGCCTGAAGTGCCACCCTTAGCTCCTGCACTTCTGGGGCTGTGTATGGGAGATGCAGTCGCCAGCTTATCCCATGCAGGTTCAATCAGGTTGATAACCCCAAAAAAGGGGTTTTGTTAGAGCTCTACGCCTTAGTTGCAAGTTTATCCAAGAATCAGAATATGCCACATTTTATTTACACTCAGACTCAAATAAACAATCAAGGTCTGAAACAATCCAAAGCTCTGCATTCAACGGTTGGCTGTGACAGAGTGCCCGCCCAGGCGGTCTTGCAGCAAGAAGCAATGCCAGAAACCGACGCGGCAGCAGAGCTTGCGATTGGCCAGAAGTTTCATAAGCCCACAATTTGCATACATCGCGCGTCGAAGAGGCACGCCACAAAACCAAATGTAGAAGTCGCGGCGCGCGACCTTTCGACACCGGAAGAAAAACATTCAGAGGTCATGCAGGTCACCCAGCTGCACGCACAGCAAAACATGACATGAAAAACAGCAACCACGCAGTGACAGGCAATGCAACGGAACTCCGAACAAACGCACCACACCTGGGACGATCGTCAAGTATTATACAAATAATGAATGTTTATGAGTTCAATGGTACGAATATTTTCATGAGTTGAAAGATGGAATGTTCCATTCAACGAGGCGGAGCCGAGTTACATGGAATAATTGCATCTTTCAATTGTACCTTTGAACGAATAAACATTCATTATTTGTTTTATATAACGCCCAAAGAGATCACTGTAATTTGATTGGAAAACACCCACCAGCCTGAAAATATGAAAAGGTACTTAAGACCCTAGTCTCTGACATCCCTCGCATCACAATGACCGAATCCGAATCTGCCACACGTGCGTCTTGCACAAACGCGTCTGCTTCAGCGTCGTGCAATGTCACGCGCTTACACGAACACCGCTTGCAGTAAAAATGCATGCACGGTGCGCGTACCGTGCAATGTAAACAGGCAATGTAAAAAATTGTATGGAACAAAAATGCACGGTTGGTGACGTAGCATTAAATGGTTAAATTATTTAATGCCACGTGACCTGCTATCGTCCAATCAAAAGGTAAAAGGTGATATGTGAGAATTGGACCTGGAGGAAAACGCTCAAGTGGAACAGCTTTGAAAGTGATTACAACGTGATCAGTGCCTTGTTTACCCATAAATTCACATCAGTGCCCTGTTCCAGTGGTCAAGAATTGACATTTAAACAAAATTGGACTTGTTTCTTTGGAAGAGTAAACCAGTGACTCGACCCAATGAGGTTGCCATCTTTCTGACCTTATTGGTGCCCGTATGATATTGCGTAGCATGTTTTGATGAAGGCGTCTGGCAGCTGTCAGGAAACACGCGACCACAGCAACCTGTCCTAAGAGTTGGCACATAGCGGTTAAGAACGACAGTCCAATGTAGCCATGGAGATATGTGGCCTGTGATCGTTCACTCTGAAATGAAAAAACTCAAATCTCAAACTTCCTTAAGGCAGTATACATCATTGGTAATCTCGAAAATCAGAAATGTTCACAGATTTACGCCTAACTTACACAATATAAACATGATGACCGTAGACAAATTCCCCTGAAATAGTTTTGTCTGAAGTGCTATAGTCTTTGAGAAATGAGTAAAACAAATAGTTTTCGTGCCATGAGACGAAAATTAAATTCGACCCAAAACCATTTCGCCCAAGTGCCATTTCGCCCCAAATCACTTCATCCAAACACTACATCGCCCAAATGCCACTTCGCCCCAAAACCAATTCGTGCACAGGCCTTGGTTCAGGGCGAAATGGTTCAGGGCGAAGTGGTTTTGGGGCGAAATGACTGCAAACCCTTTTTTGACTGTTTCCTCAAAAGTTAGACAAAGTACGGAGCTGGTTTTTGCTCAGGTTGGTTTTAATCATGCATATGTTCAATCACACAGGGGGGTAAAACTATTTGTAACAGTTTACCAATCATGTATACTATCTTTAAAGCTTGTAAGATTTGCAATGTCTAAACATTTAAATCAACCATTTGGCCAGAAAAAAAACTGTCAAGCATGGGTGTCCTTTCACACGATGGCACTTTTGTAAAATATTCTCAAGCATGAGAAAATATCTAAAGCCTTGCGAGTTTTTTGGCCTCGTGTGAAAAGGGCTTTAGCTGGTAGAGCATCTGCCCAGTGAGTCAGAGGTCCCAAGTTTGAATCACAATAGCCCCATGATTTTTCTCTCATCCTGTGTTTGGTTGAAAGCATGGACACATTTTCATTGTTTTCTTGGAACACAGATTGAAGCCATTTGGCTCGGCAAAATGAATTCGGCACGGCAGAGAAATTTAGCTCGACAGGGTCTGCCATGCTAACTCAATTTAGTGCGGCACTAGCACGGCTTGGCTTCAAACGTCGTGCTTCTGCCGTGTCGAATTTAATTCCAGTTCGAAATTGGTCCGCAATTGTTCACAACTAGGAATGCGCATGCTCGCAGCGCGTATGTGAGTAAAGAAATAACCAACAAACAAGTGCATCAAAATAATAAATATCGCGACGTACAATGGAATGAATGGAAAACGCACGTGTACAACGTCCATGACGTGCACAATACTCATCCGCCATGTTGGATGTATTTAAGCTCGACTGGGAGTTTGCAATGCATAGTTCCGAGATTGCCCAGTTAACCCCGCCCCTTAGATATTGTTGCTCATATGCTCACAAGCCATCGCAAAAAAATGGCGACACAACGTACAAAGCAACAGGACTCGGCATGGAAAGCACAGATTCATTGGAGAAAACTCAAAGGTATTTATGTTTTAGGGTCGACAGTTACCATAGCACACACTGAGCGAAGGGCTAGTAATGCAGGGATGACATATATTCATAAAAATGCGCTTTCCTACCTTTGAACAGCGAATCGCCCGACATTGAAACCAAAATTCACCCGGTCACTGGCGCATACAACATACAAACTGTATGGGCAGAAAATCGCGTGATTGTGTAATGATTGCATTACTTTGACCTATGTGGGCGCCGTTCGACACGGCATAAGCGCGACGTTTGAAGCGGGCCTTACACACAGGTTGGTTTTTATCATACACATCCTTAATCATGCATACATGGAGATCAGGTCATAAAATTTGTTAAATCCTGCAATCTATCTTTAAGATATAACTAAATAAGATACCTTATTTGAAATGCCAGCTTCAGACCATTCTGACAGCCAGAAATCCCTGGACAAACTGCAGATGGTTTGCATAACCATAATAAAGAAGGTTGCACCAGCAAGCAGCCATCCCATGTTCTTCAGTAGGTACATGTAATTCTTGTAAGATATCGCTCCACGCACCATTTCTTCTTCTACAATTAACTGGGCACAGTTGGCAGAATTTTCTGTAAATAAACATTGAAAATAAAGTGCAAAAGTAAGTACGCGGTCGAAAATGTGTTGTTTGTTTTGAATTTTTCAGTTATACAGTAATTCATAAAATAATGACTTGGACAGTTTACGAATTCCTATTGGTGGAGAACATGTACGTGGTCTTCAACGGATAAAGGCTCAGCTGTTTTAAACATTTTCTCCTCTGGTCAGAGTCAGTTTTACTGCGTATACCCAAAAGCAAATTAGACACAGTGTGACAAGCAATGATATAGCATAAGGCCGAAAATCCATGTATCTGCCATGCGTAGTGCGTACTGCGTGATGTAAAAACCAGTTGTTTAAAAAGAAAACAGTTTTCAAGGTTTTAATAGAGTGAGACCTAGTTAGACAAAATCCGACTTTATTTGACGTATTAAAGGGACACACCGGCTTACTGTTTACATAATGTAGCGATCTAGCATCCATGACAATAATTTCCGATGGTCGTTGTGAAAAAAAATTATCAAAATGTCACGTAATTAACTAGAAATTTTTAAAATTAACAAAAGAGACAAATGTTGGGCTATACGCTTTACCAGCCGTCGCGATGTATTATGTATCATGTGTTTGTAAATAAAGGTGGCGTTCGATATGGGTCGACACGTGTTTAACCTCGTTTCCTTGACTCATCACACCTTGCATGATCCCTCAGGTCAGCGCTGACTCGAGGAAGCAACTCGAACGCAACGTTTTGTTGTCTTTAGTGTCCTCAATAGTTAGCTGTTTTTTCTTCGGATATTATTTATCGCCGCGAAGCGAAGACGCGAAAATCTGAGAGATTCTCTCGTCCGTATCAACACCCAGAAACCCTTCTTGTGAAATATGTTGGCAGATTTGTGTACATATTGGAAAATACGGTATGTACATTAACATAGTGTTCGTAGGACATTATTTTCCAACAAGAAGAGAAACCAACCATGAATGACAAAAGCAACTCGCACTTCGTGCTGGTTTCTATGGCTGGAAATACAACTAACTCACAAGACCACGTGACTTTTCGGAACCAGAATCCAAAAAGTCACGTGACCTTTAATTTTTGAAAAATGCTCAAAAACGTCCAAATTTGACGTTGTCTTTTCAGGATATATCTAATTTACTCTGGAAAGCGCCTCAGAATAATGTATGGGTCTATTTCGAGCCCAAAATAGCCCAACAAAGCCAGTGTGTCCCTTTAAGAAAAGTGGCAGTCTAAACAATGTTATTGTTCCACAAACTTATTACCGAAGTCAATCCAACTTTGATGACGACTCGAATTTTCTAGCTGGCACTTTTCACATTCTATGCAGTGTTGTAGTCGAGTCACTAATATCGAGTCCGAGTCTCGAGTCACTAGCCTCGAGTCCGAG
This sequence comes from Henricia sp. BOLD:AAB3569, assembly GCA_037783545.1. Classification (NCBI taxonomy): domain Eukaryota; kingdom Metazoa; phylum Echinodermata; class Asteroidea; order Spinulosida; family Echinasteridae; genus Henricia; species Henricia sp. BOLD:AAB3569. The sequence continues at coordinate 687,579 of JBBELK010000822.1, read as the reverse complement.
TCCGAGTCCGAGTCTCGAGTCATTAGCCTCGAGTCCGAGTCCGAGTCTCGAGTCATTATACCTCGAGTCCGAGTCCGAGTCTCGAGTCTCGAGTCCGAGTCCCGAGTCATTATACCTCGAGTCCGAGTCACGAGTCACTTTCCTCGAGTCTGAGTCACGAGTCACTTGTTCGCCAAATAAACTGAATTTACACAAAAAGGTATTTATGAATAGGAATAAAAGTGGGTTTGGCCAGTCTTAAACAATACGTTTAATACCAGCTTAGGGCATTGACGCTGATAATAGCCCTGGCCTTGTCTCCAGGCCTCTATCCGGTTTTAATGGTACATGTACAGTTTAAGACCATTTAAACCCACTTTTATTTCCTAAGTAAAACCTTTCATTTCACGCGGCATGTTTTCCAGCATAGGGTGTCTTTCATCTTTAGACTGCTGCAGAAGCTTTTCATTGCAGTCAGCCTCCAATTCCGTGGTCTGCACAGTGTCTGTCTTGTTAGTAGTACTTGCATCATGTTGAACTGCTTCCACATTGATAGCTTGCTGTGTACTGTCTGATCCCACCGCTGACACCAGTTTGCCGTTTTCCTTCTCGGGATGTAAGTTATCAATAACGTCATTGCCGTCCTCCAATCCGGCTTTTGACACCACATGTTTTGAGGTTATATCCGAAGCATGAGCAATGTCATCAGGGTTATCCAAGGTGGAGATCTGACCATCTTGGACCTGCAGAACCTGATTTGGAAAATAGAATTAAGTAATGACAAAGACATGCTAAAGCACTTTTTGACTTGCACTAATCAGAGCAAAACGCAGGAATGGCGTGGTGACGCTATCGACAATAGTATTTAAGGCTAAAGGCGGGAATGACGTGTTCACACATCTGTGTACACGGGGGTTTATGGGGTACTTGCATTGTTGTCTTATTTTCCCTTTTCTTTAGAATTCCTCTGTGGGGTACCACTGTTCCTTTTGAATTTCTTTATGGGGTACCATTGTTCCATTGTGTTTGGTACCCCACAAGTGTGTCCGTGTTTAATAGACCAGAATGCTGAACGTTAATTGGTCAGCTCAACAACAGCAGGGAGCATGCCACTGTGCATGCGCAGTTAGATTATATGGAGAGTGTGCACAAATTCTTTCTGATGACACAACACGGGCCATTTTTTTTACTTGACCTTTTATCTGTACTGGCATCACTCACCAGATCAGCTCTGTTGAGATACTGTAGTTGATGAGTCACGAGAATCACAGTTTTGTTCTTGTTGATCAACAGCTTTATGATACCTTCCTCAAAGAGTTGACGACCGACATGCACGTCAAGTGCCGACAGGGGGTCGTCCTATAGACAATTAAACCACATGAAAACAGGCCTTGATTAAACCAATTTGTAAATGTACTCGTTTGGTTTTCCGAAATATGATTTTTATATTATCAATAAAATGACTGTTTAAAGATAGTATACATGATTGGTAAACAGTTACAAATAGTTTTATCCCCCTGTGTGATTGAAGATATGCATGATTTAAACCAACCTGAGCAAAAACCAGCTCCGTACTTTGTCTAACTTTTGAGAAAACAGTCAAAAAAGGGTTTGCAGTCATTTCGCCCCAAAACCACATGCCCTGAACCACGGAAGTAGTTTTGGGGCGAAGTGGCATTGGGCAATGTAGTGTTTGAACGAAGTAATTTTAGGCGAAATGGCACTCGGGCGAAGTGGTTTGGGGCGAAATGGCACTTGGGCGAAATGGTTTTGGGGCGAATTGAATTTTCGTCTCATGAGACGAAAACTAATTGTTTTACTCATTTCTCAAAGACTATAGCACTTCAGACAAAACTATTTCAGGGTAAGTTTTTTACGGTTATCATGTTTATATTGTGTAAGTTAGGCGTAAATCTGTGAACATTTCTAATTTTCGAGATTACGGTAAGAAAAGGTAAGAAATTGCTGCCACAACATACATTTTTGAAAAGCTTGTGTACAAATTTTCCTATTACGTATGCAACGTGGACAGACCATTTTGTGACATTTTTTCCTGTCTTTGTTACATGCGTAATAGGAAAATTTGTGCACGGGGTTTTCACAAATGTATGTTGTAGGACTATTTATTTCCTCAGTTTAGCTTGATAATTTAAAGATAAAATTAAGACATTTGAAGTGAACTGGGACCTAATATCTTAAATGTTACAGAAATGTACCCCATTACTGTGGAAAGACCCAATTCTAATTCTTCATGGGTTTCCTCACGCTTGCGAGTGACAGTGCAATGAGCACTATTGAGGAATCCTTGGTATGAATACCAGAAAGAAATAGTAATAATAATCTTTTCTTACCAGTATGACAATATCTCTGTCTGAGTATATAGCTCTAGCGATGCTAACTCGTTGCTTTTGGCCTCCGCTCAGATTAATTCCTCTTTCTCCAATCTCAGTTTCATCCCCTGCTGGTAAAATATCAATGTCTGGACAGAGACAGCAGGCCTCTAAGACATTCTGATATCTGCAATGAAACAGAGAATATCACACCACCTGTCATTTTCAAGATAAGATAAAGGTCGTGCTTGTAATTACAAGCCGGAGTGCCCATCTCTCTTTCGTTAGAGAGGGGGCCAGACTCCTCTTTCGAGTTTGCTGTGGGGGGTTCACCACTCCTCCCAAACAGCGAGTCTGTTTACCTTCCGAGCATGATGCTGGTACCCATTTATACACCTGGGTTGAGAGAGGCAATTCATGGCAAAGTGCCTTGCCCAAGAGCACACGTACCATGGACGGGATTCGAACCCACGACCTGTGGATTTACCAAAGTCTTGGATTCAGCATGCTACACCACTCGGCCATGGTGCCCCAAAGGTATTCATAAATACCTGAGACAGTGTACACATTCCTATTGGTTGAGAACATGTCACATGGGCAATTTTAAACAGATGACCAAAAAAACGATGATAAACACTTTCCTACTATTTCAAGAAGTTACAAAAGAGAAGATACAAAATGTAATTTCTTTTCCCTATGTGGGATAAATTTTGAAATACAAGAAAATCTTGTGTGTTAAAATAACTGTTTAATTTTAATTTGTTTAAAAAGAATAATTATAATAATGTTGACCAAGCCTAACACAATATTTTCAGACAAAATGGCAATGCTCATATTACAAGGCATAACTGCAATCAGGGTTGTAGTCAAATCCATCACAAGTTTATCAGAGCCGTTAATATCACAAGTCCATCAAAAGTCCAGTAACAAGAAGCAAAGGATGCAACACGCACAAAATAATGGCTTTGTTGGAGTTCATTTGAATAGCTTGTGACAGGGCTTTGTGGTGGACTTGTAAAGACTTGTGATAGACTCGACTACAACCTTGGCTGCAATTGCCATTTTAATAAAGTTTTTATCCATTTTTCAGAGTTGCACTCGTTTAGCACAACGTCTTTTCTTTCTTGGGTAACTTTAAAACTGATTAAATCACCTTATTTTCTGCATTTTGTTAGAAAACAGAATGTTGTCTTTAAGAGTGGTGTTCAGAATCCATGGCATCTGAGCTGCAAAGCTGATCTGATCATTTGCACTGCCAAAAAAAGCAAGTGGTATTAAAAAGTTACAAATCTAAATTTGTCAGAATCACAACGATCTGGTAGCTACCATATCAAACCATCCATCAAATACTCTATGCCATTTTTTAAAAACCGAAAACCTGGTAGCTTTTCGGGGGACAAAGGCAGATTGGTCCATCCATAAATGGGCAATTCCAGAAATTCAAATTTACACTTCAGAGACTTTGAGGGCTGGTAATGCTTCACGTATTCAAGTTGTTTGATTTTAAACACATGTTTTTCAAGCATCATTGATGGAAGTGTAATTACTGAAAAACTGATTGTAATGCCATTCTCAATATGCGTGGTACATCCCAAAATATCTCGGTTTCGGATGTAACCGAGGGTTTTGGGGAACCCTACACACTTTCTGAGAATGGCATTGCAATCACTTTTTTAGGAATTACACTTCCATCAATGATGCTTGAAAAACGTGTTTAAAATCAAACAACTTGAATACGTGAAGCATTACAAGCCCTCAAAGTCTCTGAAGTGTAAATTTGAATTTCCGGAATTGCCAAAAAATGGGAGCCAATTAAGTGTGACATTTTGATGCATATAATTTTAAAAAGAAATTCCCAAAGTTGGGTTCATAGGTAAAAACCTGAGGTAATATATACATGTACAACTGTGCTTTATACATGTATATGTAGCTCAGCTGGTCGAGTGTTTGCAAGATGAGTCAGAGGTATTGGGTTCAAATCCTGGTAAGGCACTTTCGATTTTTCTCTCACCCCAGGTTTGCACTTAATTTCCGAGTAGTGTAGAATATTTGAAATAATTTATAAACATATCTGTTTTGGTATCATAATTTTCAACATATTTGATACAAATGTAAATTAGGGGAACACTAAGGCATTTTTAAACTCTTGTGATTACAAAAGTCTTTTTGACCTAGGGCAGATTGCAATATGCGGTCTAAGACCGGTCTATAGGCTTAGCCGTCTAACGCGTCGTCTCCTAAGACCGGTCTATAATTATAGCCCGCTTGCAATATCGTTGTCTTAAAGTTAGACCAGTCTTAACATTTGAGCCCGCGGCGAGCAGGCTATAATGGACACTGCGCTACATCTCGTAATTTTGCATGAAAAAAGACGAACAAAACGCACATTGTCCCCATTAGAGCCTTTTTAGTGCTTTTGATAACTTTTGCGGTCAGTTTCTCTGCAAAAACTGCACCACACACACGTCATCAAGTGGCTTTGTGAAGACGTTTGTTTGGCTTGAAATCACGCAAAGATAGCCAGCTGTGTCACTTTCCGTTAAGTGCGTGTTTTTCGGCTGGCACAGTCGTACTTCAGTTAGACTGGTTTATTGCAATGGGCTAAACCAGCAACTAAGCTGAGACTGGCTAAGTTGGATAGCCAGCTATAAAAGACTGGTCTTAGACCAGTGGCTAAGTCGATTTTATTGCAATTTGCAGTACTTTTCCGACAAAATCTAGCTGCTGTACCCTACAGAGCCATAACTTTATCAATTTAAATTACATTATGAGCAAAATTTTAATACCGGTGAACCAAAGTTTCAAAATGTCACACATCTTCGCAATTCCCAGTTCTATTCGACTGAGCCAATGTTTTGAGATGGCCGTTCCAATGTTTGGCAGAAATCTGCCAATTCAAAGCCAAAACTTATTATTGTGTATACTTACTTGTTAATGTGAACTGACCCAGATAGTTGCGTCATTTCACCCAGAATTGCGGCCAATAGGGAGGATTTGCCACTCCCTACCTGTCCAATCACCATGGTTAGTTTGCCTAAGGGGCAACAAAGCATGTTCATGTATACAAATTTTTAAAGGGACACACCGGCTTACTGTTTACATAATGTAGCGATCTAGCATCCTTGACAATAATTTTTAGATGGTCGTTGTAAAACAAAATTATCAAAATGTCACGTAATTAACTAGAAATGTTTAAAATTAACAAAAGAGACAAATGTTGGGCTATATGCTTTACTAGCCGCCGCGATGTACATGTATTATGTATCATGTGTTTGTAAATAAAGGTGGCGTTCGATATGGGTTCGACACGTGTTTAACCTCGTTTCTCCTGACTCATCACACATTGCATGATCCCTCAGGTCAGCGCTGACTCGAGGAAGCAACTCGAACGCAATTGTTTTGGTGTCTTTAGCGCCCTCAATAGGCCTATGCTGTTTTTTCTTCGGATATTATTTATCGCCGCGAAGCGAAGACGCAAAAATCAGAGATTCTCTTGTCCGTGTCAACACCCAGAAACACTTCTTATGAAATCTGTGTACAAATTGGAAAATACAGTAAGTACATAGTGTTCGTAGGACATTATTTTCCAACAAGAAGAAAAACTAACCGCAAATGACAAACGCAACTCGCACAGGTTTCTACGGCTGGAAATAAAACTAACTCCAAGACCACGTGATTTATCTGGTTCCAATAAATCACGTGACCTTGATTTTTTGAAAATGCTCAAAAACAGCCAATTTTTTTGGTTTCTTTTCAGGTTCTCTTCAGTCAATTTCGGAAAGACTTTCAAAATCATGTATGGGTCTATTTCGAGCCCAAAATAGCCAAACAAAGCCGGTGTGTACCATTAACCCTTGCAATGTCCAAAAATTATTTGCTCAGATAAATCTTACTTAAAGGCCCAGTGGATCATTTGCAATGACCCCAAAAAGTAATCGACGAGTTTACATGGGAAAAGTTCTGAAAGTAAAGATTGAATTAATAGCAACTATCCAATGAAAGGTTTTCGCTCAAAATTATATAATTTTACCAGAAAATAATCCGTAAAGATGAAATTATTTAGATCGTTTGCAAACGATTTACTTATTTTTGGTTCACAACTACGCGGTCCAAAATGCATAAGCGCTGTGTACTCCGTGTGCGTGTTCCAACGCGATGCATTTTTATGGATCGCGCGCACACGCAGTATGTGCGCCACAGAGTGCATGACGCAAGCCACATAGTACCCGATCAACTGAGAACGAATATTTGAAACACCCCGCCAAGACCAGGAAAATGCATATGGATTTTCATGGTTTTTTGAAACGTGGTACATTTTACAAAGCTGAAATTTCTTAGGATGAGTTTGTCGATGTCTTTCTTTTGATTTATAATGGTTTTATTCGCAGAATCGCTCAAAAACAGATCATCTACAGGGCCTTTAAATGGAAGATAGAAGTGGTTCCAACTGTCTAATGCAATGATTCCATGTTGATGCGCATCGCCTAACGAAAATACAGTGCAGAAGGAATTTTGTGTGTTCTGATGAGCTGGAAATCACAGAATCTAAAAATGTTTGACGCCCAACATAACTCCGTTTGCACGATTTTGTGAGGCAATTACGCACATCACAATTTATGTGTGTAAAATGTGAAAAAGATATATGGTTGCATGGAAGTGGCTAGTCATCTGCACGCAACGACGACAATAATGATGATAACAACCAAACTTGTAAGAACTCTGGATGCCGCAATAGGGCGACAATTGGGGAAGCCTTTCCCCGAGAACCACCAAAATTTCGGCAAGAATCACTCAAATTGACACCTTATTTTTTTACCCAAAGCTTCCAAAAATTGTTCCAGACCTAAAAGAATTGGTTCTAGTCCTAATAAAAATGGTTCTCGATTTAAAAAAACGACACCAAATTGTCGCCCTATTGAGCATGTCGCCCTAATATAGCTTTTTTACACACAAATTGTCGCCCTATCCTAGCAAACAGAGTTTTTGGAATGAGAGAAAAATCGTAAGGGCCTTATCGGGATTCGAACCTGAGACGTCTGACTCACTAGGCAGATGCTCTACCAGCTGAGCTATAAGGCACAGTTGGTATAATCCCTCAGGTTTTCCCGATATACCCCCTTTTTGTGTGGGTTTTGCATGGTGGCGCAACTGGGCATGATAATAATGATGATGATGATGATGATGGTATGTTTGTCCATGAAGTTGGGGCACAAAATAAAGTGGTGTCCATGTAGCATCGGTAAGTTGTATCAATTACATACTGAAGATGTACTTGTTCATTCAAAATGTTGTGGGATTGGATATTTGGTAGTGCTCTGCTACATTCATTCATGTTTTCATTTGGCAGTCACTCGCCAATTATGAGATTCTTGTAGTACCGATACTACATGGACACCACATAAGTTTAACACTGTACAGACATTTTGATGGGTCTGTACTGTAGTTTGTTACACCGTAATGTAGGTACTTTTACTACAGTGGTTTTTTTTTCTGAAATGAACATTGACTGACATTTCTAGGCTGGAAATGAGACATAGTTTTTGAGATATGGTATGTCATAAAATGTGACCCAACTTCATGGACATACATTGTACCCTGATGAATATGACACTGTGTGTGTGGAGTTCATGTTTATACATACCAGCAGGTATTTCTAAATTGACATTTGACGGAACAGGAAGACAACTATCTGGATCCCAAACAAAGTTTCCATTTGTTATCTATATAAAGGAAATGTTTTGAACAAAATGAGGGATATCATCCAAAAAATGTAACCGACTCTGGCAAAACCCGACGCTTCTCGGCATTTCCCATTACGTGATATGGGCCCACAACCTTAACAAATGGCCTCTGGAACCAACTTGAAAATTTGGCAGAATCAACATCGGGATACATTCAAGATTTGTTTTGTTGTTTGAACTGTCTCAAAATTCCTCATATTATTGACAAAAAATTTAATAATCAACTAGTTTGTCAAACTTTAAAGACCAATAACTCCATTTCACTTTTTCTGATCTGTCATACTTTAATTGGTCATAACTTCGCCAAAAATTATCAGAATTTCCTCAAACATGTTTTAAAAGATACCTTTTTGTATGCACACTAAGCTGATATCAAAACTTAAATTTTGAATTTTCATCACAAGTGTTGGGTTTTGCTGGAGCCGGTCACAAATATCAATTCTTGAAACAGTTTTAATTACAGTGAACTCTCGGATAACAAGGCACTCATCGTCCAATCACTTTGAAATTGCTTTCAAGACTGTTCTGCTTTAGTGATTTCCTGAGGACCTGTTTAAACAAAGTGATTCCGACAGTAAGAGCAAAATGTCACCCGGTATGTGTTGCCACAGTTACTGGGTCCACACTAAAACCAGTGATCTGTTTGACATTGCTAGCAAATTATTAAACCAGTGGTCTGAGAAATATGACATTTTCTGTTTCTTGGAGAATATTCTATTCGATACAAATGTGGACAAATGTCCATATGAGTTCGGGAAATCGGGATGCAGTGAAAGGCAACTTGGCTCAACCGGGATTCGAACCGCGGACCTTCTGCTAAATGTGCAGATGCCCTACCAATTCAGCTATGAAGCCAACTGGTGGTCTTGAATCACAATATTACAGTTGTTCCTCACTGATTGGGATTGGCTATCACATGAGGTTAGCTAGCCCTACAGAGAGATAACCACCCCTCCCAGAGATCACTTTAATACGCCCCTGGCTTTCCCCAAGCATTAAGTATGAATAAGTAATTATTTTTAGGGATTATTCACCAGGGACCGCCGGGGTGAATGAATTTGATACAAATGTGGGAAATCTGGATGCAGTGAAAAACAACTTTTGTTTGGGAAATCAAACAAAATCAGCAGTTTGGGAAATCTGGATGCAGTGAAAAACAACTTGGCTCCACCGGGATTCGAACCGCAGACCTTCTGCTGAATGTGCAGATGCCCTACCAATTGAGCTATGAATTTTATATTGTCTCACACTTGTAAATTTCTTCAAATGGCCTCACCTTTATTGCAATGCGTGGATCAGTTTTGCGAATTGATGATTCACTTTCAGTTCTCGGCGACAGGTCGTGCATTTCCAACTTATCAGCAACACTTTCATTTCGCTCGTCAACTCCCAGTACAACCGAGATATTTTTTCCATCTCCTGCACGCCATTTGTTTGATTCTTCCCGAACAGCGCCCTCTGAATTCTGATGTCCGTCTTCGGTCATTGCACTGCAGCCTTGTACCTCGGGTATTTGTAGAAACGTCCGCAGTCGTCGCGTGCTTACTATTGCGCATACCAAGTTGGCCATTGCACGTGGGAAAGTGTAGAGAGGTATCATGAGAAGAAATTGTAGAGCCAGTGCGGTGAAGGTGATGTCCGGCGTTAGGACATTTCCAGTCAGGGGAGAGTATGAGGAAAATGCCTGGTGATAGACAGACAAGCACATACAACACTTGAAAAGTTAGTCAATAAATAATAAATGGTAGTTCAGTGTTCTCCGACCTGTATAAAATGGTTGGTGGCCCACAATGTTTTGTTTGCCTCCCACTGTGTTTAAAATGTTGCCACCATGTTTAAAGAGCCAGAATCCCCCTTGACGAAAAATCCAGCATTTGCAATTCTTTCGATAGTCCACATATCCCCCAGCCGTTTTAAGTGGATAAATCGCAAGCAAAAGTGCGGTTTTCGAAAATGAAATTTTCGCGATTTATGAAATGCTTATTAGGTATTCATGATATGCGCATGACCCTGTGACGCAATCCTCAGAAACACGAGTAAACACGGTCAGCAGTTCCATACGTTTACACCCAAAAAACTCTGAAAACCATTGAAGAATTGTTCTCGTGCAAAAAGCCAGAGATGTGTCCAGTAGTTGTGTGATTGTATGCTTTACCAGACACCATGAAAAAAAAGAGCAGAAAGATTTTCTTTTTTATTACCAAGAGAGAGAAAAATTAGTCACTCGTTCTAACTTGTACCGGTCGATGTGCATACCATGTTGTGCCAATTTCAAACATGTTTGTATTTTGAATTACAAGGACAAAACAGGCATGATAAACATTCACTCTGTGTATTTTCCATTCAATACTGCACAGGCCGTTTTGTATGTTTCTCAGGATGACGTCAAAACCCTGTTTATTAACAAACAGAGTGACCTCGAGCGTTTCAGAATTTCGGGTGAAGAGGGTCGGAACTGCTTTGCGTTTTAAGCAAAAGGCTGTCAATTTTTAGTGAAAAACAAGTTGTGATGGTGTTGTAGACACAGACACCTCCATGATAAACAGGAAAACTTTACAAATGTGGACGGGTAATACTAGCTGTTTAAAATTTGCCCACTACTTAAAAGTTGGCAATAACGGAGTCCATCAGCACACGGGCACTTCAGCAACATGGCTCAGCCGGGTGCACTGTGCGAGACCCAGCACATACCACACAGTCACTGCCTGGTTGACTGCTCCACATGTTCTCATTAAATTTAATACCACTAACTACTGAAAGGGTTAAGGCTATTTAGCTACATGTAGCTTCAGACACCTTGTAATAGCAATGTTGTCTGCACTATTTTGTTAGATAGAAATAAATTATTCTTACCACCAATGTGACTGCAACTGGTGAAGCCATGGAGATAATAGCTGTAAATAAAGAGAAAACAAGTAAAAGAAAGTTTTTATAAAAATGGGAAATTTGTATTTGTACAGCTAGAGAGACTTAGTCTTGGCCCAAGACTACTCTAGTCGATATTGGTTTGTGTACGCGTTGGCCATTCCCAGTAGTGCGCCCTCTTGCAGCACTAACTGACCAGCCCTTTGCTCACTAGAGTAGTCTTGGGAATCTCTCCCGGAAGTTCAGCATTGGGGGCGGTACCGTTTTATGTAAATAGCTGCAGAGGGTTTTATGATGGCACACAAGGGACATGGCATACCACAGATATCTTTGCAAATATTTGCAATGTCGCAATTATCTTCATAAACAAATGTATTTTGCGATGTCATACGCCTTTGCAAACATGTTTGTAAATAGATTCGCAAACATTTGCCAAGAAAATTATGCCACCAAAAATATTAGCAACGATAAAACTGTCATGTTCGATGATTCTTGTAAGCCGCCTTATATTTTTCAAACCATTCGAAGCGCGTGCACGCGGTGTATTTGAGTCACGCGCTGTATCTAGGTCGCGCTCGCTGCATTACGACGCGCTGCTGTATTTGGGTCACTCGCTGATTGGTTCCCTAGGAAAGCCTAGGCAAAAACAAAGAAAAAGTTAAACCTTCCGGGAGAGATTCCCAAGACTACTCTAGTGAGCAAAGGGCTGGTCAGTTAGTGCTGCAAGAGGCCGCACTACTGGGAATGGCCAACGCGTACACAAACCAATATCGACTAGAGTAGTCTTGGGCCAAGACTAAGGGAGACTGAGCCATGTTGTCAAACTTTTTTTTTACCTCTTGGGCCTTAAGCCGTGTCCGGATTGGACTTGTTTTTTGGGAGGTTTTACTGAAACAACGGTAAAATGTAAAATGGATAAATTTTATTGCTGTCCGCGTTTGGACTTTTTGACGCAGTAAAATTTTACTGAGACCGTGGGAGAGCATGCGCAGTGGCCCAGACATATGCTTCCAGAGCACTTTTACCGACTCGCTGTATCCGCATTGGACTTTTCGTCTCGGGAAAAAGTTCCCTGGTCAATTTTCCTTGGCAGACGTTGGCCAGGAAAAGTAACCGCTGAAGTCGGGATAAGTTACTGAGAGGAAAACCTCCTAGGCTGTCCGCATTGGACTTAAAATGGGAAAAGTACCCATCGTCTCGGTAAGTTTTCAAAAAAAAAGTCCAATGCGGACAGGCCTTTAGTTGACCCAGTTTAAAAAAAAAAAAATTCTTTTTTCCTGGCCGCAAATGCATCCCTTTACAGTGGAACATGTAATTGGAAACTTTCAATATTTTGCTTCTTACTAGACGTAATCCAACACATGTAAATTTTCAGCACATTCTTGAGTTCTTGTTTGCGCACGGCCTCCACTTTCTTGCAGAACATCTCTTCCCAAGCGTGCATCTTGACTAGTTTGATTCCTTGAAAGAGCTCATTGATGTGCTTAAGACGCTGATCTGAGCATTTCTTAGATTAAAAGAAATCAAGAGAATTCATGGCAATAGAGTACTACAGTGAAAATGTCACCCTTTGTGTGTTGCCAAGGTTATTGGGGTCTGCACTAAAACCAGTGAACTTCTTCTCACATTTTAGCAATGTACATTAGCAAATGTTTAAGCCTAGCGTACATCGACATTGCAACTGGAAGCAACTGAACTGATCAGTTGCTGTCGATGTGTGCGTAGCGCGCACATCGACAGCAACTGATCGGTTGCGCAACTAGCGGCAACTGGGAACATCCCGTTTTCAGAGCGCGCACATCGACACGGCAACTCAGTAAAGCCTACAGTACATTGACCTTGCAACTGGAAGCAACTGTTGCTTGCAGTTGCTGTCGATGTGCGCGCACGTATTCAGACAAACGCGTGCAACTGACAGCAACTAGTTAAAACTGCATGTACATCGACGCAGCTTACCGCAACTGGATACAACTAGTTACCAGAAATTAGAACATGAGCAACTCGTGGCAACTCCAGTAGTTGCAAGTGCGCGTTACATCCACTATTTTGAGCAATTGATCAGTTGCTCCCAGTTGCCGCGAGTTGCTTCCAGTTGCTGGAAACACCAGTTGCCACTAGTTGCTTCCAGTTGCAATGTCGATGTACGCTAGGCTTTAGATCCATTTATCCTGGCAATTGAAGTCACAATTTAGTATACAGAAGAAATATTTAAAACATTCTCCACTTGTTGACTGAAAAAAAAGCAGTCAATCTGTGAGCAGGAATTTTCAGTACAGAGAAGCTTTATGCAGTCATGCACAATGAAGCTGTTGTTTGAATAGTTCTATTCCAACTTAAAGGGCCTGTGACATGCTAAACAACTTTGTGCCTAAGCTTTGCTTCATAATGACGGATTACTTGTTCAGCAAGACATACTATTGTTCGTTTGGATGTAAAATCAATAAAAGGTGGCCTTTTTCAACTTTGAAGATTTCACTGCAATAAATCACAGACAGAGGGCGCTGTTTTGAGTGCATCACATAAGGAAGACAGAAGGGAAAAGTTAAGAAAAAACATAAGACTTCAAGTTGGACTTGTGGCAAATTGCTGCAGTTTCTACCCCCAGTTTTGTCATGGCTTACAGCAGGCAACATGTAAAACAAACAGCCATGGATTACAAAAGTTTCAGAAAAATTGAGAAAAAAAGTGGAATCTTTTGTGCACAGTTGAATGTGATTTTCCTGTGTTTGCCTCTTGTGACATAGCGACCTTGGTCATGAATATGCATATTTGCATTAGCATAAAAACTAAAAACCTTTGTTTTAACCCCCAAAGCAAGCTCCAAATAGGATTTTTATGACTTTAACTGAGTAGAGTGGTTTTAAAGCATAGATTTCATTGATAACAATCCTAAATAAGGGTCCCTTTAATTACAAGAGAAATTTTCAAATTTTGATTTTCAAAATTCGCATTTCCTTTTGTTGCTCGGTATAGTCCATAGATCTTTACGTAGTTTTGGGGTGATCACCTGTAATTTTAGGGGATTTTTTTGGGAGGGGGTGCGTCCGCTAAAATGTTTCCAAATCTTTTCATTAGGATGGAAGAAATTCTTTTGAAACTTGGCAAGAACATCACCCCTCATCCCAAGATGTGCATACAAATGTGACGTCATGATGATGTAATAATTTATAGCAATGGACCATCATTTACAACACTTTCAAACTAAAAAAATGTAATTGTTTCTGGATCCTAGCAAAAATTGCTATTAAATACAGGCCATACTTACTAGAACTGCCTTTCGTTGTTTGGCCAAGACAGCTGAAATTTTAGTGTGAATAGGGAAAGCAATGAAGAACGTGGCCGCTCCTAGTAATGCAGAGATGCCAATTTGATGATACAGGAGCACCAGTATAATTGGGACCTACACAGACAAACAGCAAGGCCAAAATAAAAATAGTTTAGAGTGGGTATACACCAATCCGAGAGCCTCTTCTCTGTACATTCGTCATAACTGGGGCCATCCAGTGCCATGAACTGTGCATTTTGTGTTGATGATAAGCTATTACATTATGTTGTCACTTCGAACAATTTTGCGCGTTTATTAATTGTAAGCTTGCGAAGTGACATTCCAAGTTTAGGTGCTATTTTATTGTGTATAATAAAGAATAGAATTCCTTGCCGGAAAGTAGCGGCGTTTGGTTCTGAAATTCAGTTCCCCGCATTTGGTTATGTAATATAGATCCTTTATACTTGATGTATTTCTATTGTTGCTTCTAATGCTTCGTTGCATGTAAACCTATATATAGTGGAATTAAAAGAGGCCTGGGGCCAATTTCATGAAGCTGTTCAGCAAAAAAATTTGCTTAATCAAAAATTTGTTTGCTTTATAAAAATGGGTTAATAGTCGAAATTGCATGTCAACTTGTGTTCTTAGCAAGAATAGCAGATAATCTTGTGAAAAACACAAGTTGACATGCAATTTCGACTATTAACCCATTTTTATAAAGCAAACAAATTTTTGATTAAGCAAATTTTTTTGCTAAACGGCTTTATGAAATTGGCTCCTGGTGCTTCACTTTCTAATTCTTTCTTGGTGTGTAGTATCGTTCATTGTATACGTCTATAGGTCTACGTTTATACGTGTTGATTTTATACGTCTTTTCATGCTGTCCTGTCGTGGAATCAAGACCTGATTATATAGCGTTTGCTCCTTACAGCGATTTACTTCTGCGACAGGCCAGTAGGGATGGTCTCGTGAATTAACAACTGGAGTGCAGTTTATTTGGTAATTATATTTATTTATTATTTACTTAGAACAAACCACTTCACACACGAAGGGGTCGCGTTGTGCGCCGTTCGATTTAACAACAACATCAACACACTGAGAGCGCCCAGTTCTTGGCAGTGGATGACCCCCAGTAATGGCAGACGTGCCGGGAAGGAGTCCTTAGCAACCGGATTTGTCTATTGATTGCTTTCCGGTGACGTCACCCCTTTTATCCACCATTTTGGCTGTCATTTTTCATGACCCACGTGGCTCGAGCACAGCTCGAGTGATAACCGGCCAAAAAAGCAATAAAAGCACATTGGTTGCACTTACCTCCGTTACTTAACCTTGCTTTATGTTGTTGCGCCATGGCTGTTGTATCGATAAAGATAAATTTCTTCAGGCTAAAAATTGTGATCAAGCAAAAGCACTTTAGTTTTTACAAGCTGCATGCAGTGCATGCTTAATAATTTATACGTATCGCAACGCGCGCGTGCCGCATCTTCGAATGAAAGTACGCTGGTGAGTATACTTTACTCGTGCCCATGTGCGTCTAGTGGCTCGCGTGTGTACGCGCGTAATCGTTGACCGCCAAACATTCCCGGATGTTCTACGTCACGGAAAGCAATCAAATGGCAGGAAATGATTTATCTCTTTCTAAAACAGTAGTACACTGAAAACTTTATCTAGTCAATCACAGTGGAAAATTAGTCAAACAAGGGCAAAATGATTAGTCATGTATACAATTTGTCAGTTGACAACTTTTTGTTGGTGCATGACAAATCTTTGTTGGTGCATGACAAATTAAAACTTTTGCAGGACAAATTAATATTAACGGAAGACTAATCTGAACGACTGACAAATGTGATGATCGTCTTTTGACTAATTTGTATTGTCACGTAAAACAACAACTGACGATTTATTTTCCCATGACTAATTGCATGACTAACTTTTGATTGCATTACTAATGGCAAGAATAATGCAGCCGAAACTCATGATTAATTTAATTAGTCATGAGTTTTGGCGGGATTATTCTTTACATTGATAATGTAATAAAAGGTTAGTCATGAAATCAGTCGTGGGAAAATAAATCTTCAGTTCTTGTTTTTGTGCAGCTGTGCGACGCTATTACATGCGAACCGCACCGTAAAATGAAGTCGTGTTTGACTGGACTGAACATTCTGTGACGTTACTCTGGAAAGGTAAGCGTGTGACGGGTTTTGTGTGACACCAACGAATTGTGCGGGACTCTGAGATTTCTAAGGCAATAATTGGTTTGCATGTTTCAAACTATGTCGTGTGTCGGAGTAAAGACATGGTTGAAGCCGTGCTTCGGGTCTCAACATCCGTGTAAATAGTCATGATAATGTAAGGACAACTCAGTATACGTATTCGTAATTTTAGGTCAGCCCAGGTTAGACTCCTTTTCTCGCTGCAGTTAGAAGTAAGTTTATAAAATGAGCTACGAATAGTAACTGGATGTTTTCCTGGGTACATCGTTGCTTCTTCCATTTTTGTTGTCCCCATTATCGTTATCAAACTGCGGATGTCTTTGTTGCATTAACACAACACACCGTGCAGTCATTGCACGTATTCTGCGTTGGCCTATTTCAGTACGTTATAACACACCGTGTATTGCACGTGACAAAGTAAGTTTGTCAGGCTGACTAACTGACATTACTAATTAATTTTACTGCAGGACTAATTATTTTTCCTGCAAGACTAATAATTTTTCTGCAGGACTAATAATTTGTTCGCAAGACTAATTAATTTTGCCGCATGACAAATTAATTTTCCCGCATGACTAATCATTTTTTAAATTAGGCAAATAAGACCCTTTTTCATGACTAATTAAAATTAGTCAATTCAAACCACGTATGACTAATTGGAAATTAGTCAAATAAGACCCAGAGTATGACTAATTTTTTTGTGTAAATTGACGAAATAAAGTTTTCAGTGTGTGCACGGTATGTGTCTCACATGGAATTGTCAACTGACCACCCCCATTCACCTGGAAAGCAATATGGCAAGATTACCAGTTATTTATCAGTAAATTAATTGTGAGCATTGTACATGTACATTATTTAGATTATTACTTGAATTGAGACTTAATTACTTCTAGAGACTTAAACAGTGGCACCATAAAGGTAGTATCTCACTGGGCTGCGACAGCTCGCGACTCGTTGGAGACACAAAATTGCGAGAAAATACGTGAATTAGCGAAAATTTTCACTTGGAATCACACTGAATTGGTACTAATGACACGTTTGCGTATGTCGCACGAATGTAGTCTTTGTGAAAGACGTTCTAACGTTTTTACTTCATCTTTGATTTACAGGGTAATCGATCGATTTATGTTATCGTACTTGTTATGTGTTAATTAATAATTAGTATCTTTTTATTTTAACCAATTCTTTAGTTGTAGTGTAAGTACACTGTATTGTTATGCGCATTTGAACATAATTTCTTTTATGAAATTTGCGCAATATAAAAAACTATGAATTGTAGGATAGGGCGACAAATCGTGTGTAAAAAGGTATATTAGGGCGACGTGCTCAATAGGGCGACATTTTGGTGTCGCCCTAATATTTTTGAGTTTAAAAATCATTTTTTTAGGTCAAAAACCTTTTTTTTTTAGGTCGAGAACCATTTTTATTGGGACTGCAGTTGTCTCTCTTTGGTCTGGAACCATTTTTGGAAGCTTTGGGTAAAAATATAAGGTGTCATTTTGAGTGACTCTTGCCGAAATTTCGGTGGTCCCCGGGGAGAGTCTTCCCGAAGTGTCGCCCTATTACGGCATTCAGACTTGTTTTAAATTATTATTATTATTATTAACCCTTTTTGGGCCTTAGTTATCTCTTCAGAACAACTGAAACTTAATTATTTCTTTTATTTTGAGACCAGACAAAGGTATTTCCTCGAAAATATGGTCTGTTTTGCCAAAATGCCCCCTTTACTGTGGAAAGACACACATACCATGAGTGGAGTTGACCAGATGCTATAAATAGTGAAGCTTATAGACATGATAGCGTTTACATCAGTTGACATGTGATTGACAATTTGGCCCATTGTCGTCTGTCCCCCAGTGATGGCAAATGGAGACAATCGTAACGCTTTTTCATATATGGTACTCTGATAAAAAACAAAAAACATACAGACAAACAAAAAAACAAACAAAATGTTTAGTTGTAGAATCTGTTGCTTTTTGGGGGCTTAGGGTGGATTTACACTGAACCTTTTCCTGCATAAATTTGATGCACGTCGCTTTGAGCAAAAGTGGTATGGAGGGAATCTGAAATGACACAACGCACTGAAAATCATGAAATCACAAACAAACTTTCCACCCAAGTTGATTCTGTGGTTTTCAGTGCTTTTTCTCCAAGCGACGCACGTCAAAATTATGTGCAAAAAAGCTCAGTGTAAATCCAGCCTTAAACTATCTTCTCAAGGGGCATTCACACTATCGCGGAAAAATCACACTGCCGCACTGCATTGCATGAGGTCCCAATCGCCGATCTTTCCAAAATTCAACTCCGGCAACTTGGGGCTTCCCTGATACCTCATTGGCTGCGTGTTGGAAAGGTCAGCGCACCGCTGTGAAAGTTCAACAAATTTGAACTTTGACCCAGCTCAAAACGTTTTGCGCGCCGCGACATGCCGCGCACCAGCGGCAAACCAGTGCGCAGCCCATTACGACGCGCAAAACATTTCAAGCTGGGCCAAAGTTCAAATTTGTTGAACTTTGACCGCGGTGCGCTTACCTTTCCAACGAACAGCAAATGAGGTATCAGAGAAGCCCCAAGTTGCCGGAGTTGAATTTTCTATTTTGGAAAGATCGGCGATTGGGACCTCATGCATTGCGGTGAGGGAAGCGCGGCAGTGTGATTTTTCCGCGATAGTGTGAACGCCCCTTTAAAACAATACAAAGTTTCTTCTATTTTGAGAAGGGATCAAGGCATTTGTAGGAAAATAACTACCAAGAACAGTTCTATAACGAGCAACAAATGAAACGCAAATTTTAAGTTTAATGAAAACTTTAAAATTTTCGTTGTAATTAAGTTGACATCGAAACATTTTATATAACAGCTTCATTATCTATGACTGCATAAAGCTTCTGTGTGCTGAAAATTCCCACTCTCAGATTGACTGCTTTGTTTTTTCAATTAAAAAGTGGAGAACATTTTTGCATTTTTTGTTGCTTGTTATAGAATTAAAGGGCCCCTTATTTGGGATTTTTATCAATGAAATCTATGCTATAAAACCAATATACTCAGTTACATTCATAACAATTATATTTGGAGCTTGTTTTTGGGGTTAAAACAAAGGTTTTTAGTTTTTATGCTAATGCATATATGCATATTCATGACCAAGGTCACGATGTCACAAGAGGCAAACACAGGAAAATTACATTCAACTGTGCACAAAAGATTCCACCTTTTTCTCAAACGTCCTGGAACTTTTGTAATCCATGACTGTTTGAGTTTGTTCTACATGTTTCCTGTTGTAAGCCATGATAAAACTGGGGGAGAAAACCGCAGCAATTTGCCACAAGTCGAACTTGAAGTCTTATGTTTTTTCTTAACTTTTCCCTTCTGTCTTCCTTGCGTGATGCACTCCAAACAGCACCCTCTGTCTGTGGTTTATTGCAATGAAATCTTCAAAGTTGAAAAAGGCTACCTTTTATTGATTTTACATTCAAACGAACAATAGCATGTCTTGTTGAACAAGTAATCCATCACATGAAGCAAAGATTAGGCAAAAAGTTGTTTAGCATGTCAGAGGCCCTTTAAGACCAAGCCAGATTCAAATCAACAGAAATGATCAAGACAAAATAACGCACCTGAAGTGCGGACCTCAAGCGGCTACACTCCAAGGTAGCAATGTGCAAAGTCATTTTGTTGAAACAAAACTTCACCATCAAAATGATGAAGCTTGTAGCAGCTAGAACGAAGCCGTTAGCAAAGAATTCATCAAACGTTGCATAATGTGGCTCCTCCTGGGAAATACATTGTACAAATAAAAGACATTTCCTTCAAACAAAATTTACAATATTTGGTACATAGTATGCATTTGAGAATTTATAGGGGAAAAGGCCTGTGTATAAACTCCTCAAAAAAAGTTCGAAAATTCAAGTTTGACCGACGATTTCTCTCTTGTTGCGAAATCATTTTCCTTGAATTTTATATCATTGGAAAGCCCTGTTATTCCTCTTTACGATGCTGTGTCATTTGTTATGATTAAGCAATTGGAGGATGTGCAGCACAGTTGAATACGGGGGTGGGTGTAAAGTGAAATGTCACAAAATGCATTGCTTTTGTCAAAAAGTGCATTGACACATTCCCATCCTCCAAGCAAAAGGGGAATGCATTGCATGACAATAGCAGTGAATTTTGTGACATTTCACTTTCAACCCACCCCTGTATCCCGCTATACTGCACATCCCCCAATTGATTAATCATAACAAATGACACATCACTGTAAAGAGGAATAACGGGGCTTTCTAATGATACCAAATTCAAGGGAAATGATTTAGTAACAAGAGAGAAATCGTCAGTCAAACTTGACTTTTCGAACTTTCTTTGAGGAGTTTATAATGAATTATTTCTCCCTCTTTATTTAATATATATTTTTTATTTATTTATTCACCACATCCAACAGCCGAAGTACCGCCAATTACAGGAATGGGATCAATTAACATAGATATTCGAATAACTATCAACTTCTAAGTTGAATTAGAAATGGCCAGAGACACCGGGGAATCCCTCCCCTTGCTCTATACAAAAGAATGCTCTGGGATCTTTAAAGTGCGTTACCTAACACACTGGACCAACAGCTTTACATCCCTTCCGAAGGACGGAACAAGTGTGATTAAGTGCCTTGCTCAAGAGCACAAGTGCCACGGCCCGGAATCGAACCCACATTCTAGTACTGGCACAGGAACTTGAGTTCGACGCACTAGACCGCCCGGCCATTTATAAACCCAGTCAAATTGTAAAATTTCGACCACAAAAATATACCTTGATAATAAAAGCACTGTTACTGCAACATTCTGCTTATAACAAGAAACATTTTAGTTCCCAATCCTTTGTTCTTCATTGTTTTTATTCCCGATAATACAAGGTTCCTGTTATAACAAGGTAATCTGCAAAGTCCCAAGGACCTCATATTAAAGGTAGTATACATGATTGGTAAACTGTTACAAATAGTTTTATCCCCCTGTGAGAATGAAGATATTTATGATTAAAACCAACCTGAGCAAAAACCAGCTCCGTACTTTGTCTAACTTTTGAGAAAACAGTCAAAAAAGGGTTTGCAGTCATTTCGCCCCAAAACCACTTTGCCCTGAACCATTTCGCCCTGAACCACGGCCTGTGCACGAAGTGGTTTGGGGCGAAGTGGTTTTGGGGCGAAGTAGCATTTGGGCGATGTAGTGTTTGGACGAAGTGATTTGGGGGCGAAATGGCACTTGGGCGAAATGGTTTTGGGGCAAATTGAATTTTTGTCTCATGAGACGAAATCTAAACCGCTCGGCCACAGTATTTCCATGGTACAGTGAAACTTGTATATATATTGGCCGCTTTCAGAACCATATAAATCAGCCACTATATAACAGGTAGCCTCTTTTTTCTCGGGTTTCACTTGGCTTGACAACGGTTGCTATCCGCCATTACTGTGTCCATTCTATGGCACGCCAGAGCGAAAAATAATTCAACACTGATAATTTAATGTCGACGCACATTTTTGCAAATGTTGCGCAAGAAAAAAAAAAGGTTGGCATGACTTTTAAATGTTGATAGACTGTTTGAAACTGGCATACCGTGTTTTTGTTGGCAAGTTCTTAAAAATTTTGACTTGTTTTTCAGGGTTGATGGCAAAATTATCAGTGTTGAATTATTTTCGCTTTGGCGTGCCATAGTATGGACACAGTAATGGCGGATAGCAACTGGTTGTCAAGCCAAGTGAAACCCAAGAATGGATGTTACTTAAGCATTATACTCATGGCATTTGGGCCCAAAGACAGGTGGCCACTATAAGCAGGTGGATTCTTTATCAAGGTGGCCTTATAATAGCAGGTTTCACTGTATAAGATATTCACCTGCACATTGTCCTCCATAATGTTCACCGTTACTGCATACGCTGTGATGGCACCAATACACAGTGGGCTAACGACACTCAGGATTTCATCCATTAATCTGAACAAGGAAGCCTTCAGCATTGTAGGTCCATAGACCTCAATGTAAACCCTCCACAGGGATGGTGGGGAGTTGGTTCTCATCTTACGGGTCTGAAAAATAAACTTTGTTTTTAAAAAACTTTCTCCAAGAGGTTAGATTAAAGGCACAGGCTCGTCAGCAATGCGCGTGCGCAAAATGCGTGCGCCAATTTCGTGCCACGAAATACGCAGCTAGCTTTATAGCAAAGGCATGGAGCTGCATATTTCGTGGCACGAATATGGCACGCGCGCATTGCTGACGAGCCTGTGCCTTTGACCCCAAGTCCTAAACCCTAGTCCTTTCCAGTCAAAATTTGCCAAGTTAAAAAAAATCTCATTTGGTTCTATCATTCGGTTATAACACTAAATATAACAGTGCTTAAATAAAAGGAGTTTACTAGCCCCCTTTATTGTGTTTTGTGCCATATTTGAAAAATGAATCACCCGACAGAGAAACCAAAATATACTTGGAAAACTGCATACAAGCAGTTTGCATCGTACGGCCAAGAACCGCGCTTACAAGCATGTGCCTCTGTTTTAAGTGATGTGCTAATGCACTGTCTGCGTAGCTCTGTTGTGATTGGTCATATATGGTCACGCGCGTTCGGCTTGATTGACATGTCGGAACTATGCATTGTTGCCTCATGCCACTTGCTCACCTGACCTGGCACTGTCTGACTTCTACCAGTTTCCTAAACTCAAATTCCACCTTTTTTGTTTTTGGTCAACAGTTTAAGAGAAACAATGGAGTCATCCATGCAGTTGAGTATTCAAAGACCAGGGCCCTTTTTCATAAAAGTTAAAAACATTCCTAAGTAGATTTAGGAACAATAAAATATATTTTTCCTATCTTTAAAAACATGAGTTAAGAATTTTATTTAGGAATGTTTCTAAGTGGGCTTTATGAAATAGGACCCAGGATGCAACTTTCGTCCGCAATGTGACAGCTAGTCAGAGGCATTGAAGTTTAAAGCCCCAATAGAGCTTAGATCTGCACCGGCAGCCATGACAGGGGGAAGGTTTTCTTATTTAAATAATGTAACAATAGAACCACAAAGCACCTACTCATGTATGACACTTGGTAACAATGTGAGTGCCCCCTGTCATGGCCGCCGTGCAAAGGCTCTATACATCATTGGTAGTAATAACCTAAATTTTACTTCACGAGTTGACAAGGAAAAACCAACTAAAAGTGTTGATTGCAATGGTAACAAACACAACATGATTTTCTTTCCCGTGTACAATGATACCTTTGTGGGAGAAATTGCCAACTGAAGCTGTTTTTTTTAAAAAGTTGTCTGCAGACAAATGTTTACCATTCTGAAGTTTTACCGCATCTATGTGGCTGAAATTCTACAAAACAGTTTTCTCGACATAGGCTTTTAATTACAAGTGGAAATCACCATTTCTACCAATCATGTACTTTATGTTTAAATAGTAGTCAGGGAATTTTGCTGAAACCTGGGAACTAAATCCTTACCAAATAATTTCTTCGCCAATGTGTTAGTAAAGGTGTCTACTAACACCTCTTAAAAAGTTGAAATTCAATTCCCCTAGGAAAGCACGTGACAGCTTCTAAAAGTTTTACCTTAAAAATACAGTACAGACAACAGCCGTTGACAAAGCGCCCATTTGTTTTGAATGGTGTGCGCCTAAGCAGACGACTGTTATGTGTTTCATACTGGCGCAAATGCGGGCAGCGCTGTGATTGGATTGGATTCTGGTGCTGCTCCTGTGGTTTTCTGTGGTTCTGAATCGAATTCTGAGGTTTTTAAAATGATGAAAGGTCAGGGTCACGTGACTAAGCTGAGAATCGGGGCCATTTCCAAGATGGCCGCCATTGAAATTTACATGTGCCAGGCGTAGGCCGTGTCAGGTGTAGGTATACCTAGAGTCGGCCGATTTTAAAGATCCTGCATGGTGTTGATGGTTTTCCATGGTGCTGAATCCAATTCCGGGGTTTTTATAACGATGAAAGTTCTGAGTCACGTGATTAGGCTGAGGATCAGGGTCATTTCCAGGAACTTGTCTTTTTACCCAGCGTGCACCACCTGAAAACAGCCCGATTTGCCAGGTAGGCCAATAGACCGTATCGAATAGCCGCCATTTCGTTTTCGTGGGGCACCTTTTGTTACTTAAACCGTTCAACAATGGAAGCACAATCTGTGCAATCATGCATGTCCTCAAAGAACAAAGAAACTGCCCCACAGAATTAATCGTGGCTATTCGATACGGTCTATAGCGCAAAGGCGGGACTGCATAGTAGCATTTAATATGCAAATAATAATTTAGTGCAAATCTATCACGCAACTGGTCTATCATTGGCACCGAGTGGCACTACACGTCCCCGAAATGTACCACACACACTTTCTTAACAATGTAAACATGATCAGAGGCTAAATATTCTTACAAAAGTTGAAGTTTTGCCTTCGGAATTGCTTGGTAATTTCTGGAATGGGCAAGCTACCACTCGAATATAAATGAAAGGAATTGATTTCTACTAGCAATCGACTCCTCAAACATCTGGAATTGCGATTACGATTCCTAAAGGGGATAGATTCTACCCGATTCCGGCGCCGAATCGCCCAAGCCCAGTATTATAATGACGTGGGGTGTTACTGTAATGTCCGAGCGGTCTAGCGCGTCGAACTCAAGTTCCTGTGCCAGTGGGTTCGATTCCGGGCCGTGACGGGTTGTGGCACTTGTGCTCTTGAGCAAGGCACCTAATCACAATTGTTCCGTCCTTCGGAAGGGATGTAAAGCCGTTGGTCCAGTGTGTTATGTTACATGTAACGCACTTTAAGGATCCCAGAGCATTCTTTCGTGAAGAGCAAGGGGAGGGATTCCCCGGTGTCTCTGGCCGTTTCTAATTTAACTTAAAAGTTGACAGTTATTCGAATATCTATATTAATTGATATCTATGTTAATTGATATCTATGTTAAGTGATATCTATGTTAAGTGATCCTATTCCTGTAATTGGCGGTTCTCCGCTGTTGGATGTGGTCAATAAATAAATAGAGCCTTTCAACCGACAGCCATGCATGTGAGGGACTAGTCTTGGCCCAAGACTACTCTAGTCGATATTGGTTTGTGTACGCGTTGGCCATATAGTGCGCCCTCTTGCAGCACTAACGGACCAGTCTTTGCTCACTAGTGAGCAAAGGGCTGGCCAGTTAGTGCTGCATGCAAGAGGGCCCACTACTGGGAATGGCCAACGCGTACACAAACCAATATCGACTAGAGTAGTCTTGGGCCAAGACTAGTGAGGGACCGGAGCTGCGTTCCACATCAGCAGCGTAAATACGGGGGTCAGTTCCCCCCCCACCCCTCCCTACGGAAAATCCTGTATTGCCCTGAAAAAGGAAAATAATTTTTTTGTTATAACGATAG
Source organism: Henricia sp. BOLD:AAB3569 (assembly GCA_037783545.1). Classification (NCBI taxonomy): domain Eukaryota; kingdom Metazoa; phylum Echinodermata; class Asteroidea; order Spinulosida; family Echinasteridae; genus Henricia; species Henricia sp. BOLD:AAB3569. The sequence continues at coordinate 661,814 of JBBELK010000822.1, read as the reverse complement.
GGCCTATACGTACCTGTAAGGCCAAAAAAAAAAATAGTTCTGCTTCCGATTACATGGCATTTCAAAATAGGGTAGGTAGGTAGGGAATTTTTTTTTTTTGCCAATTTTTTTTGTGCACAATCATATGGAGGCATCTGCGTTTTTTTTTTTTTTTTTTTTTTTTTTTTTTCGTTTTTTTTTTTTTTTTCATTTTTTTTTTTTTTTTTCATTTTTTTTCCGATAAAAAAACTAGGGTCGCAGCCTAAAAATAGGGTCGGTCGGGAAACCGGAAGCAGAACTATTATTTTTTTTGGCCTAACTGACTGCTGCAGGTGCCGTATGCCCTGATTATACATGCCCCAACCCCAGCCCCCCCCCCCCCCTCCAACACCCCCCGTCGCCCCTGCCCATCCCCCTCGCTAAAAAGCAATGCACCCATGTGCACATTCAACCCCCACCTCCGCACCCAAACCCCTCCCCGGCCCCCAGTTAAAACAATCCTGGCTACGCTGCTGTTCCAGATACGCGAAAGTTTGCAAACGTTGGCCAAGAAGGGTGCCCGACTTTTCATAGACGAGTGCACAAATGTACTGGAACCAGTGGCGAACGTCGGCAGCACATGGTTAAATCAGATTTCTCTCTAGGTCTCTGGTTAAATGGAACGCAGCCAGAGTTCTCCCATTCAAATGATGTGACACTATTTTTTGCAATCCCATGGCCGGAGAACTACACACAACGCTGTCGGCATTTGCGCCAGATGAAACACAAAACAGCCGTCTGACCCAGCGTATACGCTATTCAAAACAAATGGGCATTTTGCGTTTGCCAACGGCTGTTATCCGATGTACTGCATTTTTAAGTTTTTTACATTTTTAAGTCTGTACTGCATTTTTAAGAAGCTGTCCCGGGCTTTCCTAGGGGAATTGAATTTCAACTTTTTAAGAGGTGTTAGTAGACACCTTCAGTAACAAATTGGTGAAGAAATTATTTGGTAAGGATTTAGTTCCCAGATTTGCCAAATATCGGAAAATATTCCCTGACTATAGGGGTACTATGTTAAAAGTAAAATGCAAGAGCAATATTTCTCCTCTCATGCTTTCTGCAGAGGCGGATTCAGCCTCATTAATTTCAGCCTCATGGATTTCAGGGGGTCCGACCCCCTGAATTCCATTGTATTCCTGTATTTTACTGAGGTTGGATCCGCCACTGTTCTGGGTCAGGCCGAGAACTTTTTGAATGATCAACTCTTGTAAATGTAGTATATAAAAACAATTACCTGTTCTCTTTGCAAAGCCTCTTTGAAGCACCTGTGGCTGTGATGAGCTTGGTATCTTTCTGGAATATCACCCAAATCATCCAGTTCCAATGGCTTTTTGTAACCCACAGCAAAAAGCCAGTTAACCCAGGAAAAAGTGACTCGGGAGAGGAAGTGTGCAGAATCGTCTGTGAAGCGCATGTTGGAATTTTGGATGGGGGAGCTTGTGTTTCGACGATGTCTTTGCTGACAAAACTAAAACAAAAACAACAAAAAATCATACACTTAAATACGTACACAAACTCAACTTGAAAAATGTACACAACTTTGATGTCATCAAGGTTGGTTTGTGAGAAAGACTTAACCCCTCCCCAGTAGTGTAGTCAGCTTCTTCTTTTTTTCCCAGTGGGGGCACAAGTGAGACGGTCTTTCAATGGAGGGGGGTGGGAGGGGGAAGGTGACAGGGGATTGTTACTTTTACTTTTACTCCGTTCATATTTAACCACTTCGGGACGGGGAACTGCATATGCAGTTCTAAGAGTGAATGTCTTGGGGGCGGTTATACAGAATTAGCCCATGGGTCAGTACTACTGTACCAGGGCAGAGCTGGTGTCTCAACTTGTTGGCTTGGGGTCAAGATTGATTTTCGGACTTGAAATAAAAACTAGTTATCAAGTCTCCAGCCCAAGAAACATGTATACTGTATAACCAAAACTGCAAGTGCAGTCTCCCGCTCCAGGGGAATGAATTGGAAAATGCCTAGCAGTCGCGAAGGGGTTAACAAAATCGCTTTGTTTGATAAAGATTAGTTTAATCACCATTGTTAGTTAGGCTCCATAAAAAATATTGCTTGATTCTCATCAGCGGCCGGGTCAAATTTGCGGCGCCGGATCGATTTTTTAAATATTTTGTATACAAATTATAAAACCTCCGGGGGCGGATTGCAATATGCGGTCTAAGACCGGTCTATAGGCTTAGCTGGCTAACGCGGCATCCACTAAGACCGGTCTATAATTATAGCCCGCTTGCAATATTGTTGTCTTAAAGTTAGACCAGTCTTAAAATTTAAGCCCGCGGCGAGCAGGCTATAATTTTTAGACACCGCGCTACATCTCCTAATCTTGCATGTAAAAAGACGAACAAAATGCACATTGTGCCCATTAGAGCCTTTATAGTGCTATTTGATTACTTTCGCGGTCCGTTTCTCTGCAAAAACTGCACTACACACGCGTCATCAAGTGGCTTCGTAAGGACGTTTGTTTGGCTTGAAATCACGCAAGGATAGCCGGCTGCGTCACTTTCCGTTAAGATGTGTGTGTTTTCGGCTGGCGCAGCCGTACTTCAGTTAGACTGGTTTATTGCAATGGGCTAAAGAGGTGTCTAAGCTGAGACCGGCTAAGTCGGATAGTCGGCTATAAAACATCGGTCTTAGACCAGTGTTAAGTCGATTTTATTGCAATCCGCCCCGGATGCCATATATGGCTGCAGAAATGTCAAATTTATATTTTATAATGTTATCCCAACTTTGAAAAACAGTGAGGACTATATTCTCCGAATGATGATGGTGATGTTGGTGGATTCTTTTTCAAACATCATCTGCTATTCCGTAATTCCCCGGTGGCCATGCATGGCCCGAGGTACGCAGCAGTTCCGAGGTACATATAGGCCTACGTAGGATTTGCCAGCGGGATCGTGGTTCCGTTTCAGTCGCGCTGGGCCAGCCGAATTGCGAATCACCCGTGACAAGTAATTTTCTCTTTTGGGGAAGTAAAACTTCAGAACTGCCCGAGGTAACTTTACAGGTATATTTTCCCTTTTAAAAAGTGCTGTTTTTTCACGGCCTACAATGGCAGTCGGAAAATTTACCTGAGATTTTTGTGCCTTTTCAAACGATAATATGTTTTATTTCGTCGCACATTTTCACCGGCGCGGTGCATGCAGTCTGCAGACCCAGTACCTCTAGTGCCAAGGCGCCGCACAGTGCATGTCATGAACAACGTGTATGTCATGTCGAGCATACATGTAAATAAAAATCACACAGAGCACTGCGTTTGCCATATGTGCCAACCTAACACACATCAACAACATGTGAATAGCATAACGCCAACTACACGTGCACACACTGATCTGTTTATCGTATGACGTAGTAAGAATTTATAAGGGAGTTTACGAAAAGGGCTATAGGCTCAGGCTATGTATGCTCCTTGCTCTATGGTTTGGCTACGACAGGATTTTATCAAAAGGTTATTTGTCACTGCTAAATTTGACTTTTTAGGATGTGTTATTGCTTTCTGAAGGCCAATAAAGGCCCTGCTGGAGAAAATTAGCGACATTCGTGTATGGAACTCTTACCCATAATTACATGTTCATCTCTGAATGTATTGGGTCCACCATGGAGGAAAATCTTCCTCCATGGGTCCACATGACTCTCAAAATATAAAATGGCCTGGTCATCGGAATTGTGCTGCGAGAATCCGCTTTAATACCCAACAAATATATATAAATTATAAAATATAAATTGCCCTGGTCGTACAAATTTTTACCCATGTTCTGATGAGAATCAAGCAATATTTTTTATGGAGCCTTAATGAAGCATGCATACACATCTAACTTAACAAAGATCGAACAAGAGCGGTACCGTTCACATTAAGCAACTGCTAATAACGAAGAAAAAAAAAAAACACAGGACGTCTCTATCTTATTACGTGTCAAATCGCTTCATTGAATGAAGGGAATGCGCACATTACAGATTAGCTTTGCCAAACTAAGCATGTCTTCGTTGAATGAAGCCGGTGTCTCTGGCCGTTAGCTAGCTGCCATGGCACGACCCACCTTTGTATCTCGATGTTTAGGTGGAAGACACTTGTAAGCTTCACGCAGTTTATGCGAAATTAAATTAGCCTATTGTGCTTTGAGCAGTGCATGTGAACATACTTACATGAAATGTGCACTGTAATATTAAACTTACCATTACTCCAACAAACTTCAACTCGATAAGAAACAAAGTGCTGTATGCAAATAGCATGATGAGCGTTAGATCAAACCGTAACAGATGTACATCAATCAATTCCTGTTGCTTGAGACTGGCCAAACGAATCCCCTCTCCCATGATTGCCAAAACCCAGTAGCACACCAGCAGCACAGACATAGTTGGTTGCTGCCAACGCTCTATTTGGTCATAATATATGAGAGATGTTAATACTGCAATAACTGCAAAAATACCGGGGACGTAAAAATGCGGTTGGGTGGACGCATCGTTCGGCCATGTAGCGTCGGTCAAAACTCCTTCACCGATGGACGCTACGAGAAAAATGAGGGACATAATACCCACGAGCCACCGAACATTGTGGCCTGAGTAAAGGCGTGTTGGGTTCCGATTCTTGCCGAGAAAGCATCTTAGGAGAAGCAAAGTAGGAATAACGATCACGATGAAAAGTGTGTGGGGGAGGAGGGTGAGACCATCTACGAAGCAAATGTCTCCTGTCCATGCAGAAATGTTTGGCGTGGATGCAAACGTGGTGTTGACGTCCCCACAGAACCATTTCCATGTATCGTCCATGCTGAAACTGGAGAATAAAAACATGAAATGCTAAAGTGTTTGACAAACTGTTGTACACTAGAGGCTGTCCAAAGTTGTCAACATTTTTGGTGTTCTACAGAGCGCATTTTTTTTCTTCAAAAAAACCCCTCCCTCCCCCGAAATACTATTTATCAAAAACAAATTGTCACTACCATAATATGTCAACATTTTACAGTGCATGTAAAATCCTGTGTGCATGGCCCTTGATCCCCTATCCCCTTACTACGCTTTGTAGACCCGTAAAAAGGTTGAAAACTTTGGACAGCCCCTAAGTACGAAGACCCAGAGGGGACATTTAAGTATTTTCCTTTTTAATTTTTTTAATACGTACGTAGGGCCTACGTGATAATAATACCTACGTACGTGATAATAATACGTACGTACGTGATAATAGTACGTTTGTTCGTGATAATTTAATACGTACGTACGTGATAATTTATCACGTACGTACGTGATAATTTAATACGTACGTACGTGATAATTTAATACGTACGTACGTGATAATATTAAGTACGTACATGTACGTATTATTATCACGTACGTACGTGATAATAATACGTACGTACTTATTATTATCACGTACGTACGTACTATTATCACGTACATGTGTACGTATGTATTAAAAATTAAAAAAAGCATAATACCCAAATGTCCCCTCTGGGTCTTCGTACCTAAGAAATTATACAGGTTTGTTTTTTTGTCCATTGTACCAAAATGTGCCAACATTTTACTTAATACTCATAATACTATAAAAAGTACCACGAGTGTTTTTGTCCAAGATGTCTTTTTGTAGACAATTTGCAGGTGGTTTTTAAAATAAGCATGCACACTTTGGTAAAATTGCATCAGAATACAATGCTTGTTACATAATTCAAAGCTATTTGCTCGATCACAGGGTTATCATCCGAGCTTGGACTTTGATATTATTATTATTATTATTATTATTTCTTTCTGGTATTCATACCAGGGATTCCTCAATAGTGCTCATTGCACTGTCACTCGTAAGCGTGAGGAAACCCATGAAGAATTAGAATTAGAACTGGCCAGAGACACCGGGGATTCCCCTTGCTCTTCACGAAAGAATGCTCTGGGATCTTTAGAGTGCGTTACCATTACCTAACACACTGGACCAACGGCTTTACATCCCTTCCGAAGGATGGAGCAAGTGTGGTTGAGTGCCTTGCCCAAGGGCACAGGTACCGCAGCCGGATTCGAACCCGGATTCGAACCCGCAACCCCAAGTTTTCACCCATGATTGCGAGTCAATGGCCCTAACCACTCGGCCACGGTAAGATATGTTAAGATATGTACACACCACACTTCCACTGGCACTTGTACTAACACACATGTTCCCTGTTTATTTTAGGGAACATAATGCATGCAGTCGAGGATAAAAGTTTAAAAAGTGTGTGCACACATTTGTTTTACCTCTCACTTAAAGGCCCAGTGGATCATTTGCAATGACCACAAAAAGTAATCGACGAGTTTACAGGGGAAAAGTTCTGAAAGTAAAGATTGAATTAATAGCAACTACCCATTGAAAGATTTCCGCTCAAAATTATATAATTTTACCAGAAAATAATACGTAAAGATGAAATTATTTAGATCGTTTGCAAACGATTTACTTATTTTTGGTTCGCATCTCCGCGGTCCAAAATGCATGGGCGCTGTGTACTGCGTGTGCGTGTTCCAACGCGATGCATTTTTATGGATCGCGCGCACACGCAATATATGATGTGCGCCACAGAGTGCATGACGCAAGCCACGGAGTATACCCGATCCACTGAGAACGAATATTTGAAACACCTCGCCAAGACCAGAAAAACGCATATGGATTTTCATGGTTTTTTTAAACGTGGTACATTTGACAAAGCTGAAATTTCTTCGGATGAGTTTGTTGATGTCTTTCTTTTGATTTATAATGGTTTTATTCGCAGAATCGCTCAAAAACAGATCATCTACAGGGCCTTTAACACAAAAACCATGCATTGATTTTAAAGGTTTTCTGAAGCAATGCATCCAAAGCTGAAATTTCTGCAGGCTAGTTTAAATGTACCTTTTTCCAGATTCCATAAAAAAAGTTCTTGCAAATGATACATTGGCTTTTATATGGCAAACACACAGACAATATAAGGGATTTTCGCATTCCGCGGCCATCTTGAAAAATGATCCACAAAATCATTGGCAGCCAATGATTAGCGCCATTGTAAATTATGTAAATGACGTCATTCGGTGAGGTATCTGCCATTAGCGCTTTTCATTGGCTGCCAGTAGGGCTGTGCCAATTATTCAAATACATGTATTTGAATATTCGATCGATAACCAAATATTTGAATAGTGCACTGAATAGTGATTTTTATATTCAAATATTTGAAAATTAAGGTAGATGAGTAATGAGTTGATCAGTAAATTGGGAGAAAAAAGAAATATATTTTTTTACAAAGTGGTATTTTTTACATGTTTGTATAATATGCACCTATCAATTGTTTCCCCCACCCCTCCCCCCGCGCTGCCCCACCCCCTCGGTGGGGGTTTGGTCACTTTTTTCATGCCCCAGGGTGGGGCGCATTTGACCCTTTTTTTGTGCATTTGTTTACGTGATGTTACGCATGTTTTGCACCCGAGGGTGGGAATTTTTGTCACCTAAGTGTTGCCCCAGGGGTGGGGATTTTGTCACGCAAAAAGTGACAATCCCCACCTTAGGTAGCCCGGGGGCAGAGGGGTGGGGGAAACAATTGATAGGTGCATAACAGTGGTGCTCCAAATGTATGCAGTGGACTTAATTTTTGTATACATGTTTATGGGCCATTTTAAGAATTTAAACCTAAAATCAGGCTAAACGAATATTCGATATTCGATCGGACACTTGTTTAGAATATTCGAATACTAAATTATTCGAATTGACTCGGCTCTAACTGCCAGCAATTTTGTTCCCTTATTGACCTTGCATGAAGACCTTATCGTAATTACCGCCTAGGCAAGTTTGTACAAAACTAGAACCGTATTGTGGAAAGGAAAACAGCTAGGGCAAAGTCTGCCCCGACAACAATTCCATAATACTGCTTTTGTACAAACTCACCCAAGCAGTACCGGTAATTGCAATATAAGGTCTATACAATTTGTGTTCTTCGCAAGAGTAGGAGAATACCTTTCAATACACATCACTTACGATTTTGGCTGGCAATCCATTTTTGCAAAATAAAGCAAACAAATCCTGTGCTAAGCAATTTGTTGTGCTTAGCAGCGCCATGAAATTGGCAATTTTTTGTGCTTAGCAGTGCCATGAAATTGGCCTGGGCCCATAAATTGGCCTGGGCCAATTTCATGGCGCTGCTAAGCACAACAAATTGCTTAGCACAGGATTTGTTTGCTTTATTTTGCAAAAATGGATTGCCAGCCAAAATCGTAAGTGATGTGTATTGAACTAGGTATTATTATTATTTATTCATGCCAACAATGTACATCATAAACAAGATGGGCATAGGAGCGACAAAAGCAATAAAAATCACTGTGGTCGAGGACCTGTCTCTCCCACATCAAGTTAAGAAAAAAGATAAATAAATAAATGTAAATACATGTATATAGATCCTATGGTAAATATAAAAAATATACAAAAGTAAAACAAATACATGTAGACAGATATATAAATTGCACAGTTTAAGAATACTAATTACATTTATCTGATGTGACACTTGATACAAAAGCAACATACCTTGAAATAACATAGTAAAAGAAAAACAAGATGGATGGCATGTAGAACTATTGACAATGGCACTGGAGGCAACTGTTGCAAAAACATAAGCTGATAAAAAAGCGACTAAAGGGTTGCAGAAACATGTAAATATGAGCTGTAAATTTGGTCAAAAATAAATAAAACAATGTAAAGCGAAAAAAAAGGTGACTAAAATAATGCAGTTTAAGATAACTAATTACATAGCTACATGTACTTGTGTCTGATTAGACACTAAACAAAACACAAAACACAAAACAAAACAAAACACAAAAACAAAACCAAAACCAAACAAAATACCTTAATCCTAGATACAATGAAATAATAACAAGATGAATGGTTGCACATACCGGTAAATGAGGAGAAAATTGCATGAGATTAAAAATTTACAGTGTTTTTCGAAAAAAATGAAAAAAGAAGAGAGAAAGAAAAAAAAAAGTCTACAGATCTGGGTAAAGAACGGTGTTTTTCAATGTTACAATAAAACTTGAGAAAGGCTGCAAGACTAAGGCATTACGAACATGTTCAGGGAGATTAGACCAGAGGCGAGGAAATTGATGCATACAAGATAAATGTAGGGTTTGGGTTCTGGCTTGGAGATGATTAAACGTTACAACTTCTGTACGTCTAGGATTTACAGTTACTTTACAAACACACATTTCACATTTAGTAATATTAAATAAACATTTAGACACAAAGGACAACACTGCAAAGTTACGGCGATTGGATAATGTAGACCAGTTAAGGGTGTGTAATCTATCTACATAGGACATGGCTCCACGTTTCTGGCCTAGAATGAACCTTGTGGCTCGTCGCTGAATATTTTCAAGGACATCTTCTTGTTTTTTGGTTTGAGGCAACCAAGCAGGAGCTCCATATTCTAAAATGGGAAGTACAAGGGCCTTGTACAAGGATAGTTTGGCAGAAACTGAGGCATTAAATGCCACAGTTTTGATAAGCCCAAGCATGCGGTTTGCAGATGAGCCTACGGTTCTGATGTGGTCATTCCAGGAAAGCTGAGCGTTTAGAGTGATGCCGAGGTGTTTGACCGATGATGTAGCGATGAGAGGGGTGCCTGAAAGAGTATAAACTGGGGGGGACTGGTTACGTTTACGGGAAATGTGCATGATTTTAGTTTTAGTAGTATTGAAGGTCATACCGTTGGAATCACTCCAAGCGCTCAGCGTATCAAGGTCCTTCTGAAGGAAAGAAACATCAAAGTCAGTATGAATAGGACGGTACAGTAATACATCATCAGCAAACAAAGCACATGGTGAACTAATGTTAGCAGTAATGTCGTTTATGAATATATTAAAGAGAAGTGGCCCCAAGACACTACCCTGGGGAACACCAGACTCCACCGTAGACCACTCCGAGGTTTGTCCGACAAAAGTTACTCTCTGGAGGCGGCCCACCAAGAAATCTTTGATCCACCTCCATAGAGCACCTTTTATGTTACACCTGGAAGCAAGTTTACAGAGGAGAGTGTCATGGGGCATACGGTCAAAAGCCTTACTCATGTCTAGAAACACGGCATCAATGCTCGGAGGCTTTCGCTGATCGAGCTCTGCTGCCCATGTCTGATAAACATTAAGTAGTTGTGTGACACAAGATCTACGGGGGATAAATCCATGTTGGTTGGGAGAAATAAGGCAGTTATTTTCCAAGTGACCTAAAACAGAATTAGAAATTACTCTTTCCATAATTTTGCACACGGTTGAAGTTAAAGCAACAGGTCTGTAATTATTTAAAGAACAACGATCACCCGATTTAAAAACGGGTGTGATATTTGCTGATTTCCAGGCCAGGGGAAGGCGGCCGCACCTGATGGAAGTGGTGAAAATTCTGCAAAGAACTGGTGCGATTGGGTCCACACTACTACGCAAGAATCTTACACCAATCCCATCAGGCCCAGGAGCCTTCCCCACTGGCAAGGAAGAAACAATGCGGTGAATAGCACCTGCTGTGAAATGTATATGGGAGAGACCGTCAATGGGGAAATCACTAAATGGCGGATAATCTGGAACACAGCCTGATTTTGAGAAAACTGAAGAAAAATACGTGTTAAATGCAGTGGCTATTTCATGAGGATCAGTGAGTGTAGTATTACAATGCTTAAAAGACAAGGGAGTAGATGATTGTTTCTTACTTCTAACAAAGGCCCAGAATCTCTTTCTGTTATCATTACATAGGAATAAATTATCTACATAGGTTTTGTATGCTTTACGTGTCACCGGCTTTAGCTGATTGCGAACAGTTTTATAGCTATTCCAGTCTTCGAGAGAATGAGAAGTTTTGGCTTTCTTGAAGAGCCTGCGTTTTAGTCGACTAAGACGTTTCATTTCCGGTGTGACCCAAGGGCAGTTTCTTCGTCTTCTAGAATTTACTGATTTCCTCGGAAGCGCGTCTTTAACTGCTGCATCCACGACATCTACGAAACCTTCCCAAGATGCATTGATGTCACCAGCATCTAGAAACAAGTCCCATGGTGCGTAGGTGAGAAGAGCGTTCAAGTGGTCGACCGAGGGCTGGTTATATGAAACAAATTGTCTAACTACTGTTGGAGGTGGAGGGGTTCGACGACAGTTCAGGGTGAGTTGGACTGCATGGTGATCGCTTGAGACGGGGTTTGAGACGGTTTCAACGAGTGAGATGTATTGGGGAGTCCTACAGAAAACTAGATCGATAGTAGAGCCAGAAGCGCTGGTGGTGTTGGGGCGAGTGACTTCACTCACTAACTGAACAAGATTTAGTGAGTCAGCAAAATCACATAGTGCCGAACGATTAGGAGTGTTTTCTTGCGAAGAAAACAAATTGGCTTATAATTTTGGCTTGTAATCCATTTTATAAAGCAAACGAATCCTGTGCTAAGCAAATTTTTTTGCTTTGCAGCGCCATGAAATTGGTCCCTGACATGGGACTGGGCTAATAGTACCCCCATCACACCGGAGGCGCGGTGCCACTGCGGTGCTTGTACGGCATAAACCGCAGTGGCGCCGCCATGATCGCCGCAGCACCGCGGAAAACTGTCAAAACCGCGGAGACTTTGAACATGTTCAAAACTTCCGCAGTGCCACCGCGGGTTGGGCCAATCCGCAGTGGGATCGCCGCGGCACCGCCATGACCGCTGTGAGACCGTACAAGGACCGCAGTAGCACCTCCATCACCGCCGTGCCTCCGCAGTACAACCGCCGTGCAATCGCCGAAAAAGAAGACTGGCGACCCTACGGCGATCCCGTGGCGGTTCTACTGCGGTTATGGCGGTGCTACCACGGGAGCACTGCGGGTATGGGGGTGCCACTGCGGAGCCAGGAAGGAATTTTAGAAAATTTGGCGATCTTACTGTGGTGCCACTGCGTTCCTACGGCGGTGCCGGCGGTGTTATTGAGGTGCTTGTACGGCAATGGCGTTTCCACTGAGGTTGCACTGAGGTGCTTGCACGGTGCTACTGCGGGCATATTTTGTAGTACCCCTAGGGGTAATTTTGTAGTATAAAAGCTTCGGTTTTCTGCTTCAATTTCGGTGTTCTAAAAGTCTTCAAACAGTTCAGATCGACAGTCAGTATTGGAAAGCACCGCGAAGAAAAACACGTGTGACGGGTAGGGGGAAAACTATGAAAAACTACTGGCGGTGTCACTACGTTGATGGCGGTTTTGACCAAAAACCGTAGTGGCACCAGACATAAAGAACCTACACGCCAATCCGGTCTGACGGGGTATCATTACCTGGGAGCTCATTTGACTTGTACCTGCATTTGGTGCCGCATTTGAGACCAGCAATAATGCCTATGATAGTTTGTAGCGTTCCTACAACGCTACAACCGCTACAACCGCTGGTGTCCTGCCACATGTATATTAATTGAACTACTCAGTGTAAGGGACCAGGATTTAGTCTGGTGCATGGTACATCTTCAATACTAATTTAATTGAATGGTTGAGGGTACCACGCCCTGTGCCGCGTGCCGCGTATATAATGTTCGCCATTATCGTCGTTGCTGCAACTGTTTCTTTCCGGGAATCCCGCTTGTCTAAATTTGGATTATCCTCTCGGATCTGATACAATGTAATGCTGGCGGCTTGTCCTTACCTGACCCCGTGGGTTTTTCCCCAGAGATTTCTCTCGTGGTTTTCCTCCCACTTCTAAAACTGCAACTCCTTCTTCGTCATCTCAAGCTGATAATAAACCATGTAAACGTATAGTTGAAGCTAAAATCGTATACTGTCTATAGTTGACTGCATCATCATGATCATTTTATTTATTTATTTATTTACCACATCCAACAGCGGAGGGACCGCCAATTACAGGAATGGGAGCAAGTGTGGTTGAGTGCCTTGCTCAAGGGCACAGGTGCCACAACCCGTCGCGGCCCGGAATCGAACCTACATTCTAGTACTAGCACAGAAACTTAAGTTCGACGCACTAGACCGCTCGGCCATAACACCCCATCATAGAGCAAAGAACAGACTATGACTGCATAAAGGGCCTAAGTTGCCGAAGATGCCATAAAATTAACAACAACAACAATGCTGGCGGCATATCTTCCCGTCCGAAGAAGATTAAAATTGTTTTTACGAAGTTGAACAAGAACAAGAACAAGAAGTGTTAAGAGTTTGATAAATTTCATTTATCGTGTGATCTGTCGTCGAGTGAAAAGCTAGCACGGATGTGAGTCAAGTCGACCGAATACAAACTCGACTCGGACCAACTCGACCGGAAAAAAAACTATATGATCGTCAACCAACTCGACCGCAAACCAACTCGACCATACAAATGCAAAACAGGAGTAGCCGTGTCGCGTCGCTGGATTCGGCCGGTGAATGTCGGCTCGCTTGCACAACATGACACGCGGCCGGCCGTGGGTTTGTCGGCATGTCTTTGCCGGCGCCCGGGTTGCTGTCGGCGGTGACTGTCGAGTTGGTTCGGTACGTGGTCGAGTTGGTACGCGGTCGAGTTGGTACAAGTCGAGTTGGTAAACGGTCGAGTTGACCTGACTCCGCTAGCACTATCTGACTATAGCAGTCCTGATTTTCAATTTCGGTTGTGAGGAGGTACACAAAATCAAATACGGTCTTCAATTTTGGGGAAATTACATCGACCCAAGTGTTCTAGCAAAGTGCATGTCTGCAGATCCGTACTTATGCACATTGCTTGTTAATTCGCTGCGTACTTCATGTACTTCGAGTCCAGGTCGTTCAGCATGTTCAGAGAATAGGCCTATTCACCATGACTACCTCATCTTCATCGGCTTCATCTTCATCGGCTTCATCGGCATCTACTCTTCCAGCAACATCCCACCACGATCCTGTAAATGTGAGATTCTTCACCGTCGGAGGATTAAAACTAGTAAAAGAAGCAGCAAAAGTCAACCTGAGGTGTCGCATACAAATATGATGTTTACGGAAGTGGTAAAACCTAAAACGCCAGCTCGCGATTGAAGTCAACAATGCTGTTTTTGTTGAGCGGGCTTTGTTTAATATGCAGTGCAGTCTTGCGTAAGTAGGCTATTTGAATTATACTGGGGGTATTTTTTTTCATATAGGCCTATATTGAACAAAGATTTTAAGGAAAATACCACCTGGAATCAACAGATAATCCAATTCTAAGATACTTTCCACGTGCACTTTTGTCGCAAATGTTGCTTTTATAAAGAAAAATCACATTTTCTCCTTCAGAAATTGCATTCAGTTTGTGCACAAGATGAATCATTTTAATACATGTAGGCCTGGAAACGGGACAGCTCGAACCCGGGACAGCTCGAACCCGGGACAGCTCGAACCCGGGACAGCTCGGACCCGGGACAGCTCGAACCCGGGACAGCTCGAACCCGGGACAGCTCGAACCCGCGACAGCTCGAACCCTTTCTATGTACGTGCGACTTTTTCCCCGGCACTTTTGCCCCTACTTGGAACGACACTTTTACCATGAAGTTTGCAGGACCTTTATCGGGAATTTGCCGTGACGTTTGCCAAGACTTTCGGACTATTTGGCGCGAGTTTTGGTGCCACTTTTTTGCCGGCACTAGTTTTACGATTTCAGCCGCAATTTTTGCCACAATATTTTCTGGCACTTTTGCGCAATTTTGTCGGGAAATTTGCCGGGATTTTTGCTAGGGCTTTGTTGAAACTTTCGCGGTGATTTCTGTTGCGACTTTACTGACTTTTGCTGCGATGTTTGCTGGGTTTTTTGGGGACGTTTCGCAGGACGTTTAAAATGTTACCAAAATGATAACAACAAAAGGGGTTCGAGTTGTCCAGGGTTCGAGTTGTCCCGTGTTCGAGTTATCCCGGGTTCGAGTTGTCTAGCATTCCTACGCCTACATGTATGCGCAAATCAGCACATGCATCGCACTGATTTTCTCCATTACTTTCTGCAGTAATTTTACCATTTACTTTATATCTCAGAAATTCAACATTTCCGACAGAAGTGCAAGTGGGACGCGATAATGCATCTAGATTAGTCGGGATATTTTGGTCTGGGAACCAGACTACTGCATACCCTGTGTAAATCACTGCTGGACGATAATGATCGATCAACATGTCACTGCGTTAGATTGTCATGCAAGATGCTGTTTTGCCTTAATTTAATATATATATTTTTTTATTGGGTACTCATGTCCAGTATTACAGATTTTTTTAATGTACCAGTGTGCAATTTGATAGAAACAGGAACTATTCAAGGTTTCGCCACACCGAAACTTGGAATTTGTCAGTATACTCTCTGCAAGACGCTGTTTTGCCTCACTTTAATATTTTTTGGGCTTGGTTACTTATTTTCCAGTATTAAAGAAAATTTCCTTCAATGTACCAGTGTGCAATTTGATAGAAACGGGAACTATTCCAGGTTTCGCCACACCGAAACTTGGAATTTGTCAGTATACATGTACTCCCTGCATGACGCTGTTTTGCCTCACTTTAATATTTTTTGGGCTTGGTTACTTATTTTCCAGTATTAAAGAAAATTTCCTTCAATGTACCAGTGTGCAATTTGATAGAAACGGGAACTATTCCAGGTTTCGCCACACCGAAACTTGGAATTTATCAGTATGCTCGATGCAAGATGCTGTTTTGCCTTACTTTAATATATATATTTTTTTATTGGGTACTTATGTCCAGTCTTACAGATTTTTGTTAATGTACCAGTGTGCAATTTGATAGAAACAGGAACAATTCCAGGTTTCGCCACACCGAAACTTGGAATTTGTCAGTATACTCTCTGCAAGACGCTGTTTTGCCTTACTTTAATATATTGGGTACTCTCATGTCCAGTATTACAGATTTTTAAAAATGTACCAGTGTGCAATTTGATAGAAACGGGAACTATTCAAGGTTTCGCCACACCGAAACTTGGAATTTGTCAGTATACTCTATGCAAGACGCTGTTTTGCCTCACTTTAATATATTTTTATTGGGTACTTATGTCTGTATTAAAGATTTGTTTAATGTACCAGTGTGCAATTTGAAAGAAACAGGAACTATTCAAGGTTTCGCCACACCGAAACTTGGAATTTGTCAGTATGCTCTCTGCAAGACGCTGTTACTTGCCTCACTTTAATATATATATTTTTTTTATTGGGTACTTATGTCAAGTATTAATTTTTTTTTAATGTACCAGTAAACTTTCCTCTGTAACTTACAAGACCTCCTAACCCTACTTCACCGACCTTATTAATGAAAATGGGCCGTATTAGCCTTTTTGTCAATGTGGTAATTTTCTCTTTATAATCCAAGTTTGTTGTGTAGTTTAATGTTATACTCTGTATTGTACTTGTAAATTCAACACAATTTTGCTCCTGGCAACAAGTTTGAATATGACTAAACCAAACTATCTATATGAACAGGTTTCACCACACCGATTTGTCGGTATATGCAAAATACTTGTTTGACTAATTATAGACCGTATCTTGTGGGGCACCTTTTGTTACTGGAATCGTTAAACAATTCAAGCACAAAATGTGCAACCATGCATTTCCTATAGTTACAAAGAAACTGCCCCACAAGATGGCGGCTATTTGGTACGGTCTATTGTCCAGTATCAAAGGGATTTTTTTCAATATACCAGTGTGCAATTTGGTAGAAATTATAATTATTACAGATTTCACCACACCAAATTTTGGAGTTTATTAGCGAACTCCGTGCAATATGCAAAGACATGTACTTGTCATAAAAATAGGTGAATTGGGCGCTTTTATAAGAAGTGCGACATCCAATATTATTATCTTTGAAGCCTACATTTGTTTGGTAGGATTCATTTTGTGTTAAAAACTTCAATTCATTTGTAACTTTGACAAATGCATCCGTCCGTTATTGCATTTGATACCCCACTAACGCGTGCAATGCATTATGTGCATAGGCGTATGCAAAGTATCAAAAACGCACGATATCTGCAAAAGCTTAAAATATTTTAGTTTCCTGCACCAACACTTGTGTTCTATAGAAAATGCTAATACTTTCTATAAAAATTCACACTTTTTGTATTTGGGTACTTACTGTATAAACATTTTGTTTGTTTTGTATACGTACTACTAGTGTAAAGTTTAGTCGAAACTTTAATTTTCTATACTTTAATCACTCTTTGATTTGTCTTAATTATGTCAAATTAAGGAATATTTTACATTGCACAGTAGTACAATGTGATGTAAACATGCGTAATGTTATGGTTTATGATTTTTCTTTACATTGATTACTTGTTAATGTCCATACTTTTGCTAACTTGGCTATTTACAAAGTATGGTGCCTGATCACCGTTGAAATGAAACAACCAAACTTGGGATGGGAGAAAGATTGTATGGGCCTTGTCGGGATTTGAACCGGAGACCTGCAACTCACTGGGCAGATGCTCTACCAGCTTAGCTATCAGTGTCTTATAGCTCAACTGGTAGAGCGTCTGTGTAGTGAGTCAGGGTCTTGGGTTCAAATCCCGATAAAGCCCTTACAATTTTTTTAATTATCCCAAGTTTGGTTGGCTATTTACAGACATTCTTTTTCCCTTTTTCACTTTTTATAATCACACTCTGATATAATGACTGGAAATAAAACGTGTGGCTGGCCAGTTCAGTAGTCTGTTTAAAACCCAAGGGGACTGTATGTTAATGTGTGTAATTGTCTCAAACGATTATGCGTTCAAGCCCCTTTGGTTTTAAATGCATTGTTCAATACAAAACAAACCATGTTTACTCTCAATCCAAAATTGTTTTGGGTACTACTCTGTTAAATTCAACCCCCCCCCCCCCCACCCCCCCCCCCCCCCAACAGAAAATGTTTAAATTAATGACTACCATGAGTGAGCAGCTGTGAATTAGTTTGTATTGTGCTTTACACTGCAACCTAGTAGTAGTACTTACCGGTATATAGTAATATAACCACACTATATACCGGGTATTATGTATGTTTATTTTAAAAACTGTTTTTAAGATGCAGTGTATTTAATTAGTTTTGTTTTAAAAGTCTTCAGCCCTGTTACCTCAATGCGCCAGATTTTGTTTTTTTCTTCAGTGAGTTGAAATGCAGCAACCTGACATAAATGTAAACGGTTTAGTTTCTTTCATAATCAGTAGGAATGGGTAAACTGTCTCAGGTACATGTACTTACGAATGCAGAATAAATGATTTGAAAGAAATTGAGGTGATTGAGTTTTCTTTCAGTTCTTTGCTACACTTTGGTCACTCCTACCCCACCATGCCATTTTATTTCAATTAACAGTTCAAGAAAAAACCTCCGTCAAATGTCTTTATATTCAACCTTATTTAATACAAGACCTTGTAGTAAAGAGAAACTTTGTATTAACAGGAAACCCTCTTTATAAGCAAAATGTGGTACAGTTAAACACTTATAATAAGAGCACTGTTAATACAGAGTAATGCTTACAGCAAGGAACTTTTAAGTTCTGTCTTTGATAGATAATTTACAAAAGTCTCAATGACCTTATCAGTGTTATACTGTACATGTAATAATCATAATATGCACAATGCTGTACTGTCATGCCTAGCTGTTCACTTTTTATACCTCAAAAGAGAAAAATAATTATTGTTCATTAACCTTCCATTCGCATTTTCTATATGTCTATTTCTTCTACTTATACTATTTATTTATTATTGTTATTATTATTTAAATTGATATTTTTATTATTTAGTTCGGCTCTCAAAATTAAGTCGCGATTTGATAGCTATCAAACCAAATTAAGATACAAGCCATTTACGCGCGCGCGCTACAAATACAGGAACTGTGGTAATACTTACGCAAGTCTATTATTTCATGTAAATACCGCCCTCAATAAGCCATGCCCGGAAGCGTAATTTTTTTTTCCAGGATGGTAAAGGCCAATATTTGCATACCTCGCTTTGGTTGGTCAGATTGTTACGCCCCAACTATCGCACCTGTCCTAACTATAGTTGGGATGGTCCCAACTATAGTTGGGATGGTCCCAACTGTAGCGTTGTAGTTGGGACTTCCCAACTATTGTTGGGACAGCTAGGCGCGTCTTATCACTGCCACAGCGCGCGTTGCGTGCAGGCATGCTCAGGGAGTTAGTCTGGTTCCCAGAAAACAAAATCCGATTTATTTTTTAAAGAGTCGCCAGGTCAGGGAACCGGGCAGTCATATAGGATAGGGACTTGGAAATATGTGACATCATCGCTAGCGCACTGGGTATACACTATATTAGTGTTCAGTTTTAGAACGCATTCTTGCCGTTTCTGAATTTTATTGCGCATCATGAAAAATAAGCTCTAAAACATCACAACATTGTTCAATTCAAAGATTTTTTAAACATTTGTAATACTAATAGATACTAAAAATAAAGCACACTTTCTGACGATATGCATTTTTAAAAATTTATATTGGGGCGCAGCAAAATGTTTGTTTGGTAGTGAGATTGCTGGTCCAAAAACGGGTTGTTTGTGTTGCGACACAGACTTGTGAAACCGCTGACAGTTTGGGGTGATTGTTGTTTGTGTTTGTGCCAAATTTCATTGAAGAAAACATGTAATTTGCTTGTTTTTAGCCCACAAAAATGATTAATGGCTCCCTTTTGGTAACCCCTGTACTGCAAAAGTAGTACACGAAGGAGTTGTCCACGAAAACATCAGTCTTCCGGACAAAATGGTGACGTACGTGTTACACGGTGTCACTGCAATCGCCGATAATGGCCCCGAAGCTGATAATGGCCCCAAGCCACAGGGGAGGGCCATTATCAGCATCCCTAGCCAATCTTAAATGCACTGTTAATTATGACTTTAAAAAATGCACCTTTATTCTAATTCATAAATACCTTTTTGTGTAAAATGGGTCTTTCCATAAAAACAGGAGCCAGTGTGACATTTTGATGCATTTTGGTCAATTGAACAAAATTTTAAAGAAATTTCTGTGCAGTTTCTAAATAACGTAGAATATTTCAAAAAATTTACACATGTCTTGGTATCATAGTCTTGAAAATATTCAAGAAAATCAGCTTTATTCGATCTTTGTTAGTGGTCGCCTAATGTGAACGGTACTGCGTTTCATTCGATCTTCGTTAAGTGAGATGTGAATGCACGCTTCCGTTAACTAACGATGATTAACTAATCTTTGTCGATTGAAGCGATTTTTGTAGTGAGAACAGGGTCTTAATCTCGGGTTATAAAATGTGGATTGAGGTGCAGATATCTGTCCATTTACAAAGTGATACCTCACTGCCATGATACCAGTTTCCAAACCAAACCATTTCCTTCAAAATTTAAATTATTAACTGATGAAGAAAATACATATGTACTGGTATTCCACTGTTTATTATAGAACATTATGTATGTGTTTTAAATATACATGCATGTACTTGTTAATGTAGTTTAGAAACATGTTCCTTTATTATACATATGTAGTGTACAAACATACATACATGAACGTGTCCTTTTATTTTTTGCCAGCTAACTCCAGAGTCCTTGCCATTTTGTACAAACGACACAACTTCTTTACAGGATTTGGTGATCGAAAAAGCCCTTTTAAAAAGCATTAAAATGTTAGTTTGGCTGCCATTTTTCTCAAAAGACCCACTGGTCATCTGCCGTCTATTGTGAACCACCTATTAAAGTATACTTTGAACAAAATAAAGTTAAAGCATCTGAAAGCAAGCAATTAAACTAAATGTGTCTGGGAGAAACTGCATACTGTTTTCCTTTTTGCAACATTGCAATTTTTATTCTCAAACTCATTGGTTTCTTATGAAAACACTAAAGGCTGTTTTCAACTTTTTCGGGAGTGTCTGATCATTTCCCCATGGGTCCCAACTGCGGGTGGGGTTGGATAACACTAGAAACGTGACTCTTTTCACACAAGGCCATTGTCAACGATAGTTGGGACAGACGACAATGAAGACTGGACTGTCCCAATTATAGTTGGGGAGTGTCTGATCATTTCCCCATGGGTCCCAACTGCGGGTGGGGTTGGATAACACTAGAAACATGACTCTTTTCACACAAGGCCATTGTCAACGATAGTTGGGACCGACGACAATGAAGACTGGACTGTCCCAACTATAGTTGGGGAGTGTCTGATCATTTCCCCATGTGTCCCAACTGCGGGTGGGGTTGGATAACACTAGAAATGTGACCCATTTCACACAAGGCCATTATCAACTATAGTTGGGACAGATGACAATGAAGACTGGACTGTCCCAACTATAGTTGGGAAGTGTCTGATCATTTCCCCACGTGTCCCAACTGCGGGTGGGGTTGGATAACACTAGGAACACAACTCTTTTCACACAAGGCTATTGTCAACTATAGTTGGGACAGATGACAAGGAAGAATGGACTGTCCCAACTATAGTGGGGAGTGTCCGATCATTTCACTCTTGGGTCCCAACTGCGAGTGTGGTTGGATAACACTAGGAACACGACTCTTTTCACACAAGGCCATTGTCAACTATAGTTGGGACAGATGACAAGGAAGAATGGACTGTCCCAACTATAGTGGGGAGTGTCCGATCATTTCACTCTTGCGTCCTAACTGCGAGTGTGGTTGGATAACACTAGGAACACGACTCTTTTCACACAAGGCCATTGTCAACTATAGTTGGGACAGATGACAAGGAAGACTGGACTGTCCCAACTATAGTGGGGAGTGTCCGATCATTTCACTCTTGCGTCCTAACT
Organism: Henricia sp. BOLD:AAB3569; assembly: GCA_037783545.1. Lineage (NCBI taxonomy): Eukaryota > Metazoa > Echinodermata > Asteroidea > Spinulosida > Echinasteridae > Henricia > Henricia sp. BOLD:AAB3569. Next base: position 640,148 of record JBBELK010000822.1, on the reverse strand, counting down.
GCGAGTGTGGTTGGATAACACTAGGAACACGACTCTTTTCACACAAGGCCATTGTCAACTATAGTTGGGACAGATGACAAGGAAGACTGGACTGTCCCAACTATAGTGGGGAGTGTCCGATCATTTCACTCTTGCGTCCTAACTGCGAGTGTGGTTGGATAACACTAGGAACACGACTTTTTTCACACAAGGCCATTGTCAACTATAGTTGGGACAGATGACAAGGAAGACTGGACTGTCCCAACTATAGTGGGGAGTGTCCGATCATTTCACTCTTGCGTCCTAACTGCGAGTGTGGTTGGATAACACTAGGAACACGACTCTTTTCACACAAGGCCATTGTCAACTATAGTTGGGACAGATGACAAGGAAGACTGGACTGTCCCAACTATAGTGGGGAGTGTCCGATCATTTCACTCTTGCGTCCTAACTGCGAGTGTGGTTGGATAACACTAGGAACACGACTCTTTTCACACAAGGCCATTGTCAACTATAGTTGGGACAGATGACAAGGAAGAATGGACTGTCCCAACTATAGTGGGGAGTGTCCGATCATTTCACTCTTGCGTCCCAACTGCGAGTGTGGTTGGATAACACTAGGAACACGACTTTTTTCACACAAGGCCATTGTCAACTATAGTTGGGACAGATGACAAGGAAGACTGGACTGTCCCAACTATAGTGGGGAGTGTCCGATCATTTCACTCTTGCGTCCTAACTGCGAGTGTGGTTGGATAACACTAGGAACACGACTCTTTTCACACAAGGCCATTGTCAACTATAGTTGGGACAGATGACAAGGAAGACTGGACTGTCCCAACTATAGTGGGGAGTGTCCGATCATTTCACTCTTGCGTCCTAACTGCGAGTGTGGTTGGATAACACTAGGAACACGACTCTTTTCACACAAGGCCATTGTCAACTATAGTTGGGACAGATGACAAGGAAGAATGGACTGTCCCAACTATAGTGGGGAGTGTCCGATCATTTCACTCTTGCATCCTAACTGCGAGTGTGGTTGGATAACACTAGGAACACGACTCTTTTCACACAAGGCCATTGTCAACTATAGTTGGGATAGATGACAAGGAAGACTGGACTGTCCCAACTATAGTGGGGAGTCGGAGTGTCGATCCCGGGTACGCGTGTTTGTTTCCTCACAAAATCTTAATTTTTTTCCTCTCAAAATGTTTTTTTTTCATCAAATCTGCACATAGGCTATTCCAATGTATATCCAAAAAATGTCTGATACTCTTCCCCACGAAAGATTACGCACAACGGTCGAATTGACTCGACTTGGTCAACGATCGAATAGCATACAACGGTCGAGTTGGTTTGAGTCGAGTTGGCAAACGGTCGAGTTTGAGAAACCTCAAACAATAATTTGCTTCATAACCATGAAAGATTACGCACAATTTCCTTCCCAATTTTCCGTGTAAAACATGAAATTCACTTCACGGGTGAACGCAAGGTAATTTCTCCTCTCTGCAGGCTACGTAGATGCAAAGCTAGAATTCAGAAAAGCCCATGCGATACGTAAAAATGCGTCTAAATGACGCACGATCCCATCTATAGTTGGGGAAGGGCGTTTGTCCCAACTATAGTCGGGACGGTCCCAACTATAGTTGGGACGGATACGATAGTTGGGGCGTAACAATATCATTATGCATATTCATGTTCTTGTTTATTACATGTCATATACCTGCAGAGTGCACATGTACTGCACACTGTCAGTGTGGTTGGTTGTGCAGTGTGTGACCACAAATACAAGAAATCCAGGCCCATGTTATACTGCCAAATAATTACTCTCTTTGTACATGTACATGTACATGTATATGTTGTCGAATTGAACAGTTTGGTAATAAAAATGACTTGATTGATGTCATTACAATATTTTGTTTGAATTTAAGAAATTGTTCTAAGTTCCAACATATGGGATTAGAGCAAGGTTTCCTTGCTCTATATGATGGGAAGAAATTGAAACCTTAACAAGAACAACGATAAATTTATGCAGCGCTTTATTCAACCCGGCAAGAAATAAATGTCAACCTGAAATGATTTAAATGATAAACATAGATATTTGCCCAAGAAAACCAAAATCTTCCAAGAAAATACTTAATATTTGAAAATTCTGGCTAACTCGAGCATATATGTTTTCAATCAATTCATGATCATTGACTTTGTGACGTAAAAGTTGTAAGTTATTTGTTTCAGATGTTTAGTCCTTGTATGGTCTATTTTTCACCATAAATTGTATATGCGTTCACAATTGTGTGTGATGGATCATGGAAAGGCACTTCAGTGCTAAACCAAACTTTGACCTCCATTCCGCATGTCATCACGTACGTTACCAATGATATTTATTGCTGTATTGACCTCACCAAAGCCTTTGAGTTTGAACAGCTCATGCACGAACATGCTGCCGTACAAATCTCACACTGCATGGATTCTACCGTATTTTTTTCCCCAGTACTGCAAACTAGTTTTGCGCAACCAGGGTGTGTGAACTCAAACTTAATTTTTTACCAAACTGTTCACATTGTTGAATTAATAATGATCCTAATTTGAAGTTGATGGAGGCCTACAGAAAAACGATTATATTTTCACCCGCTGTATATAATATTTTGGTGATTAGCCTACTGTAGGCCTTGGGCCAACCAACCATGGAGGAAGAAAACACATGGGCCAACTAAAAAACATAGGGGAATACTAACTTCGAAATCAGTACTGCAAACCACATGGTAGAATTGCCTTCAGACTAGGCCATTTTGTTTAGTGGTTGGGTCTTGGAATTTTAATAATACAATGGAATTATACACACGAGTCATGTGATCGTACAACTTCTAGTCACAGCCAAGGACGACCTTGCAATTGCAAGGGAGTTTTGCTATTCACTGAGTACACGATACGCACGCAATGTACATCCAACATGAACAATTTATCAATACGTCAAAAATCCAGCCAATCGGAAGCAAACATGCAAAGATTGGCCTTTACCATCCTGGGAAAAAAAATTACGCTGCTGTACACCATTAACCTAGATTGGTTCCCGATCCCTATAGATTGGTTTGCTTATTGTGAAAATATAGGGATCGGTAAAGGGCAGCCATGACGGGCAGAATTCTGCCCGTCACGTGGTTATTATTATTTATTTTTTTCTAGTAAGTGCGCAGATTGTGCATTGACATTTGTAACTTGGCCGTGCGTGTCGAACATATCCAATTATGTAAATAAAGTACATTGCCTAAAGCAAAGGGCTTGGCCAATTTTTAAATATAAAAAACACAATGCGCACGCGCAAAGACGACTAATTACAGATCAAGATGAAGCGCCCTTTACCTGTCCTTATATTCTCCTGTGTGGAATATGTGGACGGGAACCAGTTTATCCCAGCCCTTATACTGGTAGACTGGTTCCCGGTCCACATATTCTACATACGACGACTGAATATGAGGACAGGCTACTGTCGTGTTTAAAATAGCACTTTAAGCATTACGTCATGCATTTATTTTTAGGAGCACATAACCGTTAATTTTCAAAGTGCGCTGCGCACTATAAAGAATGAGTGTACAACAATTTGAAAGGGGTTATTCCATATTTGACCAATACAAATTTTATATATTAACCTTAAAATATTAAATATGCAAGGCATTGTATTAGGTGGGGTACAATGGCGGACGGTGGCTTCAATTTTAGACGTCGTTGCTTCATCCAGTGTATATATCGATGGCTGGGAAGTGCTAATCTAGTCTGGTTCCCGGACCAAAAGATTTCCGACTGATCTTTAGGTCCGGCAGTTGCCAGTGTAAATGTTAGTCCGCCATACTGAAACAGGAGAAATTCATCCTTTTTCCGAAGGTTACCGAAGTTACCCGAATGCACGTCCGGACGTTATCGTGAATCGTCGAGTACGATTCGTCATTGTTACGAGGAGTTTATTTAACGCCGCGTGCCGCCGCGCGCTTTGAAAATCTGTTATAAGCAAAATGCTGTGTTATCAGTGTTCTAAGGAGGCCTCCCACAACAGACTGAGCCGGGATTCTGCCGAAAGTCTGCGGCTGTCTGCCGTTGCTAAGCTGGCGGGAATCGGCAGACTGTTAAAATAATCGGCTGGCCTAGATTTATAAATAATTCATGAGCTGATATGATCGGTGTTCATGAATACGAGCGGTTTTACGGGACATGCCGCAAATGAGTGACATTGAACGGCTTCACTACCGAAAATGTAATTTTTACGTCGTACATGAATCTCGGTGCCACGAGCTTAGACTTCATGTGATTCAACCACTAGCGCGAATGTTTGTTGCAAAAGATCCGACGTCCAAGATGTACAAAAATACAAACCGGCGAAATGTTTCTAACTGTGCGCGCAGCAGGCCAGGTTGCGCTGTCCAGCTGATTACGTACGGCAATAAATTTGCCAATGTTCGCAAAAGAATTCACGAAATATTTCGTCGGCGTTTTCACGAAGTGGCGAATCCGCGAACGCAGTAGAAAAACACGTGTTTATAGAAAATCAGTGAACTATTTCCTCTGTATATCGCACCGCAAAATGCGACGCCTTTTTGACAATCTGCAGTCTGTGCCACTTTTCAAAGTGCATCGAAGTTTTTGACTTGATGGAATTGGAATTTTTGTTTTGATCGGAATGGAATTAGCGACACGTTTTTTCAAGATCTTATTCTTATTCTTGCACTTATCCTTATTCTTTTGTTAATGTTAGTGAAAATGAAAAAAACGAAAATGGAAAAGGGACAAGACTAACGTACCACGAGTCCACGACGGCATATACGCGGCACCGGCAAGGTTCTCCGCACGCACAAACGTGCGTATCGCAATCGGCCTGTTAAGCCCAATTCATACTCGCTCGGCGACCTACGTGCGGAACGGAAATTTTGTCCGCCGAGTAGGGTCAAACAAGTTCAACAGTGCGCGGTCAGTATTAACTCTGCAGCGACTACACTCGGCGAAAGTGCGGCGAGTGAGTTCGGCGGAGAAGTATGAACCTAGCTTTACGCTGAAATTCCGGTCCGCCGACACACATGAAAAATTGCCGATCAAAACATTCAGCTCCCAATACGCACAACAAAATTGTCACACATGGTGCTGCTATAGTGAATAAATGACAGAAAAAAAAACCACGTTGAGAACATGAGAGAACGGATAAAAACTACTTCGATGTTGATGTTCGACTGTAAATAATTGACTTTTTTTCCCACAGCAAGATTAACAACAACTCGTAAATACCACGGAAAACGGCATTTTTTTTCAGCTGTAAAAGAACAACGACCAAACAGAGCAAAAGTAAACATATTAACTCATTGTCTAGTGGTGGGCCATGAATCTGTGATGAAACTTTGTGATAGTTTGTTACTTTGGATACGAGTCGGCAAGGAATATAATCTGTCAAATTTAACATGTTTTTTTAATATTATTATTTGAAACACAATAATAATAGTTATGTCTGTTAAAGGCCCTGTAGATGATCTGTTTTTGAGCGATTCTGCGAATAATTTTGTCAAATGTACCACGTTTAAAAAAACATGAAATTCCATATAGGACTAAAGCGTTTTCCTGGTCTTGGCGGGGTGTTTCAAATATTCGTTCTCAGTTGATCGGGTACTATGTGGCTTGTGTCATGCACTCTGTGGCGCACATCATATAATGCGTGTGCGCGCGATCCATAAAAATGCATCGCGTTGGAACACGCACACGCAGTAGGCCTACACAGCGCCCATGCATTTTGGACCGCGTAGATGCGAACCCAAAATAAGTACATCGTTTGCAAACGATCTAAATAATTTCATCTTTACGGATTATTTTCTGGTGAAATTATATCATTTTGAGCGGAAACCTTTCATTGGGTATATAGTTGCTATTAATTCAATCTTTACTTTCAGAACTTTTCCCCTGTAAACTCGTCCATTACTTTTTGCAAATGATACACTGGGCCTTTAAAGGTGAATATACCTTTTGCTATTTTTGGTATCACAGAGCTCCAGATCTATCAACACTAGCAGGGCCAGTAGAACGAGAGGACATGGATATGGCAGGAAAGGTGGTTGTCACGAACGTTTGGGTCGATTTCACTAACGTTATACAATACTTCGTAACTCGAGATGCGATGGGTTACCGCTTATAACTTCAAGAAACTTGCGTGTAACGATGCATAACGTTTCAGCTGATGATCAGCTCATTTCCTCTTTATTGTTTCCTCATCTGTCACATTGAAAATATAAAAACACTGTACAAAGTTGGATTGGTTTTGTATTTTCCTCTTTTTTTGGGGGTAATGACCCATGCAGTTGCATGCCTGACATTAACGTTGCTTTGCTTTGCCCACTGTCGCGTCGACATCAGTATTATTTCGTCCGGGTCGTTTTACACAATATAAGTTGGCCTACATGTATTTGTATCACGGAAATCACTATAATCCCTCCTCATGATCACTGTACATCTCTAAGAGGGTGGGAAAATCAGATGGAAAAACATCAACTTTGCACGATGTGGTGGTTCCGCCATGTTGCTGATCAGAGCAGTATATATGCGAGACGTTATTATAGGAGGCGCGATATACGGGCGGATTGCAATATGCGGTCTAAGACCGGTCCATAGGCTTAGCCGGCTAACGCAGCGTCTACTAAGACCGGTCTATAAGTATAGCCCGCTTGCAATATCGTTGTCTTAAAGTTAGACCAGTCTTAAAATTAAAGCCCTGCAGGCTTTAATTATTGGAGACCGCGCTGCATCTCGTAAATTGGCATAAAAACGCACATTGTGCCCATTAGAGCCTTTTAAAGTTCCATTTGATAACTTTCGCGGTCAGTTTATATGCAAAAACTGCACCACACAGTATACACGGCTTGAAATCACGCAAGGATAGCCGGCTGTGTCACTTTCCGTTAAGATGTGTGTTTTCGGCTGGAGCAGCCGTACTTCAGTTAGACTGCATGGTTTATTTCTATAGGTTAAACCAGCGACTAAGCCGAGACTGGCTAAATAGTATAGCCGGCGATAAAAGACAGGTCTTAGACCAGTGGCTAAGTCGATTTTATTGCAATTCGCCCTAGATTGTGATTGGCTATCCGTGCAACAATCCTATAAATTTGTGAAACCGTATTTGATCATGATGTCATCCATGTCATTAATATGTCCCTGCCATTTAAAACACACTCTTAAAACTGCGTGGTGGTTTTTTATGTGGTCAACGGAATTTGACCATGTTCGTGGTTAAGTGAGTATCTATTTGACCCCATCCTGCATATCATTTTTTACTGGGTTATTTTAACAATGTTTTACTTGTCAAATATCACGTGATGTATAAGCGTATTTGGAGACATTAAAAAACATTTCATAGTAACTAATTGAGCTTTTGCCGTCAATTTGAAGGTCAGATCAAATTTTTGTGTTGTACCAGTTTTAGCATTTCTCCTTATGCATACATACATGCACGGATGCTTGTAATCCATTGTGTGTACAATGTATACAGTTTGTGAATAAAGGTAAAACCATGGGAGAAGTTAATCATGAGGGCGGTCGGGTTGGCGTAGTGGTTCTTCCCTCGCCTGCCTGTGATGACCGCTTTCCAAAGGACTACTCTTGCACATAGTTTGGAGGAGATTTTCGCGGAATCCCGTGTGATGTCCTGGAACGTTGCTCAATGATGGAGTGACCAGTACGTACGTTGCACTGGGAATGCCGGTGCAATTTTGGAACACGATTGGATCCGTGTCTGCGGTCTTGATGATGGCTCGACCTGGACTGGCAACGACAATGATGGAGGAACTGGTATAAACGGAATCGACATTGGACTGGACTTGACCTGGCTTGCGTGTTTTATTTAGACGAATAAAACATTTTATAAAAAACCCTTTCACATATAGGTAGTTTGGAGGAGATTTTCGCGGAATCCCGTGTGATGTCCTGTAACGTTGCTCAATGATGGAGTGACAAGTACGTACGTCACTGGGAATGCCGGTGCAATTTTGGAACACGATTGGATCCCGTGTCTGCGGTCTTGATGTTGGCTCGACCCGGATTGGTGACGATTGTGATGGAGAATACACGTTGGGATTCTCGCCGGATAATGACCTGGACTGGCAACGACTACGAATGAGGAACTGGTTTAATCGGCATCGACATGGACTGGACTTTGACCTGGCTGGCGTGTTTTATTTAAAAGAATAAAACATCTTAAGCCTCTGGCGTCCCGGGTTCGAATCCGGGGCGTGTGTGTGGATTGGGTTTGCAGTCCCTACTGGACCGCGTGGGTTTTCCCCAGGGGATATCTTTGGGGCTTTCCTCCCACTTCTAAAACTCCAACTCCTTCCTCGTCATCTCAAGTTGATAATATAGTATAGCTAAAGCTAAAACTGTATAGTTGATGGCATAAAGGGCCTTAGTTGCCGAAGATGCCATGAAATTAACAACAACAACAACACGACGGTATAATATACTCGAAATAACTCGGTATAATATAGCTTAGTGGTGTGGGCTATACCTGAGGTTTGCCCAGCACCGCATGTACATGTACAACGTACACTGCATGGCAATTTATTTTAATGTAATTAAGTTTTTTTTTTTTTTTTTTAAGTAAAAAAAGGTTTTATGCGATCTTTTAAAGGTGGAAATAAAGTTAAAATGCGACCATTTGGGTTCTACAAATATTTTCAGCCAGATTTTCTCAGGCGCCTGCACTGCAAAAAATGGGGTGTTAAAATCTACACCACTGGTGTAAAATTTGATTCTTCGTTGGTATCCATTTTGGGCAAGGATTTGGGTGTTAAGTAACACCAATTTGGGAATCAATATTTGTTAACACTAAGAAGAGTGTTAAACTTTAACACTCCCATCCGGTGTCAACGTATTCTTCTTGGTGTTTATTTTGGGCAAGAATGTTGGTGTTAATTGACACCTGAATGTGGAATTAAATTGTAACACCTGCAGTTGATTTATTCTTACAGATTTAGAAGCCGACACTAATTGGTGTAAAATGGGAGAACCAAAATAAAACACGCACTGCAAAACCTCTGGTGTTAAATTTAACAACACATTCTTTAACACTGATCTGTTCGTGGTGGAGCAGTAATGAAATTGGCAAAATACCACTATTTTCTTCATGTTTTTTCGGTTTCTAAAATGTTTTATTCGTCCGAATAAAACGCGCTGGTCCGAGTCCAGTTATACCAAGCACAATCGTTACCAGTCCAGGTCAAGCAATCCTCAAGACCACAGACACGGATGCAATCGTGTTACAAAATTATCCGACTCCATTCCCAGAGACGTACTGGCCACTCAAGTGAGCAACTCTTACATCAACGGGAATCAGCGAAGGATCGGTTTTTAAAATGTTTTATTCGTGCGAATAAAACACCCACTGGCTTGGTGTAATTCCAGTCATACCAATCGAGCACAATCGTTACCAGTCCAGGTCAAGCAATCCTCAAGACCACAGACACGGATGCAATCGTGTTACAAAATTATTGGCCACTCAAGTGAGCAACGCTTACATCAACGGGAATCAGCGAGCCATAATTCTTCACATCACCCTAACGAGTAATGATGATATCATAGAGAAAATAAATTCAGATAGTCTAGCCATATAAAACGTGGTGATTACGGGTTTGTATGCTCAAACGCGGTAAAATGATCAGAAACGCCTGTAGCCAATCAAATAGCTGGATTTCCGCGCATGCTCTCTTAGCATTATTTGTAACACCAAAACATTTTTTTGGCAGTGAACACGTGACCGACATCCCATAATTTTCTCGAGATCAACCAATGGGATTAGAATACTAAGCGTCATGCATTTTGATCATGCGCAGTTTATCAAGTTTAACACCATGCAAATTCTACACCACTTTTTCTGCTGTTAATCTATTACACCGGTGTTCGTTTGACACAAATGTAACACCCAAATAATTAAAAAACCTTGGTGTTAAAAATTTAACACCGCATTTTTTGCAGTGTGGGAGTTTATCAATAACAAACAGAAAAGGGCTTACTCAAACTAGTTTATATGATAAAACAGGTTTTTAATGTCTCCAAAAAGTATATAGGCCTATGCTAATTCAACAACATCAAGTAACATTTGACTATACGTCAAACGTTGTATATTTTTGGTGGAGAAGAAATTTGTTCACATTCCTGAAGTATTGCTGCATCGTGGCTGAAATTTCTATCCGGTAGTTTTCTCGGCCCATGCTTTCAATTACCATGGAAATCATGCCTTTCAAAAACAGTTGAACAAACAATTATGAAACAATTATCGTTCTCGAGGTAAACTAATACACGGTCTATTCACTATGGCTCCTGCATAGTGCGGTATACATGGAGGTCAATATGACGTCTGCCATGACAAAACATTGCTGTTGGCCTATAAGTGCAAGGCTGGCTGGCAAAATATTTTGTCTGAAGATGCTTTCTATCCTTTTTACTGGAAGAAATTATTATTTTGTTGTAAGTATGTGCAGATTTGATTGGTGTACGTGCACAGCAACATTAAAGGCAGATCGAGGCTCGTTAATGCGAGCGTGATGCCAAATTCGTGCCACGAAATACGTAGACTTGAGGTCAAGTCTCTAGACAGTCGTATTTGGTCCGTCTGACGCCTATAATCCCCACACGCAACAGTCGTTGTTATGAATTGTACCTGTCTAGAGACTTGAGAAACCTGTATTCGCGCCAATATTAATGCTTCATGGCGCGTAATATATAATCACGCTGTTGCCATAGAACCAGCCAATAACACTTCGGCCATCGTGCCGTGGTAACGTCCACTTCTACCAGAGGGGATGTAATGTTATCTGATTCGGTTAATGCGTGTTTTAAAACTTCAATATTGTTATTTAGAGAAACTGTTTTAAGCGTTTAGTGAAATGTAGTATGTTAAGTTACAGTCAAGAGCATTTATGATGTACAAATAAATGTACAACAATATTCATTAAAAATATCTCCCCTATAATGATTATGGGAGATCTTGTATCAGCTTCTTTTGATGAATGTGTTCTAACAGTATCATATTCAAGTATTAACTCGGTATCAGTCCCTTTAGATGTGATTGCGCCAATTACTTGTGTCACGTCAAGGGCTAAATACATCGATAAATTAAACTGCACAGCCCTTTACCACGTCGCAGAAAACAAATGAAGCTGAGCAGAATGTATTAAAACTATTTTTACGTTCTGTTGCTTTATCGTTTTCCAACTGTTGTGGCACTGCAGTCCAGTTAACGCACCACGGACTAAGACGCGCTTTATGTAAAATTGAAAGGGATCGAGCGCACTGCCAACTTTCCAAACTCGGGCTAGCGGGTCAGTAATTTTGCCCGGTGTTTTTTTTTTTTTATACTACAAATTGGATTTTGGGTTTTTGTTTGTAACATTCTTCTTCGACTAGTTGATTTTCAAAACGTGTTGCTGGTGGCTATAACATGGCCAGCATAATACCTACAAGTGGCGTGCGTGCTTAGTTTGTAACACGACTTTACTAGCTATCCTGCAAGAAATATTACAGTCTTGATAAATCAGATCTTCGCTCCAGATTAGAAAAAGTCCTGCAAACAAATCTTTCCTCACCATCGACGATCTGCGTCCTTGTCATACAAAACTGGCAAATGTTGAGAAGGTGACATATTTGACCGAAAGCTTGAAAAGCACATTAAAACTGGCCCATTTGCTTATGGGACTTTGAACAAAATCCAAAATTTCTATTTTGAGTTAAAACCATTTTTACACAACAGACAAGTTGCAACAGATATCAAAAATAGTGTCACGACTGCGTGGCTGACGATGTCACAGATTTCCAAATCCCTAGCTTTTTGGTTTCAACGAGGCCGACAACTCCATTCTTTGGCGCCCATGCTTGACAGCACTGTTCAAAATTTCAGCTCTATCTTTCTCCAAAACCACGATCTGACAATCATGCAATCATCAGCGTTTGCGATTATATTTTAAACAAAAACCATCGATAATCCCAAATTCGCATAAACTGATCAAGTCGAATAGGCTTACATGTACATGTAGCCTATATAGCCCAAAAAAATTTGCACTTCAAGCTTGCTGCATGCGTTATTACGATGGAGATGAAACCCAATTCAAAATTCACAAAAACACATCCATTTAGAGGAGTACCATGAATATTAATATAGTCCTGCGTTTCGACCAATCAGCTCTCTACGTCCAATTCTGGTAGCAATCTCCATAGACCGTGTACAAAACGGAAACAGGTTTCTCAAGTCTGTAACTAGAGGTCGATTAGACTTGTTCCCAGTCCATTCGCGACTACGCTGCTGCCGTTTACGAAACAGCCGGTCTAGTTACAGACTTGACATCAAGTCTACGAAATACGCAGCTCCATAGCAAAGGCATGAAGCTGTGTATTTTGTGGCACGAATTTGGCCTCACGCCCGCATTGACGAGCTAGTAGGAATTGGATGACTAGATCCATTTGGAAACATAAATATAAACTACAAACTTTAAAAAAAAGTGTAGTGCACATCGGGTGTTGCAGTTCTCTTATACGAACCGGGTTGTTCGTGCCTGCTGATGTTGAACTGCCCCTAGCATGTTAGCATGGCGCACTTTTATTTTCTTTTTCTCTTCCGCACCTACCGGAACACCAAACGACCCACCCCCAACCCCACGTTTGTACACAGTGTATGAGTGTAGCGATTTCGAGTTTGTGTAGCGAAATAAAGCACGGTGTCTTATGGAGTAGCGATCTGTAGCGTTTTACTTCTTTGTATGCTGGGCCGGCTTTTCAAGTTTGTACACAGTGTATGGGTGTAGCGATTTCGAGTTTGTGTAGCAAAATAAAGCACGGTGTCTTATGGAGTAGCGATCTGTAGCGTTTTTACTTCTTTGTATGCTGGGCCGGTTTTTCAAGTTTGTACACAGTGTATGGGTGTAGCGATTTCGAGTTTGTGTAGCGAAATAAAGCACGGTGTCTTATGGAGTAGCGACCTGTAGCGTTTTTACTTCTATATGCTGGGCCGGCTTTTCAAGTTTGTACACAGTGTATGGGTGTAGCGATTTCGAGTTTGTGTAGCGAAATAAAGCACGGTGTCTTATGGAGTAGCGATCTGTAGCGTTTTTACTTCTCTGTATGCTGGGCCGGCTTTTCAAGTTTGTACACAGTGTATGGGTGTAGCGATTTCGAGTTTGTGTAGCGAAATAAAGCACAGTGTCTTATGGAGTAGCGATCTGTAGCGTTTTTACTTCTCTGTATATATGCTGGGCCGGCTTTTCAAATTTGTACACAGTGTATGGGTGTAGCGATTTCGAGTTTTTGTAGCGAAATAAAGCACGGTGTCTTATGGAGTAGCGATCTGTAGCGTTTTACTTCTCTGCATGCTGGGCCGGCTTTTCAAGTTTGTACACAGTGTATGGGTGTACCGATTTCGAGTTTTTGTAGCGAAATTAAGCACGGTGTCTTATGGAGTAGCGATCTGTAGCGTTTTTACTTCTCTGTATGCTGGGCCGGCTTCTCAAGTTTGTACACAGTGTATGGGTGTAGCGATTTCGAGTTTGTGTAGCGAAATAAAGCACGGTGTCTTATGGAGTAGCGATCTGTAGCGTTTTACTTCTCTGTATGCTGGGCCGGCTTTTCAAGTTTGTACACAGTGTATGGGTGTAGCGATTTCGAGTTTGTGTAGCGAAATAAAGCACGGTGTCTTATGGAGTAGCGATCTGTAGCGTTTTTACTTCTTTGTATGCTGGGCCGGCTTTTCAAGTTTGTACACAGTGTATGGGTGTAGCGATTTCGAGTTTGTGTAGCGAAATAAAGCACGGTGTCTTATGGAGTAGCGATCTGTAGCGTTTTACTTCTCTGCATGCTGGGCCGGCTTTTCAAGTTTGTACACAGTGTATGGGTGTAGCGATTTCGAGTTTGTGTAGCGAAATAAAGCACGGTGTCTTATGGAGTAGCGATCTGTAGCGTTTTACTTCTCTGCATGCTGGGCCGGCTTCTGAAGTTTGTACACAGTGTATGGGTGTAGCGATTTCGAGTTTGTGTAGCGAAATAAAGCACGGTGTCTTATGGAGTAGCGATCTGTAGCGTTTTACTTCTCTGCATGCTGGGCCGGCTTTTCAAGTTTGTACACAGTGTATGGGTGTAGCGATTTCGAGTTTGTGTAGCGAAATAAAGCACGGTGTCTTATGGAGTAGCGATCTGTAGCGTTTTACTTCTCTGCATGCTGGGCCGGCTTCTGAAGTTTGTACACAGTGTATGGGTGTAGCGATTTCGAGTTTTTGTAGCGAAATAAAGCACGGTGTCTTATGGAGTAGCGATCTGTAGCGTTTTACTTCTCTGTATGCTGGGCCGGCTTTTCAAATTTGTACACAGTGTATGGGTGTAGCGATTTCGAGTTTGTGTGGCGAAATAAAGCACGGTGTCTTATGGAGTAGCGATCTGTAGCGTTTTAATTTCTCTGTATATATGCTGGGCCGGTTTCTCAAGTTTGTACACAGTGTATGGGTGTAGCGATTTCGAGTTTTTGTAGCGAAATAAAGCACGGTGTCTTATGGAGTAGCGATCTGTAGCGTTTTACTTCTCTGTATGCTGGGCCGGCTTCTCAAGTTTGTACACAGTGTATGGGTGTAGCGATTTCGAGTTTGTGTAGCGAAATAAAGCACGGTGTCTTATGGAGTAGCGATCTGTAGCGTTTTACTTCTCTGCATGCTGGGCCGGCTTCTGAAGTTTGTACACAGTGTATGGGTGTAGCGATTTCGAGTTTTTGTAGCGAAATAAAGCACGGTGTCTTATGGAGTAGCGATCTGTAGCGTTTTACTTCTCTGTATGCTGGGCCGGCTTCTCAAGTTTGTACACAGTGTATGGGTGTAGCGATTTCGAGTTTGTGTAGCGAAATAAAGCACGGTGTCTTATGGAGTAGCGATCTGTAGCGTTTTACTTCTCTGCATGCTGGGCCGGCTTCTCAAGTTTGTACACAGTGTATGGGTGTAGCGATTTCGAGTTTTTGTAGCGAAATAAAGCACGGTGTCTTATGGAGTAGCGATCTGTAGCGTTTTACTTCTCTGTATGCTGGGCCGGCTTCTCAAGTTTGTACACAGTGTATGGGTGTAGCGATTTCGAGTTTTTGTAGCGAAATAAAGCACGGTGTCTTATGGAGTAGCGATCTGTAGCGTTTTACTTCTCTGCATGCTGGGCCGGCTTCTCAAGTTTGTACACAGTGTATGGGTGTAGCGATTTCGAGTTTTTGTAGCGAAATAAAGCACAGTGTCTTATGGAGTAGCGATCTGTAGCGTTTTACTTCTCTGCATGCTGGGCCGGCTTCTCAAGTTTGTACACAGTGTATGGGTGTAGCGATTTCGAGTTTTTGTAGCGAAATAAAGCACGGTGTCTTATGGAGTAGCGATCTGTAGCGTTTTACTTCTCTGCATGCTGGGCCGGCTTCTCAAGTTTGTACACAGTGTATGGGTGTAGCGATTTCGAGTTTTTGTAGCGAAATAAAGCACGGTGTCTTATGGAGTAGCGATCTGTAGCGTTTTACTTCTCTGCATGCTGGGCCGGCTTCTCAAGTTTGTACACAGTGTATGGGTGTAGCGATTTCGAGTTTTTGTAGCGAAATAAAGCACGGTGTCTTATGGAGTAGCGATCTGTAGCGTTTTACTTCTCTGCATGCTGGGCCGGCTTCTCAAGTTTGTACACAGTGTATGGGTGTAGCGATTTCGAGTTTTTGTAGCGAAATAAAGCACGGTGTCTTATGGAGTAGCGATCTGTAGCGTTTTACTTCGCTGTATGCTGGGCCGGCTTTTCAAATTTGTACACAGTGTATGGGTGTAGCGATTTCGAGTTTGTGTAGCGAAATAAAGCACGGTGTCTTATGGAGTAGCGATCTGTAACGTTTTTATTTCTCTGTATATATGCTGGGCCGGCTTCTCAAGTTTGTACACAGTGTATGGGTGCAGCGAGCGCCTGTACCGAATTTGGCATGAACTACACGTACGTATTTGTGTTTTGTGTAGTGCTTGTAGCGTTTTTAGGAACGCTACAAAATATATATGCCGATATCGTTGGTCTCATATGTGGCATGGTATATGTACCTGGGGCCAAAGTAGCCTTTAGTCAAGGCGTCCGTGGCGAGGTTTGTTTTGTGCACTGTTTTGCTAGACTAACATTCATACTGCGGTATACTGCGGACAGTCCGTGCGTGCTAGTCTTTCCTCAAGCGTTGGGAAAACTGACTGCGCGCGAATATATAACTCGCCAAGGCAGCCTTGACTAAAGGCTAGGGCCAGAGGGGCTGAGGTGAGGGCTAAACTTTATCTTCGATTTGCAGTGTCTGCATTCCAGGGCTGTAATCGAGTTCACACTTTCCGAGTCCAAGTCCAAGTTTTTGGTATCCAAGTCCTCGAAGAGTCTTAGTCCAGAAGACGTCCGAGTCCAAATCCTTGTTTCAATCTTTAGTGCATTAGTTTCAAGTTTCAGTGATCGTATCTGTGATCACTGGCAGCTCGTAAGTTTGCTTTAGGTTGAGAAAAATATTTCTCTGGGAGGTAAACTATTTCAAGATAAATAAGTCCGAGTCCCGACTGTTCATTTTCACAAGTTGTGCGAGTTGCCTAGAATAAACCAAGTTGTCGATTACACCAGTTTAATTCCTGAAATTTGTGGGTTGATCTAAACTGCAAAAATATCTTTCTTTCAAACATTTTAAAGATTTTTAAAATATTGAAACAGTCCAAACTTGGTTGGAGCCATTTCAATTTACAAAGCATTTGCAACAGACCTTATCGAATAGCTGCCATCTTGTAGGGCAGTGTCTGTATTCCGTGGTGACATAACATGGTTGTGCATTTTGTGCTTACACTGATGATTAATTTAAATAACAAAAGTTGGCCTACAAGATGGCAGCTACTCGATATGGTCTATAGGCCCGTTGTTGGATATCGGTCAAAAAGAAATTAAGTTTATATAGAGCTTGGTAGAATATCACACTGTGCATGCACAAAATATGAAAACAACTTTTCACAATGATACAATGTTGACCACATGAAATGAATAATACATATACAAATTGTACATTATATTTTAATGACGACACTTTCTACAGGCAAAAATATTATTTTTACAAATATTTCAAATTGAATGCTAAGGAAATTCCTGGCAATTAAATTAATTCTAATTCTCTTTTTGTACAGGTTTGTATATACACATGACTACTTTAGAAATCCTTAAATGATCCTTGGCCGAGAGTGAAAGCATCACCCTTTGTGTGTTGCAGGATTACTGGATCTGAACTGAAGCCACCGAACTGTTTGCATGTGCTTTCGCCAAAAATTATCAGAATTTCCTCAAACATGTTTTAAAAGATACCTTCTTTGTATGCACACTAAGCTGATACCAAACTCTAAATTTTGAATTTTCATCACAAGTGTTGGGTTGTGCTGGAACCGGTCACATATCTGCACAGTGAAAGCCACAACACACATGTAAAACAGACTGATGCTTGGAATCTGCAGAATAAGGCTCGTTTCAAAAGTCGTGCTTATGCCGTGTCGAATTAAATTTAACTTGATTTTTAAAAATTCGACACGGCACAAGCACGGCGTTTGAAACCATTTGGCTCGGCACACTGAATTCGGCACAGCAGAAGAATTTAGCTCGACAGGGTCCGTCGTGCTAACTCAATTTAGTGCGGCAGTCGCTTGGCGCGGTTTCAGATGTTGTGCTTCTGCCGTGTCGAATTTAATTCCAGTTTGAAGTTGGTCCGCAAATTTTGTTCACAATGAGAAATTCGCATGCTCGCAGCGTGTATGTGAGCAAAGGAATAACCAACAAATAAGCGCATCAAAACAATAAATATAGCACATACAATGGACAGAATGGAAAACGCACGTGCACAACGTCCATGACGTGCACAACGTTCATGACGTGCACACGACTCATCCGCCATGTTGGATGTACATGTATTTAAGTTCGACTGGGAGTTTGCAATAAAGTTCGACGTTTGAAGCCACTGCCTAGACTGGTTCCCGTCCACATATTCCAAACAGGAGAATATAAGGACAGGTAAAGTGCGCTTCGTCTTGATATGTAATTGGTCGTCTTTTCGCGTGCGCATTGTGTTTTTTTATATTTAAAAATTGGCCAAGCCCTTTGCTTTAGGCAATGTACTTTATTTTAATAATTGGATATGTTCGACACGCACGGCCAAGTTACAAATGTCAATGCAAAATCTGCGCGCTTACTAAAAATAAATAATAATAATAACCACGTGACGGGCAGAATTCTGCCCGTCATGGCTGCCCTTTACCGATCCCTATATTTTTTTGCAATAAGCGAACCAATCTATAGGGATCGAGAACCAATCTAGCCACTGCCATGCTTACGCCGTGCTACTGTCGCGCTAAATTTGATTCGACACGGCACAAGTGCGACATTTTAATTGGGCCTAAGCAACTTTAGAGATTTTTACTTTAACTTTAAACATCAAAACTTAGACCAGATGTGGAATCCTTATGCAATTTCCAGGCCAGTGATACTTTGCTTTGCTGGTTGCTAAAAAATATCTGTTCAAAAAACATGGTGCATGCCTGTACTTTGCAAGATTTTTGCAAAATTCAGCCCTGTCACCTAAAACCACCTTAAAAACCAAATTTCAGCTAAATATGAGGGGAAAGGATGAAAAATCTTTTGGGGTTTCTTTTTGGTTTATTTAACATAAAATGACCAATTGACCCCAACAGGCCAAAATTGTTCACATAAATAGACAGCTTTCCAGTGACATCACACCTTCCACCATTTTGTGTGTCAGTTGACAATCATGACCCACGTGGCGCGAATGCTAACCAGCAAAAAGAGTGAGAACAGCATATTGGTTGCACTTATCTCTTTTACTTTACCTTGCTGTTGGTTGTTGCACCAAGATCGTTGTACTTAATAAGATATTTTTTCCAGGCAACATCGTGAATCAATTAAAAACACTTATTTTTACCAATTGACTGAACATATCGCAATGCATGCATCTGGCATTTTCAAACGAAAAAACGTGGACAAGTTTTTTTTTTTCGTATGTCCGTGAGAGTCAGTTGGCACGCGTGTGACACCCAAGATTTCCCGGATGTCTTACGTCACAGAAAGCAGTCTATTCAAGTTATAAAGCCTATTTGATTTTACATTACATACCTATACACCTGTGTACAATGAGAAAAAGTATATATACAGGAGTAAGACGGGATATATGAGAAGAGGTTTTTTGTGGGCGAGGCTGTCCTGTATGAGGAGTGAGCCGGCACTGTAGGCTGCCCAGGAAACACCGGCAAACTGAAGAATAGAAAGGCAAAAAAATGTAAATTAGCCTTTTAACCTTTGTACTTTGGCTGGTGCAGTTCAACACCAGCACGGTCAGGGGTTGATTGGTTAAGACGTCTCCCTGGTATGCAGGGGGTTGTGGGTTCGAGTCCCATACAAGCATGCTTTGAGTTTTAAGCATGTTCTCGGAAAAAGCACTTAGTATACAGGGTATCTAAAAATAATTGCAATCAAAATTTAACCGAATGTCAAACGTAGAATGTCCACTCTGCTAAGCGACGATACAATACCCTGAGGAAATCCACGCACATCTGTGGAGCGAGCCGGCTGTTGTGTTGAGCCAACACACGCCCGAGTCATTTTGATGTAATTTAATCAATTCGGTCATGTTATGCCGAAAAGAAACGATTTCTATACTTTCCAGAAATTGTATTGGGTTCTGTTCTTTATGACTGTCCCATTCCTACAAAAATTTCAAACGACGATCTTAATTTACTCCGCAGTTTTTTAAATTAATAACAGGTATGCATGCTGACGAATGTAATGGAACGGATTCCCCAGTATGCTTTAAATAGCAACCAATCGCCAATGCGGACAACGACCAGCCTTACCGAGTACATGTATCACATTCATGCACTGTGTTTACAATCTGCACGCGTGACATTTGAATGCCTGCAACGCACTGCCAAGCGTCCTGATTGGTCCAGCAGAGGCGACAAGATTTCTGTCGCTTGTTCCCCCGCCTAATGGGGCCGGTTTCAACAGGGCCTCGGTACGCAGGAGTTGGGGAGTGTGTTAAAGGGGCACTGTTGCAATATATGATGGTTTGAAAGCTACAACCTTCCTCTTTCAAATAAGACATCAAACGCTCAAATCTGATATATTTTTGACAGAGTTATGAGTAATTTCCCAAGAGAGGTCAAATTGACCTTGGGACCAAGTGTTTTGAATGCATGTGATAATCAATGGAGAAACCTGCGAAGAGAAGGTACCAATTGCAATCTTAATCGAGGGCGTTCCGGGTGACATCGGACAGGGCAGAGCCCATTTCATGGAACCCGTCAGCACAAAAATTTGTTTAGCACAGAATTTCTTTGCTTTATTTTACAAAACTAGGTTGCCAGCCAAAATCGTATGTGATGTGTTTTTACTGATATTTTGCTCCCGTTCTTAAAAATACAATTGGACATACAATTTTGGCTGGTAACTCATTTTACAGAGCAAACAAATTCTGTGCTAAACAAATTGTTGTGCTAACGGGTTCCATGAAATTGGGCCCAGTAGGTGCAAAACATCAAATTTGCAGAGGCGCAGATGCCAACTATGTAGGTGCTAGACGGAATGAACTGGGCCTACCACATGCTACATTCAACCGCATCACTCGGCTGGACCTGGGCATGCACCTCTACCAAATGTATGCACGACATTGGCTGCTACAGGTGGATTTTTGTCAGTGTATCGTCAACCACTTGCAGGCAGACGTGTTATTCGGCAACAAAAGTGGATTTTCTCTCCACGGAAACTCGGGCAATGTCTAAGAGTACTCCATCAAACATTATCACATGCATTAAAAAACTTGGTCCAATGGTCAATTTGACCTTTCTTTGGAAATTACTCATAACTCTGTCAAAATTTATCAGATTTGAGCGATTGACGTCTCATTTGAAAATAGAAGGTTGTAGGTTTCACACCATACATATATTATCTACGACGGTTACACATTCGACGTTTGACATTCCGTTAAATTTGGATTGCATTTATTTTGAGACTCCCTGGATAACTTTACGGAAGAATTTATAAAATGGTAATCGTCTTTAATATAAAAAAAAATGCTGAGTAAGTTTCTGAAAGATTTGTCCAGAGTCAGGGGCTGGGCTAACATACCTTTACAAGGAAACCAACATACGGAATGGTTCCCAATAATGGTAACGTGGTTGCTGTAATGATGAGTGGAAGCAATGAATAGCCAATAACACCAAGGCACTGGGAGTAATTCACCTGGACACAAAAACGATTTAACTGTTCAATATTGCTTAGACCAGCACTGATTAACTAAATAGTACATCCAAGTTCACTGTATTTAACAAAACTGTTCTGATCAAGAATTGATATTTTTGAAAATATGCGGTTCTTTTTTTTATGGAAGGCCGTGACGAGTGTATTGAACGTACCTCTCCCCCAAGAACCCTAGCCAAGAGGAATATGACGAGAGAGCCAAATAGCCAGATTGTGATGATCCAGGACACAACCTAAAATGGGGGAAAAAAGATGAATACAAAAATTGAATAAGAATTTAAAATGCACTTGTCATAGTATAGACGGATGCCTTCCCTGTACACCCCGCCATAGCTGGGACACAGCTTTTTCCAGTGCATGGACTGTGCATTTTACTTCGTTGTTAAATCAAACAGCGCGCATCCATGACGCGCGCAGCACGCTCTGTGCACACACAAATTCACACTGAGCCACTTTGCGCGCGATTGCCACGCACGTCACTTGGAGAAAAAGTCTATTCATTATTCAGTGATTTTCAGTGCATCGTTTCACTCAAAATTCCCTCCACATCGCTTTGTCTCAAACTGACACACGTCGCAATTACACGCACGCGAAAAGGCTCAGTTTGAATTCACCATTACAACAAACGCGCAAATTTTCCGAAGTGACGACACAATGAGCATCATCACATAACGCATGTAGTTCATGCACTGACCGCCTCCCAGCTATGGCGAACATACATGGAAGGTTTCCATGGTAATGGAAATGGTCTATACAATCGCACATTTTTAAGGAGACTGAATTTAAAACTGCCATTTAAATTGTCAAGCATCTTGTATAAACCGTATCAAATAGCTGCCATCTTGCAGGGCAACTGTTGATATTTAAATTGGTTGCCAATGTAAGCACAAAGTGTGCAACCATGCATGTCCTCGAGGAACAAAGAAACTGCCCTACAAGATGGCAGGTATTTGGGTCATTCCATGAGGTTGGGTATATAAAAAAAAGCGGTGTCCATGTTGCGTTGGTACAAGTTCTTTTATTTAAAGACTGGAGAAAATATTTCACCAGATAAATATTTGTTGTACTGAAAATGGCTAGGTGTCCCAATATAATCATGTTGTTTTCACTGACCAATCTCTCACAGATAATGAAATATTGGTCTTACCTACGCAACATGGACACCACATATGTTTAACACTGAGTACATTTTGGAGGTCTGCCCGTCTGTAGTTTTGTTACAATGTGACGTAAATACTTCTATTGTAGTGTAACATGTGTTTCTTTATGAAATGAATATACTTACTAAAGTAGCTGGGCTGGAATGTTACTCATATTTAAGATATGGTACTTTTTGTACCCAACCTCGTGGAATGACCCATTTGATACAGTCTATAAGCATCATATGAACTAGAGATATGCTTACAGGACAGACTACATGCACTGGCATTTTTAGTGCTCCTCGGTACAAAATTTGGCTTGATCAATATACAGTAAACTCTCGGTATAATTCCCCCTAATATAAAGCTCTTCCTGATATAAAGTCTCAGCCATTATTCTCTGCATTGTGTATGCATTGGTTATAGGGTAATTCCCAAAATTAGGGGTCCAAAATGTTTGGTGTACGACACTTTCTGCTTCGAAAATCACCACTCATGATCACAAATTCTCAGTAATGGACTGTGGCCTGTGTTTATAAATAGGAAAAAGCATCATTTTCTTGAATATTTTGATCTCCGATTCCTGAAAAATATTCAAAACAAAAGACCATAAAGGCTTATAATTTGTTCCATGGTATTGAATAGGAGTTGGTGTCCCAGGCTGTAGAATGAGTTTGCATTATTCTTGGTGCCATATCTACACACAAACATTAAATTTAAGTGGCATTTGTTGAAATTAAATTTTTTTTTTTTTTACTGGGAAACCACATTTAATCACTAAAAACACTTGGAAATCTTAAAAAGCATGTCACACTTTTGGACCCCTAATTTTGGTAAATACCCTATAGTGCTCTCTTGATATAAAGCTTAAATTATTTCGGTCCCTTGAAGAGCGTTACAATGAGAGTTTACTGTACTGGTGTCTAAAACAGTGAACATTGCTCTAATTGTAAGCTACATGAAGAAGCAAACAGTTTCAAATCCGTTCTGCATGTTTAATGAACACACCAAGTTCCGGTATGCTGGTAGATCAAAATGACCCCAGTCCAATTGGGGGGTTTGTTTCTAAAAAGCTCACCCTGAATTGTCCATAAAGGGAGACTGCCGAGAAGAGTAATACCACAAGCAGAGGGCCCCAGAAGTCAGGACTGTCCCTCAAGACATGCCGCTTGAACCCCAGGAAGGGGCATGGGAACACCACACAGCGAACTTTGTAGTATATGTCCTTCAGGTCAATGTCAAGCTCTTCTCTGATGAATGGAAAGTGAACATGAATTGGAAGGGTGGATTCACACCCTTTTTTTCGCGTAAAATTAACGCATGGCGCTTTGAGAAAAAAGCGGCAAGATAGGAATTTGGAGTAAAATAACGAACTGAAAACATGATCAACTTGCGCGGAAATTATTTTTGTGAATCTTTGATTTTCAGTGAGTCATTTCACTTCAAATTCCCTCCACGCCGCTTTTTCTCAAAGAGATGAGCGTCACATTTACGCGCGAAAAGGCTCTGTGTGAATCCACTAACAATTATGGAACCAGAGAGAAAAACCTCTAAATGCATTGCAGTTAACACCTCAAAATCAAGCGAACTCTCATTAAAACTCATGCTAAATTGATTTTTCAGAGTATTTACCCAGATTAAGACTAAGACCCCGTTCGCACAGGAGAAATCGCTTCGTTCGACGATGATTTGACGAAGAGATTTCCTGATGTAAACATACGCCTCTTCATTCGACGAAGATTAGAATCTCTTCATTCGTCGAAGCAAAATAGCTTCATTCGACGAAAAGATCGCTTCATTCGACAAAACAAATTTGTAATGTAAACGCTCCCTTCGTTCGACGAAAGCGATTTTGGCAGGCCTGGTTGCACAAGCGCGTTGTGCGTCAAGCGCGCGTTGTTTTTTACGCGCCAATGGAAAACCACAGCGCGTCTAGACGCTTGAAGCTCGGCGCTTGATGCGCGACGCACATGTACGACCAGGTATAGTGGCCTCCCACAGCTTCATTCAATCTTCGTTAGCGGTCGCCTAATGTGGACGGTACCACTCTTCATTCGATCTTCGTTCGATCTTCGTTAAGTGATATGTAAACGCACGCTTCATTAACTAACGATGATTAAATAATCTTCGTCGAACGAAACGATTTCTCTAGTGAGAACCGGGTCTATGTTAGGCCCGCTGGTTGCTGAAAAAAAGAGCAATTTTTGCAAAATTAGGTGGGCCATAACTCCAGCATCCTCTTAAAACAGTGCCCCTTTAACACACTCCCCGATCGTGCGTACCGAGGCCCTGTTGAAACCGGGGAACAAGCGCCAAAAAACTTGTCGCCTCTGCTGGACCAATCAGGAAGCTTGGCAGTGCATTGCAGGCATTCAAATGTAACACACGCAGATTGTAAACGCTGTGCATGCAGTGTGCTACATGTACTCGGTAAGGCTAGCCGTTGTTCGCGTAGATGATTGGCTGCTATTTAAAGCATACTGGGGAATCCAGTCCATTGCATTCGTCAGCATGCATCCCAGACATTTTGGTAGGAATGGGACAGTCATAAGGAACAGAACCCAATACAATTTCTGGAAAGTATATAAATCATTTCTTTTCGGCATAACATGACCGAATTGATTAAAATGCATCAAAATGACTCGGGTGTGTGTTGTCCGAAAACATCAGCCGGCTTACTCCACAGATTTGCGAGGATTTTATCAGGGTATTGTAACGTCGCTTAGCAGAGTGGAAATTCCCTGAGATCTCAGGATGTAACTCCAGAAGCACAGATCAGATTAAGCTAATAATTGGAATTTTGAAATTCGGCTTTTAACTGAAACCACCCTAGAAACCAAATTTCAGCCAAATCAGAGGATAGGGTGAAAAATCTAACTTTCTTTGGGTGATTTGACATGGAATGACCTACTTATGTGTTCATCCACAGTAACAGAATGACATCAGAATGAATACCCGAAACTGGGGAGAAATGCGATGTTATGAATAGAGCACTTAACTTGTAATTGAATATTGCAAGTTTGAGCCCATTGCAACCAATGTCTTGTGCCCTTGGGCAAGGCACTTTGCCTCAATTGCCTTTCTCTACCTAGGTGTATAAATGGGTACCACCATCATGCTGGGAAGGTAAACAAACTCGCTGTGTGGGAGGAGTAGCGAACCCCCCACAGCAAACTCGACAGAGTCGTCTAGCTTCCTCGCTAACTAAAGAGAGATGGGCACTCTGGCTTGTAATTAAAAGCGCGACTTTAACCTTTGAACTG
Organism: Henricia sp. BOLD:AAB3569; assembly: GCA_037783545.1. Taxonomy (NCBI): domain Eukaryota; kingdom Metazoa; phylum Echinodermata; class Asteroidea; order Spinulosida; family Echinasteridae; genus Henricia; species Henricia sp. BOLD:AAB3569. The sequence goes on along the minus strand of JBBELK010000822.1, from coordinate 614,458 downwards.
AAGAAAATCAGGATTAATTTCAAAATGAGCAAAGCAAAACAGTATTCTCACAATAAGGGCGTTCTGTCATCGTCCGTATCTTCCACCTCAAGCAACCAGCCGTAGCCCTTGGAACTCAGGAACTGTGAGGCACTGCTGCCACTGCCTGTCTTGGTTTTAGTGTCTGGGGTTGATGCTGCTGTGTACTGCATCTCCCCTAGGTCAAGTTGAACCTCACCAGACTGGCCTAATTCATGTCAATTCAGGGAAAAAAGAGAATTTTAATTTCTCAAAATTATGATATGGAACATACATGATGGAAAAATCAAACATGGGGTGTAGGCGAGTTAAGAGCATTAATTTTTTTCTCTGCTTATGATTGGCTGAAATGGATATGAATGAATGGAAGCCGCATATTCGTCACTTCGTCAGCTATGTGACGAATTGTTTATGTTGTCGTGCTTAGGCACGGACCTCTCGCGCCTTCATTTGGGGATTAATTTATGCAGTAATTTGATCATTTATTTATCTCAGAAATGCAACATTTCCGACAGAAGTGCAAGTAGGAAGTATATCTTAGAATTGAATAAGCTATCGATTCCAATATATAATTTTTTTTTTAGTTTATGCCACAACTTGAATTTAAGAAAAGTAATTATTGGAATCGATAGCTTGGACGATTTTAGAATAGAAATACATGCATTTCCGTCGCAAAGGCTTAGTTTTAGAGAAAATTCACGGAAAGAATATTGCATGATTGCACGCAAAGCGGCCGGCCAGAAACCAAACGGATCATCACGCGCACACCCTCTTTCTTCGCGCGCTTTACACACTGCCTCGGCCGGCAGCAGTTTCACACACTTTTGTATATATCTTATCGCAAATACCGCTTGGGTGAGTTTTTACAAAAGCAGCAATGTATTGTGGGAAGGTTTTCGGGGCAGACTTTGCCCCGTTTTCCTTCCTACAATACAGTTGTGCTTCTGTGCAAACTTGCCCAAGGAGTATTTAATAGCGATAAGGTCTATGATGGAGGCGGGCGTGACAAAAACACAGAATTTTCATGGAAATGCAATATTTGCGACGGAAATGTCAATGGAAAAGGTATTTCAAAATCATCCAAGCTATCGATTCCAATAATTATTTTCCTTAAATTCGAGTTGTGGCATAAATTTACCAAAATCTGTGTTCAATGTCATGAATGTGAACGAAAAAAAATACCCTCAATTCTTTATTTAAAACAAAATTAATTTTTAAAATTAATAATAGGCCTAGGCCTACAAAGTTTTATTATTATACCATATTGAGACGGTTTAGAAACCGAAACAAGTTCATCGTCTGAAACAAACTCGAAATCGTTTTGCCACGTCTGCGAAGCTGACGCAGCAGGGGCCGGTGACACGGTTGAACTAGCCGTCGAGGCCGGGGCAGTTTGCAACGTTGGCAGTGCAGACGTCGCCGGTAACGTGCCGGGAGATTCGTAAGCCGCTTGCGGCGTCCCCCTTGAGTACAGCGGAACTCCACCGTATGGAAAACCATACGCAGGGTTTGTGCTCTGCTTGTCCATGACAGTTTTTTCTTTAAAAATACTATTCAACGAGAACAAATCAGTTTCTCGACTGCTCAGCTAGTCTCCACATCATCGGAAGCCATTTTGAGAATGGCATGAATGATGGGAAGGGTTTTTGTCTCTTTCAAAAAGTGTTTTAAAATGCAATAGTTAAATTCATCTAAAAAATTCTTGGATTAGATGAACTATTAAATATTTTAAATACATACTTTCTTTTTAAATCCTAATCTGGTAAGAGCATTAATTTTGTACAATAAACGCTATGAGGAATTTGGTATTTTGTGTGTTTTGTTAAAGTCTATTGGTCGCGCGCTGTTCAGCTAGCTGCGTGGCGCGAAAACTAAACGCGTTTACAGATGCGTGCATACGTACCCCTTCATGATGAACGTTTTTCATCGTTTACGATTCGCCTTGCCTAGGCCCTATTTTCAACTTGATCCTACGTATCATCAGAGACGTAGAGATTGATATTTCTCTCTACGTCTTTGGTATCATACATGTAAACAGATGACTTGGCATGACACGAGTGACGATGTGCAGCTCACGCGTCTTCTAGTTCTACCATGTCTACACTACTTTTCATTGCTCACCCTCCCAGACTAGACCACTCCAGCAGCCGATTTCACGAAAAAGTGCGGAGCTTGTGCAACTTTTGAAAATGGCATAGCAATAAACTCTTTCACGGTTGTCGACGCCATCTTGTTCACGGGGCACTTCAAACACGCGTTGCCATGTGCGTGCGCGGATCGTGCACAGTGACCTTACAATGCATTCGAATATGATCTGCGCACGCACACAGCAACGCGTGTTCGAACTGCCCCGTGAACAACATGGCGTCGATAACTGTGAAAGGGTTTATTAGCATGCGTGTAACTGTAATTATTAAATATCAGATTATCGCAGGAATAGGGAGGTTTATTTGCACGTAAAATGCGAACGTGAATGCGAAATTAATGCTTTCAGCACTGGTCATATCGTAGATCTTACTTAGAATCTAGGTTCGAATTTTGGTCACGGCAAAAGTCTAGTTATCTTGCCACGAAAGTCACATTTGTGGATTTTTGTTTTCGTCTGTTTTAAGATTTCCTTAAAGTAAACGACCAAGACTGCTCAAAGCATTTCGCTTTCACGTTTTACGTGCATCTAAACCGCCCTAAGGCTAAGGCCAATGAAATTAGATTACTAGTCTCTCGTCAACCATTTATCAAATTTTGGTGAGGGATTTTTTTCATTATTCATTATTTAATGAAAAATACAACCTTTAAACATACACGAACTGCCATTTAGAAACTGATTATTAAGGCTCTAAACTCGCCCAGAAATGGTTTGGTGCCAGTATCAATTTCATTGAGTTATACCGGGTAGCTTGTTTGACTTTGAAGGAACAAGTTGAGATGACAAAGGGAAATGACAAAGGAGCTGTCTGGTTATAAACACAAAAGCTGCAAAACAGATCGTTTTGCATGGGAGTAGTTTGCATCTGATTTTTCTTCTTTTTTAAACAAATAATGAAATTTTGGCATAATGAAATTTGTTGGTGCGGGGTCAACATCACATGCGGGCGCTGACGAGAAACTAGTAATCTAATTTCATTGGACTAATGTTGCACAACTTACGCAATACAAAGTTGTGCAAGTGGGTTTACGCAGTGCGTAAGGTTTCGTGAAATCGGCTGCTGTACATGTACCTCACTCGACCTCTCGGGCATGTCAATTAAGTGCTGTGAAAATTACTGTTTTTCGCAACTTTATTATTCAATGTTTTAACAGTTTAAGGAATTAAAGAGCTAGAATCCCCCTTGACGAAAAATCCAGCATTTGCCCTTTTTTTCAATAGTCCACATATCCCTCCAGCCGACTTGTACCGCTGTTTATTTCAAATTGTCCGTTTTAAGTAGATAAATCGCAAGCAAAAGTGCGGTTTACGAAAATGAAATTTTCGCGATTTCTGAAACGCTCATTAGGTATTAATGATATGCGCATGACCCCGTGACGCAATCCTGAGAAACGCGAGTAAACACGGTCGGCAGTTCCATATGTTTATACGCAAAAATTTACTCCGAAAACCGTCTCTGTTGAGCTGTGTTTTTTGAAGAATTTTTCTCGTGCAAAAAGCCAGAGATGTGCCCAGTAGTTGTGTAGTTGTATGTTTACCAGACATGAAAAAAAAAGAGCAGAAAGATTTTCTTTTTTATTACTAAGAGAGGGAAAAATTAGTCACTCGTTCTAACTTGTACCAGCCGATGTGCATACCGTGTTGTGCCAATTTCAAACACGTGGGAAATACGGCCCGCAGGGACCGTTCCCACTGCTGTACACAGACCGCTGTGTGCCGTTCGTTCCGTGACAATACAACCGGTCACAATGCACCAGTATTTACTTCAAAGGAGCTTCATAATCATTGTGAGCCACAATTTCACCGTTTTTTCACAAGTGTTTTTCACGTTTGTATTTTGAATTACAAGGACAAAACTGGCATGATGAACATACACTTTGTATATTTTCCATTCAATACTACACAGGCCGTTTTGCGTTCTTCTCAGGATGACGTCAAAACCCTGTTTATCAACAAACCAAGTGACCTCGAGCATTTCAGAATTTCGGGTGAAGAGGGTCGAAATGAATTGCGTTTGAAACAAAAGGCTGTCTATTTTTGGTGGAAAACAAGTTGTGATGGTGTTGTAGACACATACACCTCCATGATAAACAGGAGAATTTAACAAATGTGGACGGGGGGATACTAGCTGTTTAACTGTTGCGGTCGTCAGCTTAAAGTTATATTGTCCATGGTTCTCAGAAAGTTCGATTTTCTTTCTCCGAACAAATTTAAAATGTGAAAAACTGACGTTTAACTTTTTTTTTACCTAGACTTGTCCAAGTCTGACTTCCTGTGTTTGGTCTGTAATGCGCAGTGTACAGCACGCGGAAAGAATTATGTTTTCTGGTCGCCACTTACTCTCCTTATAATGACTTAAATAACCACCAAAATGTTTTAATATTTTAATCGGAAGTGATTTTAGGAGTGAAAAACACTGACCTCTTTCCTTGAAAATACTTGATATTTTTCTGCCCTATCCCATAGACTTGACACACAGTGTCTCAGTGGCGACCAGTGAACGGAATTCATACCCAGTACGCCCTCTGGACTAGTGGCTTGTCTAATCTCTTTTCTTTTGTCTCGGGAAAGAACAGAACATTAGACAGGCCACCAGTCCAGAGGCCGCGCTGTAAGCTGTGCATTACAGATCAAACACGGGAAGTCAGACTTGGGTAAGTCTACGCCTTACAGCGAGTTGAATTATTGGCAAACTGTTACCCCTGGAACTATGGGGGATACATATACCCTAGGGATATGTATCCCCTGCTGGAAAAACTCTAAATGACCCCCAGGTTAAAGGGGCTGTGTCATGTTTTGGCGTACCATACATGTACATGTACATGGGAAAGAATTGGGAAGTTGATCATGGCTTCAGACCTTGTGTGCAAAAAATATGATACAGGCTGAACAATTTTGTAAGTGTTTCCTCACAAAATCTTAACTTTTTCCAAATCTGCACATTCCAATGCTAGATGAGTCATTTTAAAGAAAACAATTTCTGATCAACTTCCCATCTCTTACCTCCCAGGTTACCAGATTTCTCTATATACGACAGATATTGCAAGTTCGAAAGGAAATGATGCATTCGGGATAACCACAACCAGACACTTAAACTACACCATAGTCTAAATTACTGACGTACATGTATTACAAAGGATGGCCAAGATTAAACAAGATATATGCATTATCCGAACTTAAAAAGGTTGGGCCAACTTTTTCAGTTTTGCTACGCGTGCGCAGAATGTGACACAGCCCCTTTAAGAACATCTGGTTTAAAACCACTCATGTGATGTGCTCTCGACCAATGGGAATGCATATTAACTGTCTAGTATTTTTGAATGGTTTGCAGATGATGTCCAACTAATTTAGAGCGGTTTTAGCGTCATCTAGTTGATGTGATTGCATCATGGGAATACAAGGCCTACTTCCGTTTCTAAAGGATGCCACCCAGCAGGTCAACGTGCGCAAATACAGCGGCTACACGGTGGCTGTGGATACGTACTGCTGGATCCATAGAGGGGCGTTTGGGTGCGCCATGCAACTGGCTAAGGGGGAACAGACGGACATGTGAGTATGCAGTCAAGAGTATAACGATGTAAACGCCATATCCAAACAAATTGAGATAATGGTGTCAGTACATTTTCAATGGGTGGCCCTACTTTTAGAAGGCTAAAAGTGTTTATTTGACGTTTATATTGGGACGTTATCATTTTTTATATAACACTTTTAGCCCTTTAACATTTTAACCCCATTCGCCGTGTGGAACATTCCTGCACGCCCTTAATGGTCCGAAAACCTGTGTCAAAAATCTTACCGTACATTCCAAATCAGACATTTAAAAGCACACCATGGAGGTCCTTGTAATCTCAAGACTTTTGCACCCTTGTCTTTCTTTTTCCATGATGACTCAAACATCAAAAAAGGATATAAAAGGGAGCAAAATTTGGAGTAAAATCGACAAATCTCAAACGGAATGGTAAATTGACCTGCTAGTATCGCGTCAAAAGGAAAGGAGAGCGAAAGCAGCGTAGCACACATAGACAGGGGACCAGTCTAGGCTTAACATAGTGTAAACAAAATCCATCCGCGTTGGTGGGACTACTTTCCTTTTGACGCGATACTAGCAAAGTAATAAACACTTTTAGCCTTCTAAAAGTACTGTAGGGTGGCATTAAATATTCCTAAACATTCATTATTGGCAAACTGTGTTAGGCCTGTGCATTTTCAAATAATTTACTATTCGAAAAATCGGTTTCATTTTCACTCAAATATTCGATATTTGATGCATGAATTTTTTCCTAAGATTTTGACCAAAAAACATTTCTGTGAAATTAATTGATTTTGGCACATCCGAAGTCACAGCTCACAGGAATACAGCAGCCTTTTTATTGCCGAATTTGCCGTCTCAAAAATAATCTGTGCTTAAACTGCAGAAGTTATTGTCTGTTATTGTACACTGGACTCGTGGTTGGACACAAATATGACATCAAAGCAGTCGTTTCGGCAAAGGAAAAAGGTTTTTACTTCTTCCTAGCTGAAAGACATGTTTGGATTGAAGTGGTAAAAGCACATACCGAATACTCGATTTAGTAAAATGCTATTCGAATATTCGATGGACGACCGAATATTCATATATTTGATTCGTTAGGCACAGCCTTAAACTGTGTTATATCTCATAAAAAGCTATTTTACTTATTGGAATTTGCTATTTGGTGTAGTGCTTAGTTGTAATATAAAACGGCAGTTTTCTCCAAATGCCAAAAATGTATATACAGCGATTTGTGATTCAACTTTTTGTATGCAGTCTGAAAGGAAATAATTTATCAGATTTGATAGAAAAACCCAAATTTAGGAATGGGACAAATTTTCTTAGAAAACACATTTTCACCCAGTCTCGTGTGTTTTGTGCCCAAGGTCTGAAGCCATGATCAACTTCCCGCAAATCATTTCCGCAAATCACTCCAGCCTTGATTTTCTCCAAATTTTGAAGGGCTCTTGGGCCAGCTGGAGGGGCATTTTTGTTCCAAATTTGTACCAGTCATTAGTGTATACAAGCCTCATGAAATTTATCAGGATATGGGGCATGCTGGCCAAGTTGGCCTCAGAAAATGTATCGGGGCCAACTCGCCAGGGCGTGGTTAATATCAAGGCATGCGTCTGTAGAAGGAAGTGTAGAACAGAAAAAATGGTGTCTTCTAATCTTGTATTTTCACAGGTATGTACGCTACTGTCTTAAGTTCATCAACATGCTACGTGGAATGGACGTCAAGCCAATATTGGTATTCGATGGCAGCCATCTCCCAGCTAAAAAAGCAGTCGAGGAAAGCAGGAGAGAGTAAGTTTGACGCAGACAAAATGGGGACTAAATTTTAGCATTTAGCTCAGTTGCCAATTCTTCATGATATTTTCCAGGAAGGCTCCTTGTAAATGGGATGGAATGGAGAATCTTAAAGTAGAGTGTTCAGATTTATCTAGAAAATGAATTTTGTTTTAACCTAAGTTGACCTAAGAATTATATAAAATACCTCCCTAAAATACTATCCATGGAAAGAAAACAGGGAATTTGCAATCTCCAATTTGGATGTGAAAGCTTTATGGAAACAGATAATTAATTTACAAAAACTTGTTTTTTACGATATTTTTGAAAATATATGGATTGAGTGCAAAATTTCAGAGAGGTAATGAAAAAAATATGATACATGATATCCCCTTCAATCACATGTGTACATTGGTTAAAAGGGACTCCTTTTTCTGTAAAAAAATTCCTCTGACTTAAGGGGGTTATGGTATCAAAATGGGGTAAGTTGGGGGTCATAAAAAGTGATCTTGTCATGGTCCTTTAATTAAAAATAAATTGAAACTTTGGGGGCATCACTTCTCTTTATATCTGTGTTGTCCGTTTTGTGCTTTGCAGGAGGCGAGAGCTGTACAGTAAGAAGGGCAAGCAGTTCCTTCGGGAAGGCAAGGCATCAGAGGCTAGAGATTGCTTCACTAAATGTGTCAATGTTACTCCTCAGATGGCACTTGAAGTCATTAAGGTAGTACTTTAAGAAGGCTAAAAGTGACTTTTTAACATTGACTTCTGGACGGGAAGATGTCACTTTTAAGTCCTTTACAAAAAAAATAACAGCATGATTTCCACTGGTAATTGAAAGCCTAGGTCGAGAACTACCTTGTAGAACTTACAGCCACATAGATGCAGTAATACTTCAGAAAACTTGAAAAATCCAATCACGGTTTTTGTACATGAATGAATGGCTCCAAAGATCGCATACAGGTGATCTTTGGAGATTCAAATAGTTTTGTCATTTTGAGGGCACTTTAGACAAAATAATTTCACAGGATGATTACTACCATTACCATCTTGATAACAAGTAAGCTTTTAGATAATAATTCAGAATGGAGGGTAATTACCAATTAACAGTAGAAAACTTGTCGGACGTTATTTTTTTTAAACATTTTGTATGGTGCACTTGTCATTGTTGAAACATTAGCGATCACACATGATGTCATACAATGGAATAACCACAAGAGGGCGGGCTCGCGAGCCAACCAGCATATAATAATTTTTTTGACATAGCATTTTCTTTGTTCATATGATTTTTGTTGTTGTCTTGTTCATAAAGGCTGCTAGATCCCTTGGCGTGGACTGCATAGTAGCCCCCTATGAGGCAGATGCACAGCTAGCCTACCTGGCCATACGAGGTATAGTCCAGGCTGTTATCACTGAAGACTCGGACCTTGTAGCCTTTGGCTGTCCAAGGGTAAGGAAGAATCATCGGATTGAGCAGTTAAAACTATACAGAGATGGCCCTATTAGTATTAGCCTTCTTGAAGTATTGTGGACACAATATAGGAGGGCATACTATAAGTTGGGCATAAATTCGAAGTAAATGCAAACTTACGACATTTTTCACTTTGCACTTATTTATTTTATAAAACATTCTGTCTCTGTAGCATATTTACGTGTAAATCAAGTTTTTGGAAAATTCATACCCAAGTAAAATTGCGCTCTCTCCTTTTGTTCTGCCATACTTCTAAAAGGCTAATAGACTGCTTTCCGGTGACATCATGCCTACCGCCATTTTGTGTGTAATTTGACGATCATGAACCACGTGGCCTGAGTGCTAACCAGTAAAATGAGTGTGAAAAGAGTATATTGGTTGCACTAACTTCAGTTACTTTACCTTGCCTTTTTTTTTTTTTGACTAGGTGACGTTACAAATAAGAGCCTGTTTTAAGGCAAAGAGTCATTTTTGAGTAGAAGTTTTTGCCCAATAAAAAAAAACACATTTACCATCAAAATACACCTTGGTAACTGCCATTTTTGGATTGAGCACCCCAAAATTAAGTATGACTTGCATGTTACCGTGTTGGTTTTGTGCAAAAGGTTTATAAGGTTCACTCCAAATTTTTGATTTTGCTGTACTGAAAAAGGCATGCCTTTAATACACAGGTTTTTTAATGGTATGTATGGGCTTGATGCACAAGAAAGTTATTTTGCATAAAAAAGTTATTCTGTACCCATTTGGGGTGTACTCAACTCCAGTAAGATTCCATGAAATTTGGGGGAAAAAAGCAAAACTAACAATATCGTTTTTTTGTTAGACCACCAGTTGGCTTCATAGCTCAATAGACCGATCCAGTAAGCTCCGCCCATTTTGGAATTGACCAATCACAGCCTCAGGTTCAGGTAACCAAAAAGCAGATCTCCATTTTGGTTACCTGAGTCCTCAAAATTGTGTGCACAGAGCTACGGCAAATGCAGCATGAGTGACGCAAAAACACCATAAACATCATTTTTATCAGCGCAAAGGAAGCCTAGCGGGTTTAAAACGGATTGTATAAGACTATCCTAACTTACTTTTAATCTCTTCATAAATGTGTTTTTGTGTAAACGTGAAAAACTTACCAAAATTAGCTTGTCGTTTTGCTAAGTTGTGCATTCACTTCGTTCTGGTGTGTCGAGATGTTTTTGTTCGATGGCGCGCGTTACGCGTATTGCAGGCGTGTTGTACGTGCACGCATACGACTGGATACTTAAGTGCACATTTTGCTTTCAAGCGTGCAGTTTCTGTGTGCGTGTTTCAATACGCGCTGACGCACGGCACGGCCACTGATGCACGGCACGGCCACGCAACTCTACTGCACACGTGCATCGCACGTGTGGCATGTTGCTAGGCAATTTCTAAATGGGCGGAGCTTACTGGATCGGTCTATTGGTAGGGCATCTGTACATTAAGCAGAAGGTCCACGGTTCAAATCCCGGTGGAGCCAAGTTGCTTTTCACTCTATCCAGATTTCCCATACTCGTGGACATTTGTCCAAATTTCTATCAAATTAATTAAACCCGGCGGTCCCTGGGTCATGAGCCCCAAAATAAATCACCTATTCGTACTTACTAGTTATCTACATTAATGAGTTTTTTTCTGCTTTCTTTTAAAAATCAGGTACTTTACAAACTGGATCTAAACGGCAACGGCCTTGAAATCCAGGCATCGAGGTTAAACAAAGCCATGAAGATTGGCGACCGTTTTTCAGCTGACAAGTTTCGCTATATGTGCATCGCGTCAGGCTGTGACTATCTTCCCTCATTGCCAGGAATTGGACTCGGCAAGGCGAAGAAACTGTTCCAAGCGGCTACCAACCCAGACCTTACTCACGTGAGTAATATTTCTACAACAAAAGGGACCATCCATAAAGTACATACGCACAGAGGGAGATAATTAAACTTGGAATGAGAGAAAAATCGTAAGGGCCTTATCGGGATTTAACCCCGAGATCTCTGACTCGCCGGGCAGATACTCTACCAGCCGAGCTATAAGGCACATTGGTATACTCCCTTAGGTTTTCCCTATGAACCCAATTTTTCTCTCGGTGTTGCATGGGAGCATAACTGGCCAAAGTAACTAACACAACATCTGGTATGGTACCTTATCACCAATGAAATGAAACAACCAAACTTGGGATATGAGAGAAATTTGTAAGGGCCTTATCGGGATTCAAACCCGAGACCTCTGACTCACTGGGCAGACGCTCTACCAGATGAGCTATGAGGCACAGTTGTATACTCCCTCAGATTTTCCCCAAGACCTCTGACTCACCGGGCAGATGTTCTACCAGCTGAGCTATGAAGCACAGAGGTATACTCCGTCAGGGTGTACCAAAGACCTGTGCCAGCTGAGCCATAAGACATAGTGGTATACTCCCTCTGGTTTTGCCTATGAATCTAGAAGGAGAGATTGTGGGATCAGAGTCAACATGGTCAATGCATACGCCAATAGATGGTGTCACAAATTTGGCCAAATTTTGTGCACAAGTGGGTATGAAGCGGGACTCCCAGTCAGAGGTTGCGGGTTCTACCCCCACTATGACCAACGCACCTGTGTCCCTGGGCAAGGCACTTAATACCAGTTGCCTCGTCAACCCAAGCGATATTTGGGAAGCTGTTAAGGGGAATGCCACAATCTAACTGCTAACTGCCAGCAGCCACCTAGTTGAAACGAAATGGTTCTGGTGATTCCCTGATGGCAGCGGTAATATTGGTAACAGCGCCAGGAGCACCTCGCAGGGTGGACATGTGCGCTATATAAGTATCCACCATTATTAAATGTTGGCATTTCGCGTGTAAATCTACATACATGTACTTTATGGACAATTCCAAAGTGAAAAAGTGTGAAACTGTAAATAGGTCAATATATGTCATGGAATTTAACAATTTTTGTGAAAAAATCAGGGAATTTTGTTTTTATAAAATACTTTGAAACCTAAAAATAAAAACCTATATGTGACCTCCCTGTGGCGAAATGTGAAGGATGTTACACAATCTGGGCTGAATTTTCGTAACCATCCAGGCCCATTAAAATGCAAAAATACAATGGAAAAATCTGTCCATTAACTGAGTACCACCTGGAATTTTTGGGTACTGCTCAGGATTGTTTTCTAATATGAAAAGATATCTTCTTTGGTGGACAGTTGAAACCACTTCTATCTTCCATTTTAGTAAGCCTTTTCTGGTTAAATTATTGATAAAAACTTTTGGACAGTGCAAATCATGTATGCAGGCTTTAGTCATGTATGGCCCGTCTACACGAGCCAACAAGGGCCAACATGAAGTTGGACAAACGTTTTACTGAAACTTTATTCAAACTAGGTGCTGAAACGGATGCCAATCCACCTGAAGATGAAGCTAACAGTCACTCAGGAATACATCGATGGTTTCATCCAGGCCAATAATACGTTCCTCCATCAGTTGGCCTTTGACCCCATGCAGCGTAGACTGGCGCCCTTGAATCCTTACGGCCCTGACGTGGACAAAGAGTTACTAGACTATGCTGGAGCGTATCCTTATAAGATTTTTAAAAAGATAAAATAAAAGAGGACCTTTATTTTTTGGAAAATATTTTTGTAAAGTTTTATATATTTTGTACTCACAAAGTAGTTTGTCTTTCAACCAATGAAAATATTTGTACCATTAAAGTAACGGAAAACATTGTTTTATACCTAATAAAATAAATCTTTGACATTTGATTTTGGGATGTTTGAAAAGTTGCATCGCTTACATTTGGACAATCTTACAATTTGACCTTACATCATATTTTTAATGTAAATGTGAAGATAAGTCTGTCTTGAAACTTTTCACGTAAACAATATTTGACCTTAAAAAAGAAATAAAATAATAAATAAATAAATAAATAAAAATGTATTACAAAATGCCATGTGACCTACAATCCTCCAATCAAATGACAAAGATCTTCCTGGGCATTATATAACAGATTTTATAATATATATTTTTTTATATTGAGTGTCCTATCTATTTTTGCCTGTTATTTTGCCAGTGAGTTCTGTGTTTTTGTAATGTAACTGTCTTGATAGTTTTGACTTTAACCACAAAATGCAGCTACTCTTCATCAGAGGTGGCTTTGCAACAGGCTCTGGGAAATCTAGACCCCGGCACCAAGAAACGGATTTGTAACTTCAAACCAGAATATCACAAGGTAGCTTTATGTAAATGAGTCTTTCCACAGTAAAGGGGGCATTTTGGCAACACAGACCATATTTTCCAGAAAATACCTTTGTCTGGTCTCAAAATAAAAGAAATAAGTTTCAGTTGTTCTGAAGAGATAACTTAGGCCCAAAAAGGGTTACAAATAGTGTGACAACATGCCTTTCTAAAAACCCTGTGTACAAATTTCCAATATACGCTCGTAACCGGGACGGCCTAAAATGTAACACAAGTGTCAGTCCCGGTTACGAGCGTATATTGGAAATTTGTACACAGGGTTTTTAGAAAGGCATGTTGTCACACTATTTGTAACCCTTTTTGGGCCTAAGTTATCTCTTCAGAACAACTAAAACTTATTTCTTTTATTTTGAGACCAGACAAAGGTATTTCCTCGAAAATCTGGTCTGTGTTGCCAAAATGCCCCCTCTGTGGAAAGACCTAAATACAGTTTCTCATTGGGATTTGAAACCTAGACTAGTGGCACAGTGGGTAGATACTCTGACAGGAATAGTGTTTTTGCATGTAACCTTGGTACTAAGGCTGGCACCCCAAATTCTTCCCCCTTAAAATGGAGGTACAGTTTTAGAAAGTCACATACTATGCTGTTGTTGCTATGTGGTGCCTGCCATTCATAACCTAGCAACCAACAGTTTGGGTGCTTTGTAATGTTTCTGGATACTAAAGCGCAAGTAAAAGACGTACGCAAGTACACCAGATGCTGGTCATGCGAAACACGCAAAGGCTAGTTGAGCTGGCAAATTGAGAACACAATATTGGGTATCTGGGGCCGATTTCACTAACAATATTTTGCGATCATCGTTAGAATGATCGCTAAATTCAAATCCATCGTTATTGCGATGGCGATGGATTTTGCATTTCACAAAAGCCGTCGCAATAGCGATGAGTATTAATTATAAATAAATTTATTGGACGAGGACGATCGCTTAGTAACGCGTAAACAACCAAAAATTCAGTGACTTGATGCACGATTCTGCAGACACTAGCTTCAGATATGCCATGATGCTCGGATGTTGTGGAATAGAAGCATCCTGAGAGCCACAAATACTTGAACGGTTGCATCTATTGCCTGGCTCCTAAGAGTTGAAGGGCGGAGATGTGGCTCTAAAATGTCAATAATTCTAATGACACCATTCCGCGTAAACCTATAATATTTGTGCATCTTTTTGTCGTATGAATCCAGAGGATTTGTCCTGTCCCTGAAAACCCTCTCTCTCTCTGTAATGCTCTTGCGTTGTTTATGTACAACAACTAAAACGCCATTTCGAGACACACAAAATCACCAAACC